>CM031615.1:16387034-16412034 GCA_018398815.1 Conus ventricosus
GACACACACACCACAGAAAGGACACTCCCTATCAAGAACAAAGACACACACATCACAGAAAGGACATCCCTTTCAAGAACAAAGACACACATCACAGAAAGGACACTCCCTTTCAAGAACAAAGACACACACATCACAGAAAGGACACTCCCTATCAAGAACAAAGACACACACATCACAGAAAGGACACTCCCTTTCAAGAACAAAGACACACACACCACAGAAAGGACACTCCCTTTCAAGAACAAAGACACACACATCACAGAAAGGACACTCCCTATCAAGAACAAAGACACACACATCACAGAAAGGACACTCCCTTTCAAGAACAAAGACACACATCACAGAAAGGACACTCCCTTTCAAGAACAAAGACACACACATCACAGAAAGGACACTCCTATCAAGAACAAAGACACACACATCACAGAAAGGACACTCCCTTTCAAGAACAAAGACACACACACATCACAGAAAGGACACTCCCTTTCAAGAACAAAGACACACACACACCACAGAAAGGACACTCACTTTCAAGAACAAAGACACACATCACAGAAAGGACACTCCCTTTCAAGAACAAAGATACACACACCACAGAAAGGACACTCCCTTTCAAGAACAAAGACACACACATCACAGAAAGGACACTCCCTTTCAAGAACAAAGACACACACATCACAGAAAGGACACTCCCTTTCAAGAACAAAGACACACACATCACAGAAAGGACACTCCCTTTCAAGAACAAAGACACACACATCACAGAAAGGACACTCCCTTTCAAGAACAAAGACACACACGTCACAGAAAGGACACTCCCTTCAAGAACAAAGACACACACGTCACAGAAAGGACACTCCCTTTCAAGAACAAAGACACACACATCACAGAAAGGACACTCCCTTTCAAGAACAAAGACACACACATCACAGAAAGGACACTCCCTTTCAAGAACAAAGACACACACACCACAGAAAGGACACTCCCTTTCAAGAACAAAGACACACACATCACAGAAAGGACACTCCCTTTCAAGAACAAAGACACACACGTCACAGAAAGGACACTTTCTTTCAAGAACAAAGACACACGCACACCACAGAAAGGACGCTTCCAGTTTCCAAAGTCCCCCCTCTATAAGTAAGACGTTAAAGTCGTCCCTAAAACGACACTCCCTATCATGTCAAGAGACAAAATTATCTCCGACAGGACGCTTTCCCATTGACGAAGACACTCTCATCAAGGTCAAAGACAAGACATCACTGAAAAGACGCTTTCTGTTCACCGTTGCCAGAACCACTCCCGGTCAAGAAAAAGCCAAGGTCTTACCGGAAAGGACAGTCTCCATTTCCAAGAAGCACTCCTCATGAACTAAGCAGACGACACCCTCACGGAAAGGACTGTCCATTTCCAGAGTGAAATCAAGTCACAAGAGGAAGAGGAGACTTTCCTTTTTATAAAACTATGCTTTTCTTCAGAGATTTACGTTCGCCCACATTTCCTTAAAACTCTTCGTAACACATAGTGTCTCCGTGGTAAAGAAGCAGTCCCTCTCCCTCCACATTTAACCCCGCCCTACACATTAAGGCGATGAAGAAAAGGACACCTTTTGAAAGCATGTGCACCTCAGACACTTCTTCACACAAATTTTGGACGCTGGGCTTACTAGAGCCTTCATTTTCACATGTGTCGACATTTCCGTGGCATTAGGCACAAGATACTCACTTTCAGCCACAACACACACTCACACACACACACACACACACACACACACACACACACACACACACACACACACACACACAACATACACACACAAAGTGGTTCCCTTCACAATACCCTTGGAGTCATCCCGCAGGCATAAACACCAAACGATCTCCCTTCACTTGGATATTAGACACGCCCCCTTATTTATACAGGTCTGACACTGTGGCCACATTTGGACGCTTCTAGTGCTAAAAGCATAATGACATTTGCAGTGTAGTCGTGCCGCAGCACACCAGACAATCTCCACAGCCTCCTGTCAGATTGTTCAGAGCCTCGTGGCTGTTCCCGTGACGCTCGCGCCCTTACAGTCTGTGTCATCATGGCTGTTCCCGTGAGGCTCGCGCCCTTACAGTCTGTGTCATCATGGCTGTTCCCGTGAGGCTCGCGCCCTTACAGTCTGTGTCATCATGTCTGTTCCCGTGACGCTCGCGCCCTCACAATCTGTGTCATTGTGGTTCCAGCTGTAGCGCGACGACAGTCACTGTCCTTAAAAGATCAGGAACCTTTGTTGGCAGACTGAGAGATACCCTTCATCATGTGGAGGACAGCTTGACTCCTTTCTGCCCTTCATCATGTGGAGGACAACTTGATTCCTTTCTGCCCTTCATCATGTGGAGGACAGCTTGATTCCTTTCTGCCCTACATCATGTGGAGGACAGCTTGACTCCTTTCTGCCCTTCATCATGTGGAGGACAGCTTGACTGCTTTCTGCCCTTCATCATGTGGAGGACAGCTTGACTCCTTTCTGCCCTTCATCATGTGGAGGACAGCTTGATTCCTTCCTGGTCAGCGAGTTTCTGTGGCTCTCGAACAACATGGATGCTCCACACTCACCCCCACCCCCCCCACCCCCTTTTCCCTCCCCCCCATCTCTTCCCCTCCTACAGTTTTAACAAAACTCCTCAGAAACGGGGAATTCCCGTCACATTATGATGACACAACTCGTCTTTTTTCGGACCTCGGGTACACCCTTTCACACAGGATGTCTGACTGTGACCATCACACTTCGACCCCGTTTCCCCATAGGCAATGGCAACCTTCAACAGCCAGTCACAGGATTATTCCACGTTCCCGATGTGCCTTTGGCCGTGGATCGGACGTGACAGTTCGGGCCACTGATTGGCGCAAGTGTGTCTCTTTGAATTTAAACGTGCGACTATGACCCATGATGGATCAGACGTGAGGATTTGGGTCATGAATTGGCGCACTGTGTCTCTTTGGGCCACGGATTGAAATGTGCGACTCTGGGCCAAGGTTCGGAGTGTTGAAGTCGGGCCATGACGTGGTGGACAGTGTCTCGACGGGTCATGGACTGCATTTTGTGACTCTGAACCGTGGGTTTGACAGTGTCTCGACGAGTCATGGACACAATGCGTGTGACTCTGAACCGTGGGTTTGGAGTATGCAATTTTGAGCTACGTTTCGGGGAGTCTTTTTTTCCTTCTTCCTTTTTTTATTTTTTTTAGGTGGGGGCAGTAGGGCGGGGATTGGGGGAGGGGGGGGGGAGGCATGGATTGGAATGTGTTTCTTTGGGCATCGATTTGAGTGTGAAACGTTGGACCATGGAACCCCAGGCCGTGCAGCACGTCTTCTTTGGCAATGGATTAGAATGTGTGTCTGTGGGCCATGGGTTGAGGTCCGTCTCTCTGGGCCATGGATTGGAGTGTGTCATCAGGCCGTGGACCGAGTTCCGTCTCTCTGGGATGTAGCTGGAGTGTGTCTTCGGGACATGGACCGAGTTCCGTCTCTCTGGGCTGTAACGGGAGTGTGTCTTCGGGACATGGACCGAGTTCCGTCTCTCTGGGCTGTAGCTGGAGTGTGTCTTCGGGACATGGACCGAGTTCCGTCTCTCTGGGCTGTAGCTGGAGTGTGTCTTCGGGACATGGACCGAGTTCCGTCTCTCTGGGCTGTAACTGGAGTGTGTCCTCGGGCCATGGGCGGAGGTCCCTCTCTCCAGGCCATGGATCGGAGTATGTGTCACCGGGACCACGCGTTAGGGTGCGTGTCTTTGGCCCACGGATTACGTGCAGCTCCGGTCAATGATCGCCGCGTGTACCTTTGGGCCAAGCCTGCTTTGGACTCTCGCCCTGTCTGATTGTGGACATGACCTTTCCGTACACAACACAAGGCCACTGTCGCAGCTGTAAAGAACAAAGTGTGTGGTTAGAATGTGTAACATGAAGGTCAGATTGTTACATGGGGAGACCTTTTGTTGGCCTGTGTGTACATGGGGAGACCTTTTGTTGGCCTGTGTATACATCGGGAGACCCTTTGTTGGCCTGTGTATACATCGGGAGACCCTTTGTTGGCCTGTGTATACATATATATATACGTATTTTCAATTTCAGGTCGCTCGTTCCTTCCTGTTTTTCCTATGACACCATGCCCTTTTTTCCTATGACACCATGCCCTTTTTTCCCATGACATCATGGCCAATGTTATTCACCAGCCCTGTCGGCCATTATAAGGAATATGCTTTGAACGCTGATAGTGTGGATGTGGAGGGCGGATTTCCGTGGCGTTCAATGGGTTTTGAACTGTTCTAGTGGTAGTGCGTCCACTTTGAAAGTGTTGTCGGACAACCGCTTTCTATAAAAGCGCACTGAAGTCTTGATAGACGTGATTGCCTTGTTTAGTGACAATTCCACGACCACTAGTGTGTGTAGAATGTACCAACTATCCCCCCCCCCTCTGTGTGTGTGTGTGTGTGTGTGTGTGTGTGTGTGTGTGTGTGTGTGTGTGTGTGTGTGTGTGTGTGTGCGCGCGCGCGCGCAAACAGAAGTCGAGAAAAACAAGCGGATCTAAGCAGTTCTCTTTCTTGACAGGTCTGAATATGCATATCTGTGTAATTTGCAAGAAAGATATTGTTTTTAAAAAAATGGAAGAAAGAAAAAAAGAAAAGTGGTCTCGGATTCCGTTTTCGTTTGAACCCTGTTCACGTTTCTAAACATCACAGAAAATAAGTTGCCGGACAAATAATTTGTAGCCCTCTGACTGGTTGCAAGGTCTGGTCTTTGACCATTGACCAGCACATAATGGCATTCAAGAAGTTCAGAATCTTGCTAGTAAGCCTAATCGGAAATCAGGAGGAAGATAACAACCCAGTGAAACTGTTGCCTTTTCTTTTATCAAACGCTATTGAATCTGTTGACAAGGTTTGTTGCTGCGATAGGCGTGGGGGCGGGGGGTAGGGGATGCGGAGGGGGGGGGGGGGGGGGGGCTGGTGGCTGGTGTCATCATATATCGAGCAGCGGTCCGGCCTGATATGTTTTGGCTTTTGTCATCTTTCTTTGTCTGGATAGCGCTTATGGTCCTCAGCATCTCCTCTATCCCTGTGACAGCCAGCAAGGGCATTCATGGTCATGGAAATGTCCACAACCTGTGAAAAAATGAAATAATTGTGTGTGTGTGTGTGTGTGTGTGTGTGTGTGTGTGTGTGTTTGTGTGTGTATGTGTGTGTGTGTGTGTGTGTGTGTGTGTGTGTGTGTGTGTGTGTCTGTGTGTGTGCGTGCGTGCGTGCGCGTGCGTGCGTGCGTGCGTGTGTGTTTTCCGTTCTTATTCAAACCAACTATCTAAATATGCTTTGAACACTGGTGGCTTTTGTGTTTCCTGAACAAATGAAGGTTCTTTAAGAAGCAAGGCGAATTGGTGGATATATCATGTGATGGCGGTGCACTATGAGGGTGTGTGTGTGCGTGTGTGCACTCTTCAGCTGTCGGACCCAAACACGACTGTTCGGAGACATGCCAACTCGGGCGGAAATGCTGCAAGTGTCAAGGTGTGATAATGGGGGGGGGGGGGGGGGGGGGGGGGGGGGGGGAAACGACCAAAACAAGAGGCATCCTAACCTGAAGTAGCCACACTGACTGAAATTCAACGGAAGCGGAGGAGCATGTGTTAAGTTCGATGTTTGCAGGTGACGGGCAAAAGGAGACAGAAACTTGACTCCGCCCGGAATCAACCCACGGATCCCTAGTGTCCTGGTGCCAAGCTTCGTGGAATGAGAACTGCATTGGCCGCTCGGCCCACCTGACAAGGGTCACGCGACAATTATGATATCGTTGCGTCACAGTGGCACGTGACAGCGTTTTGCTGTAGTGATTGAATATTGAGGGTGATACGCGTTGTGCAATCGCGTGCAGCAAGCGAAACTCCGTGTTGTCTGAAAAGTCGTCACGATCAGGCATCGGGAATTCCCGATTTCTCATGGACACCAGCGCTTGAAGTACCTGCTATTGTTATGATTATGCCCGTGATATGTTTCTTTTCAATTTTTGTTGTTGTCTTTTTGCTTTTGTTTTTGTTTGTTTGTTTTTGTCTGCTAAACATCGTGTAAATTTCCTATGTAAAATCTTTGTATATTCACATGTTTTCGGTTGTCCTGTATATCTTGCATTCTTGTTTTCACGTGAGTTTTTTTTTTCTCTGTACATTTCTTGACCATAGCGTATTTGTTATATGTGATATGTGCTATCTGTGACTGAAAATCTGCTCATACTTTACATATGCAAATGATCAGGTATGAATCGCATGTCACGTCTGTGATGAAACTACTTAGGTAGATGCTAGCATTGAAGTAAATACTTGTGTTGGTGCGCTTTCCCGCTTCTGTCGATGAAAGCATAGGTAATAACATCCATTCGTCAAGTTTGTGTCGTCGCTGTGGAAAACCCTTTTTGCCAGTGGGTGTATACAAGAACAACTTTTTTTCGGGAGTGCAATGGTACAAGCAGTTGCTGAAAGATGAATTTGTCATCCTCGTAGATCCGTGTCAACCGCAGGAGGATGCTGCAAGATAGGTGGATCACCTCGTGCCGCCACTGCAGCCTGTAGTTCAGTGCCAGACTTGATGCCAGATGCACAGGATTCATACACACTTCCAAACACAAGAAATCATGGACTTTTAAGGATTTTTTCGAGCACGTTTAATATATATTTCAGTAAGTGTAAAATGGAAAATATAAGCCTTTATACATACTTCAGTAGCGTTATACAGTCACTTTGGCAGAATCCACTAAATAGCAGAAGTGGATATTGTCGTCATGCACTAAATGAACTCGAATTTTCTTTACTTTTTTTTAAAATTCTGTACATTTTCCGTTATACTTATACTTTTTCTCACGAAAATGAAAATAGCTACATTGAAATCTTTATTTTCAAGCACACTTTCAAATACTTTGACGTATTCATATGCACTTACGTCCACACTTCAAGGACTTTTCTTTTAGTCCTTGAAACGGGGTCCTCAACGTTCGAGGACTTTTAACGACTTCCAAGGACAAGCATTAACCCTGCCATTTAAAAAAAAAGCAGAGAATGTTCGCATCGATTAAATGGTCGTTTTTACGTGAGTGAAACCAGTCTTGGCAACGTAATCTAGCCTTTGAACTTTGACGTGAACGGCTGTCAAGGGTATAGGGTCACCACTGTCTAGCTGTGCAGGCGTGACACGTGCTGTGGGTTCATACCAAGGTCAGATAACTCTTGGCTCTCGTGCACCAGCCACAGTTCTCCAGCTCTGCCCTCATTACTTCTAACAAGGGAGGTAAGCTGCTCACCCGCATCGTTTGGGCAGACGGCGATTTGTCCCTGAGCAGGATCACGATGACTATCAAACCTAACTTGACCCAACTTGGTCAGAAGATGGAATGTTGTCCAGAGACGAACCCAATGAACTTTAAGGCGGATCCATGTTGCGGATCCAGATTAAAAAAAAAACGGATTCAGGAGCGTTCATCAGGATTAATTAGAACACGAGAAATAATTACGTCAGTCCATACTGACTGTTACTTTCCCTTGGCAAACATGAACCAAGCTAAATTGTTGGGAAAGTTCGCCTGTGTCAGAGACCAAGCTAAATGGTTCGGAAAGTTCGTTTGTGTCATGGTCAGGGATCGGGCTAAATGGTCCGGAAAGTTCGTTTGTATCAGGGACCAAGCTAAATTGTCCGGAGAGTTCGTCTGTGTCATGGATCGAGCTAAAGGGTCTGGAAAGTTCGTCTGTGTCATGGCTCGAGCTAAATGGTCCGGAAAGTTCATCTGTGTCATGGCTCGAGCTAAATGGTCCGGAAAGTTCGTCTGTGTCAGGGATCGAGCTAAAATGTCTGGAAAGTTCGCCTGTGTCAGGGATCGAGCTAAAATGTCTGGAAGGTTCGCCTGTGTCATGGATCGAGCTAAAGGGTCTGGAAAGTTCGCCTGTGTCAGGGAGGAAAGTTCGCCTGTGTCATGGATCGAGCTAAAGGGTCTGGAAAGTTCGCCTGTGTCAGGGATCGAGCTAAATGGTCCAGATAGTTCGTCTGTGTCAGGAATCGAACAAGAGGGTCCGGAAGTTTCGTCTGTGTCAGGGATCTGCCTAAATCTTGAAGCTTGTCAGGGACTGAGTTAGATGGTCTGAACATGCACAATTCTGGGAGCGAAATACATTCTTTTAACTAGTGCACGCGGTGAGTTCTTCATTCATTTGCCATTTCTTTTACAGGGCTTTGATCCCTTCTCAGGTACACGGCGCACATAATTACCAAATTAAAAAACACACTACCATTTAATGCTGTATCATCCATTAATAGCTTTCATCTTTTCCTGTAAGTAGCGTTCAGTTTCTATTGATATAGCATATATGTACATTCATATTCGATCCCAGATGGACGATAAGAAATGGAAGCAAAACTACTTTCTAAACACACTTTCGTCATATTCATTTCATTAGTTTTTAAATGGCACAGAAGATGAGTAACGTTCTCGGCTCCCCCCTTTCTCTGCCCCACATTTCCCCTCCCCCCATCCCCGCCTCCCCAGTTACCCCTCCTCCCCCCACCCCGTTTACCCTCTCTCTTTCTCTCTCTGTCAACACACACACACACACACACACACACACACACACACACAGGCAGAGACAGAGAAACAGAGAGAGATAGAGAGCGTGAGAGAGAGCCTCGTTCTGACATGGTTATCTGACGTCATGTATGAAAGCAGTAAACTGTGTGGACACGTGGGACTCTGACATGGTTATCTGACATCATGTTTGAGAGCAGTAAACTGTGTGGACACGTGGGACTCTGACATGGTTATCTGACATCATGTTTGAGAGCAGTAAACTGTGTGGACACGTGGGACTCTGACATGGTTATCTGACATCATGTTTGAGAGCAGTAAACTATGTGGACACGTGGGACTCTGACATGGTTATCTGACATCATGTTTGAGAGCAGTAAACTGTGTGGACACGTGGGACTCTGACATGGTTATCTGACGTCATGTTTGAGAGCAGTAAACTGTGTGGACACGTGGGACTCTGACATGGTTATCTGACGTCATGTTTGAGAGCAGTAAACTGTGTGGACACGTGGGACTCTGACATGGTTATCTGACGTCATGTTTGAGAGCAGTAAACTGTGTGGACACGTGGGACTCTGACATGGAAATCTGACATCATGTTTGAGAGCAGTAAACTGTGTGGACACGTGGGACTCTGACATGGTTATCTGACGTCATGTTTGAGAACAGTAAACTGTGTGGACACGTGGGATGCATGGGCAACAAACGGGCAGTGAACAATCGGTTACACGAAACGATCCATAGGAAACGGAAAACGTGGGATCCATGAGGTACAAACGGACAGTCAGCAATAAATTACACACAAAAAAAAAATACACAGGAATACGAAAACGTGGGGTCCACTGAATACAAAAGGACAGTCGATAAAAGATTACACTACAAGGCGCATCAGATCAAAATATAAACGTGGACAAGCACACCCTCAGTTGATGAATAAACACACAGTAAATCAGTCAGACATGGTGGAAAGTCAACAACAACTCACACATCCATTCATCAATAAGGGCGTTTCGTGCTTCACCATCATCATCGTCAAAACTACGACATAGTAATATATTAGATCATTTAAAGTCTGAATACGTTTCTGGATTTTTGGTGTCTGTACCATTCACACACTCACACACACACATATGTACCAGCCAATGCATGTTGCCCCCTAACCATCACCGGCTTGAAACTATGTGAATGAAACTGGGAGAATGTAGTCTTTGGTAGTCAGTAACGTAGCGTTACAACACGACAGTAAAAGAGAACGGTATAATCCAAGGTCATCCTATCACCCATCTCCTATCCCGGAGTCTTGAAGACCGTTGGGACGCCACAGAAAACATCGCAACCAGCTTCCTCCCTCCTCTCCTCCCGGTTCTCAGACGCTTTTAGGCAGCTGCTGAATGCGAGGCCAGTCCATTCACTGGCGTTGTCCTCCCATCTCTTTCTCTGTCTTCCTCTCCTTCTGCCTCCCCGCACTGTTCCTTATAGAATGGTTTTGGCAAGTCCTGTTGATCTTGATACATGACCATACCATCTCATTTTCCTTCTTCTCACTGTGGACAACGGGTCTTCAAATGGTCCCATAGCTTGCCTTACTCATAATCCAAGGTGATGTAAAGCCCAAAAAAATGAAAATGAGAGGGTTGATAGATCTTCTTTTACAAACAATGAACAGTCTCCCTGAATAAAACAAAACGACGCACTGATACTGAACGACGTGCGTAGCACCATCCGACTGTCATCACACTTTGGTCGTGTCCTCCCGCTCCAGTTCAAAGTAGCCATCATCTTTATTCGTCATCGTCCTCAACTCCGTCACCCCTCTCCACGACACCACCGGGTCCGCCGCAGTGCCATCCCCCCTCCTCCCCCCCTCCCCGGCCCGGGCAGACGCCACGGGGTGACGGAGGGTGGCAGGCTCCAGGCGTTCAGTAGCGTCCCCTTGACCCTCACACTGTGCCTGTGAAGACCGCTGGGGTCGCTGTGACTTGGCCGCTTCCTGTTCCAACAGGAAGTAACCGTCGTCCTTCCCGTCTATCGGCTGGGGACACACCTTCACGGGTCCCGGTTCCACCGACCGACGGTCGGGAGGCGCGTTCTCCTCGGGGACAGGGACAGACATGCGCGTTCCCTGCGCCGCGTGAGCGGCGTCACTGCATTGTTCACGGTCTTCTTGAACCTTGGGGTTGTCTTCCCCTTTGCCTGACCCAGGGACAGACGTTCCAGCAGCGCCCGCAGTGCCCCCACTGCCCGAGCTGGGAGCCAGCTCGGGGCTGTAGGAGTTGAGCGCCCTCTGCCGACTCATGGCCTCCTTGACCTTGGCCACGATGGCCTCGTCGTCCTTGAAGCGGTGGCAGGCGGGGAAGGTGATGGGGGTGTGCAGGTGGATGACGGCGTAGGGGGCGGAGAGGTCCTGCAGGGCAGAGGTCAGGGAGAGAAGGTCGTGCTCCACGTCCCGGAAGGTGGGTCGCTCCCAGGGCTCCAGCCGCCAGCAGCGCTCCATCAGGGCGTACCTGCAACACGCAGAACCAGGATTAAGAGGAGGCATCACGCCAGGCCACGCTGAGAGTGCTGCGACACACAGTTCCTATCCAGGCGTTCATCCCAGAGATTAAGTAGTAAGCATAGAGTTTTTATCCGAGAGTTTATCACAACATTTCCATAAGCGCAGAGTTTCTATCCGAAAGTTTATCCCAGCATTTTTGTATGCACAGAGTTTGTATCCGAGAGTTTATCACAGCGTTTCGGTAAGCACAGAGTTTCTATCCGAGAGTTTATTACAGCGTTTCGGTAAGCACAGAGTTTCTATACCGAATGTTTATCACAGCATTTTAGTAAGCACCGAGTTTCTATACCGAATGTGTATCACTGCATTTCAGTAAGCACAGAGTTTCTATACCGAATGTTTATCACAGCATTTCAGTAAGCACAGTTTCTATACCGAATGTTTATCACAGCATTTCAGTAAGCACAGAGTTTCTATACCGAATGTTTATCACAGCATTTCAGTAAGCACACAGTTTCTATACTGAATGTTTATCACAGCATTTCAGTAATCACCGAGTTTCTATACCGAATGTTTATCACAGCATTTCAGTAAGCACAGAGTTTCTATACCGAATGTTTATCACAGCATTTCAGTAAGCACCGAGTTTCTATACCGAATGTTTATCACAGCATTTCAGTAAGCACAGAGTTTCTATACCGAATGTTTATCACAGCATTTCAGTAAGCACCGAGTTTCTATACGGAATGTTTATCACAGCATTTCAGTAAGCACAGAGTTTCTATACTGAATGTTTATCACAGCATTTCAGTAAGCACAGAGATTCTATACCGAATGTTTATCACAGCATTTCAGTAAGCACAGAGTTTCTATACCGAATGTTTATCACAGCATTTCAGTAAGCACAGAGTTTCTATACCGAATGTTTATCACAGCATTTCAGTAAGCACACAGTTTCTGTCCCAGTGTTCATCACAGCATTTCAGTAGACAATCATGAACGCTTACCATGTCCACCCCCCTCCCCCCAAGCATTCTGGCGCATGCTGAATAGTCTGGGGTGTTTCCATAACCTACTGAACACTTATGTGGCTGACAGGATTTGTTTTTCTTTCTCCTTTTTTGTACTCCCAGTTCTTATAGAACAGGGTGCACTTTAGAATGGGAACAAAGAAATGCTGTCTGTCTGTCTGTCCGTCCGTGGTCAAAATGTGTTCCACTCGCTCCAGACAAAACTACTGGGCCAAACTTTCTGAAAATTGGTAGGTATGTTCATTATGGGTCACGGATGATGCCCGATGTTTTATTTTACCGTTAGACCCGTTACTAACGGCTATAACGGTTTTCCTTCTTTGTGGAATGTCTCAGAAAGTACTTGATCTTTCTGAAAATCTGCAGGTGTGTTCATTATGGGTCACAGATGATGGCTGTTGTTTACAAAAATAGCCCTCACTAACGGCTATAACGGCCCAAAACGGGTTTTCCTCCTTATGGAATATCTCGCGCGTATTCAAGATAAACTGGGAGTACGTTTATATGCCTTGCATCTTTTTTTTTTCTTTTCTGACGAACGTGTTTTTTGCCTGCCTATGCACAAAAAGGAGCACCAGCCTCTGATAACTCTGCACATCAGTTGACCGAACAGATCAGATTGTTCTGTTGTTGTTTTTTCCCTGTAAAACTGAAAAGCAGAAATTCTGACAAAACACGAGGCCGATGCCAGCGCCAGCAGTCAATGCCGTTGGCAGAGAAATTGACAACTGGAATCGAGAAAGGAAGCTAGGAGGGAGAGAGATGGAGGGTGAAGGAAGGCGGGGGGGGGGGGGGGACGCTAAACGTTAGCGAATTTGTTGATAGTTCTTTTCTTTTTCCTCCTCGCACGTGACAAAAGAGGAAAGTTGGTTGTCGCGCATGGGGATGAGGAGGAGAGGGGTGGAGGTGCAGATGGGGGAGGGGGGGGGGAAGCGAGAGAGTGTGGGGGGGGGGGGGGGGGGGTCGGCGACGGGGAAACAGAAATCCGCCGACAAGCGGAAAGATGCCATCCCTGGCACATGATATTGATTCACACAACAACAGTGAAAGGAAGGCCTCGAGGTGCATTAACAAAAGGGTTCAGGACGAGAGGACTCGCTGTATAAACTATCTCACAAAGCTTTTGTTTCAGGAACCGGCCATGAAGGCGTTGCAACAATAAAGAAAGAATGGCCGCATGATCAAATGGAACTGAGAAACACACAAAACAAAACAAAAAACAACAACAACAAAATCCAAACACAAATAGAGGTTTGGAAAAATGATTCTCTTGCAATATTCTGCCGCTTTCTTTCGCGTTCTTCTACGACCGTTTGCTCTTGATTTATCGATTGTGCATGGGACACGGGTTCTGGCTGCTGTTTTGAAGAGATGTCGCGTCAGCCTCTCTATGACCTTTCGATTCGTTCAAAATGTGAATTAGTAAGAGCGGGGTAACAAAGGCTTGCTTTGCAGTGATTGTTACTATGGAAATGGAACGAGACAGACATGTATTTCTCAGCTGTCGCATGGCAATGCGTAACTACAGCAATCAATAATAATAATAATAATAATAATAATAATAATAATAATAATAAGGAACATTTAGTGCGCTTAATCTTAAACAAAAGCCCTAAGCGCTTACAGCAATAAGCCCTAACACACACACACACACACACACACACACACACACACACACGATAAGATAAGATAATGTTGCTTATAGCCCAGCCGACCGCAAAGGGCCATATCAGGGCTGTCACCATGTTAAAATCAACTCACCAGCACACACACACACACACACACACACACACACGCACACACCCACACACCAGCGAAGGAGCAGAAAAATTATGTTTTGAAGAGAGTAGTTTTGAGGGAGGACTTGAAAGGACAATAAACGATAAACAAGTAGGATAACTCTTGCTCCCATACGAAAACCTTAAACAGAGTAACTTTTTATTCAAGACTAGCACAGCCTTTTAAACTTGAATAAAGTCAGACAAGTACAAAGACGAACGATCTAATTGTTGTGTGTGTGTGGGGGGGGGGGGGGGGGACAAGCGCAGGCCAACAACCCCTCCGTCATCACAGTAATGACTTGGCAAAGATTTGAACTTAAGGGGGCCCCCCACTATTAGATTGTTCGTCTTTAGTCAAGTTTAAAAGGCTGTGCCAGTCTTGAATAAAAGTTACTCTGTGTTAGGTTTTCTTATGGGAGCAAGAGTTACCCTACTTGTTTATTGTTTATTGTTCCCTGCCTCATTTTATTTTCAACTTAAAGCAATCAAGTTTATGACAGAGGATTTTGTTGTACTCTGTTTAGTAAGACTGTGACAGAACAACAAAAAGAAATGATTTTTTCTTTTAGATTCCGTTGTAAGCAGTTTAGTAAAACTGTAACAGAAGAGCACCAAGAAATGATTTTTTTTGTTTCATCATGCAATGCCCTAAATTGTGAACTATGAGCTCTATATCGATTTTTCCCAAAACGTCTCAGTGTGGTGCCTAACCCGTTTTCAATTGTAGCACACAGTTTTCTGACGGTTAAAGTGTTTTTCTTCTTTTTTTTTTTTAATTTTTAAGTTTAGGCAAACCGGAGAGTGAAAAACAGCGATGGAAAATCTGACTGTGCTGTAGAATGATTCCATAAAATGAGTTCAGTTTAAAATGATGCGTGTGAGCGCGGGCTACTCCACGTCCACGCGCGTGTGTGCGTGTGCGCTTGTGTGTGTGTGTGTGTGTGTGTGTGTGTGTGTGTGTGTGTGTGTGTGTGTGTGTGTGTGTTTAGTATGAATTTAAAGCGTCGTCTTTCATATATTCTCTCTCTCTCTCTTCTCTCTTCTCTCTCTCTCTCTCTCTCTCTC
This sequence comes from Conus ventricosus, assembly GCA_018398815.1. Lineage (NCBI taxonomy): Eukaryota > Metazoa > Mollusca > Gastropoda > Neogastropoda > Conidae > Conus > Conus ventricosus. The sequence continues at coordinate 16,402,012 of CM031615.1, forward strand.
TCTCTCTCTCTCTCTCTCTCTCGTCTGTGTGTGCATGTCTGTGTGTGCGCGCGCGCGTGTGTGTAGTAGTAGTAGTAGTCGTAGTAGTAGAAGTAGTAGTAGTGAAATCTAGAAATCATGTAAACACAAAATCTTGTAAATGTGTTTCATCGATCATATCAGTGGTGTCTCTTTGACACCACAAGACGAATGTCTGAGTTTGGAGGGAGAAGGAGGTGGGGATGGGGTGGGGGGGGGGGGCAATAACATACGATGGGTTATGTACCCTGACTGGGATGTATGTGTGCATGTATGTGCTTAAAGTATTTCATGAGAACGTAATCCGTTTTCAAATCGGACAAAATGAGAAAGACAAAAGACATGCAGATGCTGCCCTCTACACAAATCAGTTTGAGAAATCTTCGAGTCAGTCCTGCCATTTCCTCAGAATTAGTTTTCTTGGTTCGTGTTTTCCCGAAGAATTAGTTTACATGGATTTTTTTTTTTTTTTCAGAATTAGTTTTCATGGAAAATGTTTTTGTCCACAATTATTTTCTGTTGAAATGCTTCCTCAGATTTAGTTTGCATAGAAAGTAGTTTCAAGGACAGTGTTTTCTTAGAATTTGTTTCGAAAGAAAATGGGTTATCGGAATGTGTTTCCAAGGGAAGTAATAGGTGTCAACTACTTTTGAATCTTCAGGCTTTGGCCCATTGTGCCTAGCATGTATTTTCATACACTCCACGACTAAGTCATACAAACCAACAAATATAACAGAAGGCTCACTCAATGAAAACACTAGAAGCCAGAAACTAAGCGTGCGTAATTCGGATTAATAACCCATCACAACTCAATGACCCGGAAGTGATATTTCATCGGCGGCCAGAACTCTTGTAGGTCAATCTCCGAAATTCGTCGTATGCTGGCAAACTCGAAACGTCCGCACAAGTTTCCAGCCTGTGGTTTGAGAAAATTTCTTTCAGATTCTTTTAATCTATGCAAACTGATTTTCTGAAAATACAAAAAATGGCAATATGGTCGTAAAGGCCCCCAAATACTTGGTTTTCTGTACAGGTGTGCGAACGAACTGTACTGGTTGACACCAACAGAAATGTTCCCTTAGAAGTAATCTCCACGGAAAGTGTTGTTCACTGTTACTTTCTATGGAAAAGCTTTCATCGGAACTGGTTTCCATGGAAAGTGTTGCTCGCGGTAAGTCTCCATGGAAACTTTTTACTTGGAATGAATTTCATGGAAAATGCTTCCTCCGGATCAGCGCTCATAAAGAGTCTTTGAAAGGCGGGTTCCAATCAGGCTGTAGAATTGGTGTCTTTGAAAGGCGGGTTCCAGTCAGGCTGTAGAATTGGTGTCTTTGAAAGGCGGGTTCCAATCAGGCTGTAGAATTGGTGTCTTTGAAAGGCGGGTTCCAATCAGGCTGTAGAATTGGTGTCTTTGAAAGGCGGGTTCCAATCAGGCTGTAGAATTGGTGTCTTTGAAAGGCGGGTTCCAATCAGGCTGTAGAATTGGTGTCTTTGAAAGAATTGGTGTCTTTGAAAGGCGGGTTCCAGTCAGGCTGTAGAATTGGTGTCTTTGAAAGAATTGGTGTCTTTGAAAGGCGGGTTCCAATCAGGCTGTAGAATTGGTGTCTTTGAAAGGCGGGTTCAAATCAGGCTGTAGAATTGGTGTCTTTGAAAGGCGGGTTCCATTCAGACTGTAGAATTGGTGTCTTTGAAAGGCGGGTTTTAATCAGGCTGTAGAATTGGTGTCTTTGAAAGGCGGGTTCCAGTCAGGCTGTAGAACTGGTGTCTTTGAAAGGCGGGTTCCAGTCAGGCTGCTGAATTGGAATCTTCAGCGTCACGTCTTTCAGACCAGAGCTGTACATTTTGAACGACATTTGAAATGTGATATTTGCAGTTTCTGACTTCGGTTTGTTCTTCTTCTTCTTTTTCGGTCTCCAGTTTCAAACAATCAAACTTGACCTCCGGCTCATCTCACAGTGGATGACCAGAAAATGGGGAGTGGTGTGTGTGTGTGTGTGTGTGTGGGGGTGGGGGGGGGGGGGTGTTGGGTTGAACTGCGCACAGACCAAAGCACCAACCAGAAAATGTCGATTCTTAGAGTGCGGAGAGAAGCTGTATCAGTGATCAGCTTTGTTTAAACTGCGTTTTGTTTTGTTTTTCATCTGCGTTTCTGTTATGTACATGATGATGGTATGTATTCATTGATGTATGTGTCGGACGGTGTGGTGGGGTCAAATTCTACTAGCCTAGCTCCCTCGCGATTTGTATACCTACAGTTCAACCCACGTGTCGGAATGACCCCCCCCCCCCCCCCCCCCCCCCCTCCCCAGCCTTAATCAGTATTGTTGCTTTACAGCAAGTCGACCACAAGGGCCATTTTCCGGGAGGCCTTACCAGTATGGCAAGAGGCCTGAAATGTGAATTGCGTTAAGGTGAAATGACGTTGGTTACCTGACTGCATTACAGGCCATCTAACTATACATGAGAATGTCGACCAGTCACAAACCTTCATATTCAGGGTGTGGTTGGGAGAAATATGATTGGGATCTTATTAGAAATAATTTCCTGATTTCTGTTCGTTCGAACTGACATTGTTTCCAGCGAAGATTAAGTAGATTGTAAAGGAACCGCTAGAAACATAGACCGAGTTGCTTGAACTTTCTTTTTCATATATGTCTGTTTCATTCATTACTGATCACAAGAGCTCCCGTTTAAACACATTCAGTCGGTGTTACAGATGTAGATTTTATCGCTACGCTATGACCAGAGAGTAAACTCGACTTTTCGGATCAGTAATTGTGTTTCGCATTAGTACACGGGGGGAAAGTTACACTAAGCGCATATGACGGAAACTAGTTCTTCAAAAAGAAAAGAAAAAAAAGGAAGAATATATACGAGTAATAATCCGATTTGTTGTAAAAGAACCCCGCTGGAATTTTTTGACCATGTTACCAGTAAACCATCTTCAAACTTTTTTTTTCATCATTGCTTCTTTCTTTCTTTTTTTTCTTCTTTTTTTTTAATCAAACATTTGGAGATTATAGGTGCGCAAAAAGAGGACAGTGCGCAGAGTCAACACATCAGCAGCATCTCCGTAAGTCGCACCCACATACACCTGACTCACAAAACAAAACAGAAGAAAAAAAGAAAGAAAAACATCAACAACAAAAAAAAATCGAGCAGAATACAATTTCAGCTAAATCTGTCTGCACGTAATTTTCTTTCTGATATCACGTAAGGGCATACTATGCAGTACAGCATAATACAACACAGTACAATAAAAAATACAATCAATCCAAAATAATCTGTTCAGTGGAGTGCTCCTTTGTAAATACTATACGACCGGCCCCGACACTAGATCTTCACACAATATTGGTTCGACCTTTAGCTAGGTGACTTCAGCTCTAAACATCCTCAACTTGACCTTAAGCTAAAGCTAAAACCTGTCCTTTTTTTTCAGAATGTCAATTTAATCCATGCTCATTTCATTCTACTTTATTGACAATGTACCTTAATCCACATCTTAACATGACTTCTTAACAGCCTTAAACTGACCTTAGTTTTTATACTGAATTTCATCCTGTTCTTAATATGAAGAAGACCTGAAACTGATTTTTGTTCTAAGTAAGTTTTTTCCTTCTTTTTTTTCTTTCTTCGTTTTTATTTCTGTAATTGTGACTCAGGATCATAATTACCCTTATTCAGTGTTCTAATAAATGTGTTTACTGACTCCATTTTTGTTCAAAATCAAAGTGTTTCATTTCCAGATTATGAGAGTATTTTTCCATTTGATATCTTAATCTTAATTCTTTAAAGAATGTTTGCACCGTCTTCAAACTTGCTTTGTGCATGTTTCCATCCAAAGGAAATAACTGCCACTTTCTTTGTAATGCGATCTTGTGGTGAATTTCATATATATATAGGCTCATTTTGAGAAGCATGTATTTTATTTTTCCCCATTCACCCACTCAAGCACATACTGTTTGTTAGGCAGAATCATCTACCACTGCAGATATGAATGCGTATCTCCCCCTATTTCTTCAATCTAAGACATAAGAGCAAGCTTTGTTTATAATTCAATATATATATATATATATATATATATATATATATATATATATATATTATATATATTATATATGTATATATATATATATATTATTATATATATATATATGTATATATATATATATATATATATATATATATATATATATATATATATATATATATATATATATATATTGCGCTTCTGTTTTGTTTGTGGAGAGAAACTATGTAACACAATAAATATCCTTTTTCAGCCACAGATTCTGGTCTCTGTTCATTAGCATGTGAAAAATGAAACATACGGAAGCCTTTTCCAAATTTCACCCACGTTTAATTAAACGGACAACTCTCCCTTTTACCTGAAAACGGCGTCATTCTTATCTGACCCAAAAAAAATTCTTCTAAAGACAGGATCTGCAAAATTCTAAAGACAGGATCTGCAAAATTCTAAAGACAGGATCTGCACAAGAATACTACGCTGGAGTTGCCCCAGGGATGACACATTCTATTTATAGACTCATCACTCCAAAGTACACAGATTCTGATGGCTCGCTCCAGAACTATTCCACACCCCACGCCGAGTTACATCAGAATACATCGCACATTTTATTACTTCATTCTTGACGGTATACATTGTCTAGCGGACTGCACAGAAGCCAAATCAGGGCTTAACTTTCGTCACAAACAAATCACAGTTCTGAAAACGTACAAAGACAAAGCAAATTTTTTTTTTTTTAAATTGTAAAGATGGGGGTGGTGGAGAGAAAAACAAAAGTCTGTTAAGTAGAAAGAAATTTGTGTTAAAAATAAAACAGAAAAGAAAATAGGGTGTAACTACAATACGGTGAAAGTTAAAAACAGTCCAGTATTACTCTGGCGGTCAACCATCCATACTGATGTATCATCATGTGAGGGTGTTAAAAGAGCTGTCATGCAAGGGAGGTGACTTACACGGCATCGGGACAGAGGGCGGGCTGGTCCAGGCGTCGCCCGGCCAGCAGGTACCTGAGGATGTCCCAACCCTCCACCCCAGGGTAGGGCATGATACCCCGGGTCAGCATCTCCCACATCACCACTCCCATCGACCACTGTCAGACACATAGCTTTACTCACATCATCACCACTCCCATCGTCCACTGCCTGACACATAGCATTACTCACATCATCACCACTCCCATCGTCCACTGCCTGACACATACTATTACTCACATCACCACTCCCATCGTCCACTGCCTGACACATAGCATTACTCACATCACCACTCCCATCGTCCACTGCCTGACACATAGCATTACTCACATCACCACTCCCATCGTCCACTGCCTGACACATAGCATTACTCACATCACCACTCCCATCGTCCACTGCCTGACACATAGCATTACTCACATCACCACTCCCATCGTCCACTGCCTGACACATAGCATTACTCACATCACCACTCCCATCGTCCACTGCCTGACACATAGCATTACTCACATCACCACTCACATCGTCCACTGCCTGACACATAGCATTACTCACATCACCACTCCCATCGTCCACTGCCTGACACATAGCATTACTCACATCACCATTCCCATCGTCCACTGCCTGACACATAGCATTACTCACATCACCACTCCCATCCACCACTGCCTGACACATAGCATTACTCACATCACCACTCCCATCCACCACTGACTGACACATAGCATTACTCACATCACCATTCCCATCGTCCACTGCCTGACACATAGCATTAACCACATCACCACTCCCATCAACCACTGCCTGACACATAGCATTACTCACATCACCACTCCCATCAACCACTGCCTGACACATAGCATTAACCACATCACCACTCCCATCAACCACTGCCTGACACATATAGCATTACTCACATCATCACTCCCATCAACCACTGCCTGACACATAACATAACTCACATTCACCACTCCCATCAACCACTGCCTGACACATAGCATTACTCACATCACCACTCACATCAACCACTGCCTGACACATAGCATTACCCACATCACCACTCACACCGTCCACTGCCTGACACATAGCATTACTCACATCACGACACCCATCAACCACTGCCTGACACATAGCATTACTCACATCACGACACCCATCAACCACTGCCTGACACATAGCATTACTCACATCACCACTCCCATCAACCACTGCCTGACACATATCATTACCCACATAACCACTCCCATCAACCACTGCCTGACACATAGCATTACCCACATAACCACTCCCATCGTCCACTGCCTGACACAGCATTACTCACATCACCACTCCCATCGACCACTGTCAGACACATAGCATTACCCACATCATCACCACTCCCATCGACCAACTGTCAGACACATAGCATTACCCACATAACCACTCCCATGTCCACTGCCTGACACAGCATTACTCACATCACCACTCCCATCGACCACTGCCTGACACATAGCATTAACCACATCCCCACTCACATCGTCCACTGCCTGACACATAGTATTACCCACATCACCACTCCCATCGACCACTGTCAGACACATAGCATTACCCACATCATCACCACTCCCATCGACCACTGTCAGACACATAGCATTACCCACATAACCACTCCCATGTCCACTGCCTGACACAGCATTACTCACATCACCACTCTCATCGACCACTGGTTGACACACAGCATTACTCACATCACCACTCCCATCGACCACTGCCTGACACATAGCATTAACCACATCACCACTCTCATCGACCACTGCCTGACACATAGCATTACCCACATCACCATTCCCATCAACCACTGCCTGACACATAGCATTACTCACATCACCACTCCCATCAACCACTGCCTGACACATATCATTACCCACATAACCACTCCCATCAACCACTGCCTGACACATAGCATTACCCACATCACACTCCCATCAACCTCTGCCTGACACATATCATTACCCACATAACCACTCCCATCAACCACTGCCTGACACATAGCATTAACCACATCACCACTCCCATCGTCCACTGCCTGACACATAGCATTACCCACATCACCACTCCCATCAACCACTGCCTTACACATAGCATTACTCACATCACCACTCCCATCAACCACTGCCTGACACATAGCATTACTCACATCACCACTCCCATCAACCACTGCCTGACACATAGCATTACTCACATCACCACTCCCATCAACCACTGCCTGACACATAGCATTACTCACATCACCATTCCCATCAACCACTGCCTGACACAGCATTACTCACATCACCACTCCCATCAACCACTGCCTGACACAGCATTACTCACATCACCATTCCCATCGACCACTGCCTGACACATAGCATTAACCACATCACCACTCCCATCAACCACTGCCTGACACAGCATTACTCACATCACCATTCCCATCGACCACTGCCTGACACATAGCATTACTCACATCACCACTCCCATCGACCACTGTCAGACACATAGCATTACCCACATCACCACTCCCATCGACCACTGTCAGACACATAGCATTACCCACATCACCACTCCCATGTCCACTGCCTGACACATAGCGTTAACCACATAACCACTCCCATCGTCCACTGCCTGACACATAGCATTACTCACATCACCACTCCCATCGACCACTGTCAGACACATAGCATTACTCACATCACCACTCCCATCAACCACTGCCTGACACATAGCATTACTCACATCACCATTCCCATCGACCACTGCCTGACACATAGCATTACCCACATCACCACTCACATCGTCCACTGCCTGACACATAGTATTACCCACATCACCACTCCCATCGACCACTGTCAGACACACAGCATTACCCACATCATCCACATTAACACTCACCGACCACTGCCCCCGCACAGCATCACCTACATCGCCGTCATCATGACCCACTATCCTACATACAGCATCACCTACATCACTACCATCATGACCCACTACCCTACATACAGCATCACCTACATCACCATCATCATGACCCACTAGCCTACATACAGCATCACCTACATCACCATCATCATGACTCACTACCCTACATACAGCGTCACCTACATCACCATCATCACGACCCACTACCCTACACACAGCATCACCTACATCACTATCATCATGACCCACTACCCTACACACAGCATCACCTCACACACTGCAATTACGTCTCTGAGCAAGGCAAGGATGTACTGGCTTTGGGTAATTGAAGGGTGGAAGGTGACGTGAATATGGAAAGGCAATTCAAGCTGGCCTTCAGATGAAAGGTAGCCTCAAGATGGTAAGATGACCTACAGATGGAAAGGTGTTCTAAAGGCAACCTAAAGATGGAAAGATAGCCTAAGGGTAGCCAGAACATGGAAAAGGAGCCTAAAGATGAAAAGGTAGCCAAACGTAGTCTAGATATGAAAAGATGATGTGAAGTTAGCCTAAAGAGAGAGACATAGCTAAATCATATATAAAACAAAATTAGCCAAAAAGTACCCAAAGATGGAGGAAAGGTAGCCTGAAGGTTTCCTGAAGGTGGAAAGATGATCAAAAGGTTCCTACAGATGAAAAAGTTGTATACAGGTAGCCTAACGAAGGAAAGGTGGGTTTAAAGGTAACCTAAAGATGGACAAGTGGTTTAAAGGTAGCCTAAATATGGACAGATTGAGTAGAGATAGCCAAAACCTGGAAAGGTGATTTAAAGGAAACCCAAAGATGGAAAGATGGCCTACCAGTAGTCTTTAGATGACAAAGTAGCCAAATGATACCTGGAGATGAAAAGGTGGCCAAATGGTACAGAGAGATGAAATGGTGGCCAAATGGTACCTAGAGATGAAATGGTGGCCAAATGGTACCTGGAGATGAAAAAGTGGCCACATGGTACCTGGAGATGAAAAGGTGGCCAAATGATACCTGGAGATGAAATGGTGGCCAAATGGTACCTGGAGATGAAACGGTGGCCAAATGGTACCTGGAGATGAAACGGTGGCCAAATGGTACCTGGAGATGAAAAGGTGGCCAAATGGTACTGGAGATGAAAAGGTGGCCAAATGGTACCCGAAGATGAAAAGGTGGCCAAAAGATGCCTAAAGATGGAAAGGTGACCTAAAGGTATCCTGATGATGCGAAGGTGGCCTCAAGGTAACCTAAGGATGGACAGGTGACGTAATGGTAACCTAAGGACGGACAGGTGACCTAATGGTAACCTAAGGATGGACAGGTGACCTGATGGTAACCTAAGGATGGACAGGCGACCTGATGGTAACCTAAGGATGGACAGGTGACCTAATGGTAACCTAAGGATGGATAGGCGACCTAATGGTAACCTAAGGATGGACAGGTGACCTGATGGTAACCTAAGGATGGACAGGCGACCTAATGGTAACCTAAGGATGGACAGGTGACCTAATGGTAACCTAAGGATGGACAGGTGACGTAATGGTAACCTAAGGATGGACAGGCGACCTAATGGTAACCTAAGGATGGACAGGCGACCTAATGGTAACCTAAGGATGGACAGGTGACGTAATGGTAACCTAAGGATGGACAGCGGACCTGATGGTAACCTAAGGATGGACAGGCGACCTGATGGTAACCTAAGGATGGACAGGCGACCTAATAGTATCCTAAGGATGGACAGGTGACCTAATGGTAGCCTAAGGATGGACAGGCGACCTTTTGGTATCCTAAGGATAGAAAAGTGACCCTAAACGGAGGCCGGAGCGCTAGTGTTTCGGGTAAGGCAATACAACGAGGTCCAACATGAAGCATGGACTAGGCCTACGACAGCTCACCACGTCCGACTTGGAGGTGTAGGTGCCCTTTTCAATGGACTCCGGGGGCATCCAGCGGATGGGCAGCTTCTTGCAGTTGTTGCTGTGGTAGTAGCCCTTCTCATACACGTCCCGGCACAGCCCGAAGTCCGCCACCTTCACCCGTAGGTCATCGTCCAGCCTGCACATG
>CM031615.1:16422034-16429534 GCA_018398815.1 Conus ventricosus
TTTGGTTTTCTCTTGACGTGCAAATAAGTCACGTGTCCTTGTGTCCGAGTTCTGATTGGCAGCTTCTGTGTGCTACAATAATTGGATAGTTCTTTAGATCTGTTATGTAGTGTGTGGGGAGTAATATTCTTGTAAAATGAACTTCCTCTGTAGGGAGGGTGGAGGCGGGGGGGGGGGGGGGGGGGGGGGGGGGATTCCAGATACTCTCTCCCCAAAGGAAAGCGTGTTGATACATTATGTACGTTTTGCTTCATTTTCTTTCTCTCTTTTCTGTTCTTTTCTTTATTTTTTCGTTTTAAGAGGGAGGTGGGGGAGGGGTGGTGATGGTGGTGTTATTATACCCAGGATTTTTTCTGATCAATGTTGCAAGGAAGGAAACTCTCGTTGTCGTGTGTGTGTGTTCAAAGTGTCAAATGTATGCTCCACCACAAGAAACAGCCTTCTGTCGTCTTGTCCATGCAGTTAGTTTCAACGTGAGGGTGACTTCAGGTGTAAACTGCAACAAACTGAAAAGAAAAACTTGCTGTGCCGCCCAATGAAAGAGACACACAAACTACCAAGACAAAACACGACGCGTTTGGACGCCATCCATTCTGCGCCCCAGTTGAGGAGATTAGCCATTGTACGTCCTTCTGTGTTCATTGTCTTGAATGTTGTTTTGTCTTGCCTCAGTAAAACCATAGAGGTCGAAACGCGTCGTATTTTCTCTTGTAATTTGTTTGTCTCTAACGTTCGGCGGAGCAGTGATTTCTCTTTTTCTTGTGAGTTGATCCACAAAGGCCAACACTTTGACATCCTCTTATGGTTGGTAAAGAGGGAGACAAAAGAAGGTCATTCCTACCATTATTATTGGAAACTATCAATATGATAAGCCTCAATGTGGGCAAATGACTGTTTATCGGAGAGAGAGAGAGAGAGAGAGAGAGAGAGAGAGAGAGAGAGAGAGAGAGAGAGAGAGAGAGAGACAGACAGACAGACAGACAGGCAGACAGAGACAAAGCATGTATTCGTGTGCGAACTTAACATGCGTGTGTACACACGCATGTTTCTGAGCATACTGCACACGCGGGAAATTTGTCCAAAATGTAAAACAACAACAACGAAAAAAAAAAAGCAACAACAGCACCATCAACAAACCAAACAAGACAGACAGACAGAGACAGAGAGAGACAGAGAGAGGAAACTTGCGTATCTTTACGGTGCGTATATGCGCTATCCCTCCCCCCCCCCCCCCCCCCCCCCCCACCACCCCCACCCCCATACACGTAGGTATACTTGCGAATGTTAAGGGAATAAAAGGAAAAACAAACGTGAGGTCAACCAGGCACGTGCCATGGGCACGCACTGCCCCAAGCCCACCACCACCACCACCACCACCACCACCCACCACGTCACACCCACCTCCACGTTCCACGTGCACGAGGCCTTCCCTGCCCTGCCGCCCTGCTGACAGGCTGGTGGCACCCTGGAACTGGTGAGGAGACACACCCACACCGAGCGCAGGCTGCACGACAGCGTGGTGGAAGAAGAGGAGGAGGTGGTCAGGATGGAGTAGGAGCCGTTGCCGCCGCAGGAACACCCTTCCACGGCGATCCTGTACCGCATGCCTCGAGGCACGGAAAAAGCCTGCAATGTCACGCACGATACACCAGGTTGAAAGTATAAACATGAGCCGAGGCAGCTAAAGGTATTTTAAATAATAAACAACGAACAAGTGGGGTAACTCTTGCTCTCACAAGTAAACAAATACACGCCCATAACGCCAGAAGACTGCTGCTTTCGACACCGAATCGCTTAGCAGATATGACAGCACAGAGCACACAGAACAAACAAGGAAACAACCCCCCCCCCCAAAAAAAAAAAAGAAAAAAAAAAAAAAAAAGAAAAAAAAAAGGATGTTCTAAGCTTGTCCATATACCCAGTCACCGGACACATATACACAGCAACAACAACTGGAGAAATGAACAAATATAAATTAACATTGATTCAAGGGCGGCACAGCCCTTTTTTGGATCTTAAATGTAGTCAAACAAGTTTACATGGATAACCAGCCGCCCTGGCGAAGTGGTTAGCGTCGCGGACTCCCGGCTGGGAGGTCGTGGGTTCGAATCCCATCAGAGTCATGTGGGTTTTTTCTGCCCCGACCGGCTCCTACCCAGAGTTGAGTTTGCTGCGGACTCAGTTGGGAAGACTGGGACCACACAGTCGAGTTTCATCCACTTAATGGATGCGTTTCTGAGAGTGTTGTTCAAATTTCCTGACCAACACTGCAGGTGCCTGTATCTCTCGGGCCTGGTTGACGCCAGGATATATTATGAAAGGAAGCGTAGAGTACAGCCCTGTCATGTAGTCTCAGACCGAAATGGAAATCCGTAGCATCATCTTAATCATCCTCATTCCCATTGATCAGCATTAAAAAAAAAAATTAAAAAAAAAAAAAGTTTACATGGATAAACAGAAACAAATACAGGTAACCTCGATTTGATTGAAACAAAAGTAAATATGAAATGAGGCAGGGAACAGTAAACAATAAACAACATACATTGTCTGCCAGGTGATTCGGTGTCGTAAGCAGCATTCCTCTGGAGTTAGGGACCTGCATTAATTTGTTTTCTTGTGGGAGCAAGAGTTACCGTACTTGTTTGTTGTTTAATACCATCCCCACGGCCCATCCTGTGAGGTGTAGAGACACAGCCATCCCATGTATGCGGTGATCAGAATCGTCAGGGAGATAGGCACTGTCACATCATGTTGTTTAAAGCCCAGCCGACTGCTGAGGTCATTCATGAGAAAGCTCCGGGCACAGACAGTGACTGTGGGTACAACCGAATAAGGGTTCGCTGGCCGTTATTTCGCTTTGTTGGCTAGTTTAGTATGCTTTTTCAATCATCTAAAGCAGAATCAACTTTTCTTCATATCGACGGGAAGGGGGGGGGGGGGGGGGGGCTGGAATGACTAATCGTATGTGCCTGAAAGCGGGCAATAAAGCATGTACACACACAGAAACACAGACACACACACAAACATACATACATGTGTGTGTGAGTGTGTATGCACACACACACACACACACATATATATATATATATATATATATATATATATATATATATATATATATGTATAATAGACAGATATAGATGTAGACATATATCGCTTAATCACCACAAACATTTTGTTTCACAAGGACGACGATCAATTGCTGTTAAATCAACAGGTACATTTCTTGATGCAGGAACTATTATCAACATCTCTTTAATCTGCAGACACATCTCTTGTCACGCAAATCACTCTGCTAGGCTGCAATCGCCTTTGAAATAACAGAAATGTCACAAACCACAGAAACCACGATCAAGACAGCTGTTAGACCACCACAAACATTTCAAACCGGTGTTAGCAACCAAGAAACGTGCCTAAAGTTCATGACTAGAACTGATTAGTACTCGCTGCATGTCACAGATGTCTGTCTGTCTGTCTGTCTGTCGATCTGTCTGTCTGGCTGTCTATCTGTCTCTCTCTCTCTCTCTCTCTCCTCTCTCTCTCTCTCTCACACACACACACACACACACACACACACACACACACATTCTCTCTCTCTCTCTCTCTCTCTCTGTCTCTCTCTCTCTCTCTCTCTCTCTCTCTCTCTCTCTTTCACGCACACACATATTCTCTCTCTCTCTCTCTCTGAATGGTAAAAAAAACTACAAATACCCGGTGTAAGAGCAAAATATATTTCGCTTTATTCAAAGCTTCTTCAGTTGTAACCATGGACCAAACTGAAAGAATGAAACACCGAACTCAAAACGTAAACAACTGAATAAAAAAAAACAAAAAAAACCCTAAGCCTATTTAAAACGCACGGGTTTTTTGTTTTTTTTTTCAATACAAGAGTTCAGTAGCTGAACATGATCAACACACACAACCACACACCCTATACCTGAGCGCTAGCGCGCATGCGCACAAGTATATCTTCCTGAACAATAATAAAGGCAGGCCCGTGAATCACACACACACACACACATTCTCTCTCTCCCTCTCCTCTCTCTCTCTCTCTCTCTCTTTCTCTCACCCGAATGCTAAGTGTGCTGTGTTCGTTCACGGAGAGACACGAGCTGTTTTCGGGCTTCTCCAGTCGGAAGACAGGGTCCGGTACAACAGGGATGCTGATTGGTCCAGCCGTGTTGTTGTGGCCCACTGTCGCCAATGACTGTCGTCCTTTCATCACAAAGCCCACCACGGCGGGACTCGGAGAGGTCAGATTGGTGACGTCAGGGGTCAGGCAGTCCAGGCACGTGCCGTCTCTGACGTCATGGCAGTCGTTACAGGGTCCACCACCAGACTGCAGTAGAATTAAGTAAGGTACGATAATGTTGCTTATAGCCCAGCCGACCGCAAAGGGCCATATCAGGGCTGTCACCGCGCTGAAGCCAATTCACAAGCCGTTAGAAAAAGAACAATAATTCACACAACCCTTTCAAACACACCACACACACACACACACACACACACGCACGCACGCACGCACGCGCACGCACACACACACACACACACACCACACACACACACACACACACACACACACCTTTTAAAAAGACCGGAAATTTCGTTTAAAAAAATCTTTCTTCCGTAAAATCTTAGATCAGAATAAACATGCAGCACAAGAGAAAGGAAAGGATTGTATTCACTTGTGTATTGTGATTGGTTTTTAGGAAGAATTATCTTTTTCATTCATCGTCCCCACTACCGTGAGTTTGGGGTTGCCAAGTGTTTGTTGATTACAGCCGTGTGTTCGTGTGCCTGTGGTGTGTGTGTGTGTGTGTGTGTGTGTGTGTGTGTGTGTGTGTGTGTGTGTGTGTAAGTGTGTGTGTGCGTGTGTGTGTGTGTGTGCGCGTGCGTGCGTGCGTGCGTGCGTGCGTTCATGCATGCGTTTTTATTGCGTTTTTTTTAATACATAGCAAATTACAACACAAGCACATTAATGAAGAAGAAACTGAAAAAGGGGAGATGGGAAGAGGGAGTGGGTGGGGGAAGAAGGGGGCGAGGGGGCCTACAGGGATGGGGAGAATCTAAGATCACCATAACCCTGAAAACAACAACATCAACAAAAACAACAACAGTAACACAAAATGATAATAGCATCACAATAATAACAACAATACCTAAAAGAAATGACAAGAACCACATGACTATCAAGTTATAAAAGAAGAAGATGGTTAACAAGTATACGCAAATGGACATGGAGTATAAAACATTTCGACTTATTCTTACGATAGAGATTTGATCATTAATATTTGCATTATATTGTTCCATCCTGTATCTTTTATTCAGCTGCTTCTGAAGGAGCTGTCGAGAACACTTCCTTAAGGGGAATTCCCCATAATATCTATTTTGAGAAAAACTGCGTAACAGTTTCGTTCTGAATGTGATGATTCCATTTCAAGAGAAAGTCAGAGCCGGGGGCAGGGGGCGGAGGAGATGGGGGTGGACAGAATGGTAGAAGAAGCGGGGAGGGGGGGGGGGGGGGGGGGGGGAATGGAGGGTGCAAAAAAATCCGCCCTGTTCCTTCACCTGGCGACCATTGACGGTCAGATGAAGGGAGACAACCGCCAGGTCCAAACGTTCCCCCCTGACCCGCACCGTCACGTTCCCCCTGTGACAAACAGCAAGTCACATCAGTAAGTCACGTGTCCAGCCCAGCCAACCAGGAGGACACGTGAGGAGTGGAAGGCGGGGGGGCGGGGGGGGGGGGGGGGGGTAGGATGGGGGGGGGAGCTGATACCACGTGACGGAACAGCCTGAAAATAATGCACTGAGCAGATTTATTAACATGATTATGAACCCTGACTTCCGTGCGCGCTTCGTGTGTGTGTGTGTGTGTGTGTGTGTGTGTGTGTGTGT
The DNA here is from genome assembly GCA_018398815.1 of Conus ventricosus. NCBI lineage: Eukaryota > Metazoa > Mollusca > Gastropoda > Neogastropoda > Conidae > Conus > Conus ventricosus. The sequence continues at coordinate 16,427,933 of CM031615.1, forward strand.
GCGCGCGCGCGCTTGCGTGCATGCGTGCGTTCATGTGTGCGCATGTGTATGTGTTTGTGCGCGCGCATGTTGTGTGTGTGTGTGTGTGTGTGTGTGTGTGTGTGTGTGTGTACAAGAGTCTAAGCACTCCTGAACATTCTTTTTTAAATTTAGATTTGGTGTTTCTGATCGTTATTGCTTGCTACCGTTTAAGATATTCCAACCCTGCCAACGTTGAATTGATATGCTGTTTATGTGGTTTAGCAAGGGATGATGAAGTTTTTGTTTTGCTTTGTTCTGTTTTTTTTTTTATGCAGCCAGGTGCTAAAATGTTCACATAATTATCTCTTGGTGACCCCTACCAAACGAATCGTTTTGTTCGAGAGTTACCTTCCCCCTTACCTCCCTTGATTGATGAAATCTTGATTATTTCGTGTAAACTCTTTGAGATGTGAATGCTCAGAACCTATATAATTATACACTCGTCACTGAAGTCACAAAAAGTAACGTGTTTCATTCGTTACAACTATATTGAACTGAAAAGCCCATATTGTTTCTAACCTGGTAATTAGCACAATTAATTCTGGCGGCATTTTTAATCCTCTGCTGGCCAAACCTTAGGGCCTTAATATTTCTTAAATTCGCAACAGCATGAGAAAAACTGTAAAATCCAAAAACTTACATTAAAAGTAAGTTCCGTAAGCTTTCATTTCGTATATTGCATGCCACGGATATTCTCCGCACAAGTTTGCGACTATACAAAATGAATGACGATGCCGACATCTCATTGAAGTTGCCTTCTTTGTTCTACTCTTTGCCATTCTCGGACTTATGCGCTAAATTGTCTGTCTACAAAATTCAGATTTCCCGATCAAAATCTTATTAATGACCCCATTTCTATGATAAATACAACTGAAAATGCATGAGGTTTATTGTCCAGTAGTCCGTTTCAATTGAGTATTTTTTAATCGAAAATTGTATCAAAAGCTGATGTCAACAGCCAAGCGAGGAAGAAAGCCAGTTGTGTTTTGCGCTAAATTTCAAAGACAAAGTTCTCCGCTCAGACACAGTCTGGATAATCTAAATTCACATGTGTGAAAAGAGTGAAATGCCTGCTACTCATTCATTATCAAATTATTTCACTCTGTTTGGTTTTTATTATCACAATTAAGAAATAGGCATATGATACAGACTCGTTAAAAGTGGGTTCATTCTCCGACTGTCATCACCAAAAATTTTAACACAGCAACAAAATCATCAAAATGTGACATGCATCCTGTTATTCCTTGGGTTCAGAGGTTGTCACCAACAGTAAGGTTATTTGAATACTTTGAATGGTCGGCGAGCCAGACAACACGGAAGCTGGCACAAATTTCGGTCAGTTCCTGCCTCGCCAGGCCCGTTTTGTCTGCGGCACCATGTTGCTGGCTTTGCGGTCCGCCTTTCCGTTATGTAGTTGAAGCTTTGTTAGCCCAAGGCATTTCCAAGACTACAGCGAAAGAACAACTGTCCGTAAAAGCTTTCGCTGTGAGGACGTAAAACTCAACTATTCCTAGCCCAAAGCATTCAAACTCAACTATTCCTAGCCCAAAGCATTAAAACTCAACTATTCCTAGCCCAAAG
>CM031615.1:16444534-16449534 GCA_018398815.1 Conus ventricosus
CCATGTGACATTAACAGCTCTCGTCAAAGCCATGTGATATTGACAGATCTCGTCAAAGCCATATGACACTGACAGATCTCGTCAAAGCCATGTGACATTAACAGCTCTCGTCAAAGCCATGTGATATTGACAGATCTCATCAAAGCCATGTGATATTGACAGATCTCATCAAAGCCATGTGACATTAACGGATCCCGTCAAAGCCATGTGACATTAACAGATCCCCTCAAAGACATGTGACAATAACAGATCCCCTCAAAGCCACGTGACACTGATAGATCTCATCAAAGCCATGTGACATTGACGAATCCCCTCAAAGCCATGTGACATTGACAGCTCTCATCAAAGCCACGTGACACTGACAGCTCTCATCAAAGCCATGTGACACTGACGAATCATGTCAAAGACATGTGACATTAACGGCTGGAACTGTGACAGCACAGGTCGAAGGGGGACGGGAGAGACTGGAAGAGACAGAGACAGGGTCTGGGGGAGGGAAAGAGAGACACACAGAGACAGAGAGAGAGAGAGAGAGAGAGAGAGAGAGAGAGAGAGAGAGAGAGACACTGACACAATTTTATTGCCATTAGCAAAATGCCCTGTTGGCAAGGGGTATCATGAGTCATATCTAGCCATAGCGGCTCATAACAGCGACTATACAAGAAACCAGTGCAAAACCTTCCTTTGTGATGTTACGAGTACTCCTTGACATATAAGTGCTACAAAAGAAAGATCAATGAAACAAACACTCACCAGTTCACACGAACATACACATATATACTCACACACACACGTACACACACACACGCACGCACGCACGCACGTACGCACACACTCTCACACACACAAGCACATACGCGCGCGCGCGCACGCGCGTACCCCCCCCCCCCCCCACACCCCCACACCCACAAATACACACGCACGCATGTAAGGCACGCACAAATGCAAGCGCATGCGCACACGCCTACACAATATACCATTGAGAGAGAGAGAGAGAGAGAGAGAGAGAGAGAGGAGAGAGAGAGAGAGAGAGAGAGAGAGATATGGGGGGACGGAATGAGCGGCAAAGGAAAAAATGCTACTGAGAAGCGAGATAAGAAAACGGAGCAACACACACACACACACACGTCTAATATCACATGATGTGTATAGACGTTAAATTGAAGACCTCACACACACACACACACACACACACACACACACACACACACACACACACACGCACACACACACACTAATAATAATAATAATAATAAATGAAAAATAAATAGATAACTAAATGAAATACAATCAGCCGTCTTGGTACAGTGAATGCTTCATGGAAATCGAGGGTTGAAGTCCCACCAGCTTAATCAATACGTGTATGACTTTTCTTGAGTGTGTGTGTGTGTGTGTGTGTGTGTGTGTGTGTTTAATCCAAGTCGACTCTTACGTAGTGTTGTTCAGTGTGCTACGCTTCGAACGGGAAGACTGAGACCCTAGGATCGACTTTTATCCACCTAACTTGAAGTGTCTCCGAGTGTGCTGCTCAAATTTTCTGGCCCAACACCGCAAGTGTCCGTCTCTCCCGAGCCTGACCGAGGCCCTAATCTATCATGAATGGAAGCGTCGAGTCCAACCTGTGACGTTTGCCTCAAATCAGAACGGAAGTCATCAGCATCAACTGCATCATCCCTATTGATAACCTTAACTTGTTATCTTTTTTTAGTCAAGTCTCAAAGTTTGGGACGCTTCATACCCTGCTTTTGTTACTTCTTCACTGTCACTGTCAATGTCCACCCCCCCCCCCCCCCCCCCCCCTTCCAATGTCTGTGCCAGGGGCGAGTTCGTGTCGAAACCGTCAGCCTGCAACTTCTTGGGGACTGTCCTGAGATGAATAGGGTAACGCCCTCCTGACGGCTGCCTCCACGCCTATGCAACGTTTGCCATCAGTACGGGGGCTAAGCAGGTAAATGTCCCGTGCACGCTGGATCAGGCAGGCAGCACTTGAACACCACTCGGCGGCAGAGCCAAGTCTCCTGCGGTGGGTTTCCTCTTAACGCCTTGTCGGTGATATCTCCTGTGGATTGCCTGTGCTGAGGCTACGTCAGGAAAATCTTGTGGGATAGGTGCATGGAAGCCAGAATGAGGGGCATTGAAAGGGCATTGAAGATCATATAGCAATAACATCATTCCAATCAAAAGAAGAAGAAGAAGAAGAAGAAGAAGAAGAAGAAGAAGAAGAAGAGGAAGAGGAAGAAGAAGAAGAAGAAGAAGAGGAAGAAGAAGAAGAAGAAGAAGAAGAAGAAGAGAGGAAGAAGAAGAAGAAGAAGAAGAAGAAGAAGAAGAAGAAGAAGAAGAAGAAGAAGAAGAAGAAGGAGAGGAAGAAGAAGAAGAAGAAGAGAAGAAGAAGAAGAAGAAGAAGAAGAGAAGAAGAAGAAGAGGAAGAAGAAGAATGCAGAAGAATTAACGAAATCGGTAATCATATATATGATACAAAAACCAAAACAAAAAATGTGAAATCTAGTAATCAGCTAACGGCGACATGCAGAGTAGGAGAGGTATCGGAAGGGAAATGGCAAGCAAAGAACGGTTGAAAACAGAAGATTTGAAGAAGAACGGAAAAACGTCGAGGCTACACACACTGAGAGCGATTGAATCTGAAGAAGGAATGAAAAACGCAGGGGCAAAGAAGAAGCCGCACACTGAGGTCGATTGAAAACAGAAGATTCGAAGAAAGAAGGGAAAAAAAGGAGATGGAAAAGACGAAACTGGAGAGTGATGAAGGGATACAGCAGTGAGGTGATCTTACCTGCAGCTCATCCCCCGGACAGGCCTTGAACTTCCCCGCGAACCAGTCCGGGGTCTGCAACTCCTCTGTCTGCACGCCGGCTCGGCACATCATGCGCGTGATGTTCAAGGAATCTTTCAGCTCGCTCTTCCGAATGAAGCCCAGGACAAACCCCCTGTTGTCGGCGCTGGCACTGGTCGGAGACCGTGGCTTCCTGAACACCATGATGACGTAGGCGTCCTGCTCCCCTCTGCCCATCGTGCCCAGGGTCACACCCACCGTGCGGTTGTAGAGACGGTAGTCACCGGCCATCTTCAAGTCGATAGGTTTCTCCACGTAAGGGAAGAGCGAGTCGGCACATACGCTAGCCAGGCGACTGATCAGTCCGGGAGTGGACAAGTCCACTTGCTGAAGAGTCAGGTAAAAGCACTCTTTGTCCACGCAAAAGCCGTCCACGAAATCAAAATAAAAGGAGCTGTCGTTCTTGCTGATCTTCGCCTGCCCGTTCCGGGAGTACCTCCACACAAACCCTCCTCTCTCGCTCTTCAGGATTTCCCTGATGGACAAAACAGGTCGTTTTTTCTCGTCATTGGGCGAGGAGACGATCCACCTGCTGACGCTGCGGTCTCCAGACCCGGTGTGGTTGAGCTGCCTCAGCCCAGCTCTCCGGGTGTCTGCAGGCAGGAACGACCCGTGCTCTGAGGTGAGAAGCTGCTTGTCGAGGTCCCGGAGGTCCAGGGACCAGCACTGTCCATTGCTCCCGCACACCAGCAGACGCTGCAAGGCATTGTCCACCTCCAGAACCCGAACACGATTGTCACAGGCATAGGTCGGATCACACTGCGCCAGAGTCTTCGTGGCAAGCAAGGTGAGGTTGGCGGTCAGCTTGTACACGGTGTTCATCCCGCCCACGTACAGAGACTGGGTGCCAGCGTCCAGGGCTATTTCAAAGACCTCTCTGTGGAAATCGTGGTGGTCCGCTTGACCGGCGGCTGGCCGCACAAGGAACAGGATGGTGCACAGTATGGCGAAGGCCTCCATGACCCAAAGCTGCGCTCACCTCCGCTGAAACACCCACATCCGTCGTCCAGTCTAATTCAAACACTCACAACCACAATCTGATCTAATTCAAACACTCACAACCACAATCTGATCTAATTCAAACACTCACAACCACAATCTGATCTAATTCAAACATTCACAACCACAATCTGATCTAATTCAAACATTCACAACCACAATCTGATCTAATTCAAACATTCACAACCACAATCTGATCTAATTCAAACATTCACAACCACAATCTGATCTAATTCAAACACTCACAGCCACAATCTGATCTAATTCAAACATTCACAACCACAATCTGATCCAATTCAAACACCCACAATCACAATCTGATCTAATTCAAACATTCACAATCACAATCTGATCTAATTCAAACACTCACAGCCACAATCTGATCTAATTCAAACACCCACAATCACAATCTGATCTAATTCAAACATTCACAACCACAATCTGATCTAATTCAAACACAGCCACAATCTGATCTAATTCTTCAAACACCCACAACCACAATCTGATCAAATTCAAACTTCACACAGCCACAATCTGATCTAATTCAAACACTCACAGCCACAATCTGATCTAATTCAAACACTCACAGCCACAATCTGATCTAATTCAAACACTCACAGCCACAATCTGATCTAATTCTTCAAACACCCACAACCACAATCTGATCTAATTCAAACACTCACAGCCACAATCTGATCTAATTCAAACACTCACAACCACAATCTGATCTAATTCAAGCACTCACAGCCACAATATGATCTAATTCAAACACTCACACAACCACAATCCGATCTACACACAAGCACAATCAGTCCCTATTGAACGCCTACAGTGAGATTCATTTCTATATTCACACACCCGCAGCCGCACAACGGTTCTAATTCAGACACCTGCAGCCACGATCAGATCAAATTCGAGCGCCCACAGTCGGTTTCAGCTGAACATGCACATCCCCAGTCATTTCTAGTTCAGACCACTGCGGTCACAGTTAGGTTTGGTTCGAAGACTCGCGACCATAATCACACCATAATCAGTTAGACTGAAACATCCGCGACCATAGTCACAGCCATAATCACTTAAACAAGCACAGAGATAATCGCAGCCACAATAAGTTCAACTCAAACACCCACGACCATGATTACAGCCCAAA
>CM031615.1:16469534-16477034 GCA_018398815.1 Conus ventricosus
CCGTGTGTGTGTGTGTGTGTGTCTCTCTCTCTGTTATAAGCCTCTGTGTATGTGTGTGTGTGTGTGTGTGTGTGTGTGTGTGTGTGTGTGTGTGTGTGTGTGTGTGTGTGTGTGTGTGTGAGAGAGAGAGAGAGAGAGAGCGCGCGTGTTCAGCACATTCACTTCCATCAATCCACAAACATTTTTAAAAACAAACAAACAAACAAAAAACACGAAAGAAACCTCCAAGTGACAACAACCATTGCATTCAGCGTGCCAGCTAACACACAGAAACCGTAGCTGAGACACAAACGTGTATTTTGATGACCATGTGTTTCATAACAATGCCTTCATATAACCCCATAACAAAACATTCCACGACATGCAATCCATTCTCCCATTATCAGTATGTTGAATTGAAGCGTTGGGGAGGGGGGTGGTAGTAACTGGATACTCATTCCATAAACTAACAGCCGAAAGAGCTGGCTAGAAGAAACCCCGATGTGATATCTGGCTATTACAATCAGGTTGGCACAGTTTTTGGCAATCGCCATCCATACGCTGACAAACGTCCAAATCTGAAAATTATCTGAAGAAACACACGTTAGGCATTCACTTTGAAATGCACAACCAAAGTCCCAAACTGCACAGAGCTTCATGCCTTTGTGATGGGCTACATCATCTGAATGAACACAGAAGCTGAATTCTCTCTCAATGCAAATCCTGTTCAGAGCCTATAGCTGACTGCTCATAAGAGGTCATTAAAGGCCCGACACCATCTTCATGGTAACCTTCAACAGCGGTCATTTTTTCTTCATGTCCAATCAAGTCTGATAACAGTCATCTTTTCTCCCCCCCCCCCCCCCCTCCCCCCTTGATGGCTTTTACTTTTTTTCTTGATCAGTCAGTAACCAAGCCAGGCGATGCGGGCGGTGTCGTAAGCAGCAGTTGTTTGGAGTTACGGGCCTGTATTATATACTCAGAGGCATAAAAAACGCGAAAACAAACTGTATAGAAATTTTGATGTAATTTGGCTACCGATTCCTTTGAACTGCTAATAGAAAGTGAGAAAAAGCAATCGAACACCGCAAAAGTGTCCTTTCAAAGTTCATTCTGGTAGAAAATAAGGTCACATGAACTTGACCTTGACCCTGTGTTAACAGCAGAATGTCAGTATCTGGTGTGACCACCTCGAGCATTGATCACAGCTGTGCACCTGCGGTACATCGAGCGCACCAGAGTGTTGGTCTGCCTCTGGGGGACTTGCCACCACACCTGGCCCACAGCAACAGCAAGCTGAGCTGCTGTCTGGGGTCTGGGGTTGAGCTGGTTCAACTGCCTCTGAAGGGCATCCCAGAAATGCTCTATTGGGTTAAGGTCGGGAGAACGGGCTGGGTGAGGCAGCAGATTGATGTTGTTCTGCCTCAGGAAGTTCTGCGTAGCACGGGCAGTGTGCGGCCTTGCGTTGTCCTGCTGAAACAGGTTCTGTGGATGCCACTGGAAATGCGGCAGGATGTGGGGCCTCAGAACTTGGTCGATGTAATGAACAGCAGTGACCCCGTTACCACGTCCTGGACCCACATTCTGGAAGATGACTGGCCCAATACGGCGATTTATGCCGATAGCCCCCCAGATCATGATGCTTTCACCACCCCATGGGTCCCTTTCGGTGATGTTGGCATCCGTGAAGCGTTCCCCCGCTCTTCTCCAGATCCGGATGCGGCCATCGCCTGGGTCGACGCAGAACCGGCTTTCATCACTGAAGAGGACTCGGCCCCAGTCCCGATGGCGCCAATGCACGTGGATCTGTGCCCACTGCAGACGGTTCTGGCGATGCTGGAGTGTCAGGATAGGTCGCCGGGCTGGACGCCTGCATTGGAGACCAACTGTGTTCAGTCGGCGACGCACGGTCCTGTTGCTGATTGGCCTGCCATGGTTGCCGACGGTGTTCCTGGCTGTGTTGGCAGCGGTTTGGTAAGGCTCCCGTCGATGCTGACGAAGAAGATGGCGGTCTTGGGCTGCTGTGGTGACCCTCGGTCTGCTGCTCCTCGGTCTGTCATCAGTGGTGTTTCTTGCTTGAAAGCGGTCCAGAAGGCGATAGACGGTGGAAATGTGGACTCCGAATGCGATAGCGACCTGCCTCATTGGAACCCCGGCCTGCAGTTGCCCCATTGCTATGCAACGATCTTGACGAGAAAGTCTCGGCATTATGTTGGCGCCTCTGGAAGGGATGATTTGAACTTTTTGGGGTTTGGAAATTTATAGCCCCACAATGGGGGCCACATTGAGTTGCAATTCACATTGATGCACGTGGCGTAGGTAGTCCACATGGCAAATGCACTCCTCGTGCCAAAAACGCTGACCCGGCAACATTCACCCACTGTTACGAGGTTACAACCGGCCAAGACACCACGTACTGCTAATGTTGCACGTGCCAACGACATTGCTTACGTCCTGTTCACAATGTGAACAATCGTGCACTGTCTCTATTTTTTCGCGTTTTTTATGCCTCTGAGTATATTTCATCGTGGGAGCAAGAGTTACCGTTCTTGTTCGTTTGGTTTTTTTTTTTTAATTTTACTGTGTAGTGTTCCCTGCTTCATTCGGTACCCAGCGTCAGGAGTTTGAATCGTAACAAACGCTGAGCTGCTACACCTCGCAGTGGCCAGTGCAGTCGCTACAGCCTGGCGTAAAACCATCAGTGCCACAAGGTCCTCTCCCTTCTCTGCCGCTCTGCCTGCCAAAGTCAAGTCAGTTTGCCCAGTGACTGCCTACATGTCTGTGTCTCCATGGTGATACGTCAGTCACGCCGTCTGTGGACCGTCAGGTGGGCCTTACACTTCAATGTGTCATACTATGTGAAATCACATACCCATCAGTCAGTTGTGTCACGCCATGTGACATCATAACCATCAATCAGTTGTGTCACGCCATGTGACATCATAACCATCAGTCAGTTGTGTCACGCCATGTGACATCATAACCATCAGTCAGTTGTGTCACGCCATGTGACATCATAACCATCAATCAGGTGTGTCACGCCATGTGACATCATAACCATCAGTCAGTTGTGTCACGCCATGTGACATCATAACCATCAATCAGGTGTGTCACGCCATGTGACATCATAACCATCAGTCAGTAGCCCTGCCGTCTTCACCACCCTCCACAGACGCTGGCTGACCAGCTCTTCAATGCAATGGCCCCGTACATTCTGATGCCTTTCTCTGCCTCAGTGCAGTCCTGCATAGTTAGTTTTCAACTCACCCTGCTTCGATGATGCTCAGAATACACAATGCTTCGATTCCCGTTCATATTGAATCCGAAAGTTCACTGAGCAACTATCCTCTTCTTATCTTTCATCAAGGCGAGCGTTACATGAACGACTTTCTGAATCCGTGTTCATCACCATGAAAAGTGAAAGTCTTAAACAAACACTGGCGAAAGGGTGGTGGTGAAACTGACACCAGCTCAGAGATAATCAGAGCCCCCCCTTGGTGACATGGTATTATCAGTACAGCAGATAATGTCACCTGAGTTCAACTGCTGTCAACTTTCAGCAGAGGGACACATAATGGTCCATGAATCCAAGAGAAAGCAGTGTACATTGCGGTGCAAGAGACAAACGCCCTCCCAAGAAAGTCACCGATGTAGTGAATGTAAGCAGAAACCTATGGCTCCTGTCACCCACACATCTACGAAAATCCTACACCTGTACAACTTGACACAAACCACGCAAGAGAGAGGAGAGTTGTAGTCGAGTCCCAGTCAGACAATGACATCATGCGACTCCAAATTTGTTACCTTGCCTTCTCTCTCTCTTTAAATATTTTGTAATTATAGCTTGGAAAAAGATCATCGTTTTATTTCATATCATTTACACCTTTACTTTGAAGCTCACTCCTTCTTTACTTTCCTTAGTTGTTATTCCAAATGCCTTTAAAGACTGTTGTTCGTTATGTGATATAAGCACTTTTCCATGGTTTTCATCTTCTTATGTACCTTTGAATGGATAACCAAGAACACAAATAGTTTGCCTGTTTGCAACTTGAATCTTTGAAATAAGTTCTGCTTGCTGTCCCAGAGTAAAATGTATGATTTTTTTTTAAAATACTGGAATGAAGCATTGTGTGACTTATTCCCTGGTCTAAGTTCTTAATAACAATCGATCAATCCACATACAGATTTGAACAACCACACAGAACAAGAAAAATAACGTTTACTCATCAACACTTGAACAACTGAAATATCATCACTTTGGTTTTCAATCAGCAGTTATTTGGGGACAAAGGAGCAAGTAAGGGATAACATTGTCACATCCAGATGTGATACTGACTTCATGATGCCTATGTAAAGAAAACGCATGTAATATTACAGTTTTAAGACAACAGAGAAAGTAACCATGAATGAGCATGTCTTGAATCTAAAGAAACAGACATTGATGCCAGTATGCTGACATGTGCAAACAAATGTGAATGCACACACACACACACACACACACACACACACACACACACACACACACACATGCATACACACACATGTCACAGGCACACACACACACACACACACACACACACACACACACACACACACACACACACACACACACACACAATACATGCTACCCCATCTTCTAAAATAACACTTCTGCCAGACATGGGGAACAGCAAGACAAAGATATGAGAACAGTTTACAAAACTTATCACAGCTTTTTAACATTAGCTCATAACGGTGACAAAAGATATGCCGCAGTATAAGACACTAAACATTTTATATAAAAATGTTGTAAAAAGGAATGAATTGAAATAAATACACAAAACAATGCTGTGCCACATGACAATAAGAAACATCAACAGCTTTCATATAAACCCCACAAGAGCACAGGAGGTAAAAATCCAATCATGGTCCAAGTTAAAGATCCCCACTGGTTCAAATGCTGTCAACAAAACAATGCTCGACCGATAACAGAAGGTGTTCTAGCGCATTTTCAACAGATTTTGGTTCAAATGCTGACTTGGTAGTCAGTTTGCAAAAAAAACTACCTCAACTTAGTGATGAGTCATCACATCACGCCTTTTTTCATAAAACAACACAATTTCTTGTCTTTCTAGTCTTTACCTCCTTCGTCCATGTCAGTGTCTGTGTGTGTGTGTGGCAAATCTCAAATGCAGTTCTCTGGATTGTCCAATGTCCCGCACTAGATAACGGATTGAAGAGTTATGCTTATTGTACTGATGAACTCGTTGTGGATTCCAAGGCTTATGTACTTAAGCAAAATTGTGAACACTCTCACAACACAGGAGACAGACAAGTAACACTGACGTAAACAGAAACTGTGGCTGTTATACTGACAGGATAATAGGGTCATTACGTTGCATGTGACTGCAATCAAACTATTTCTCGCTGTCCCTTTACCTTCTGCTTCAGACCTGCTAGCTCCAAGAACATGCTACAACTCCCTGTATCTGTTCTCCAAAATCACAAAGTTTATAAGTAAGAAAAAAATGGGGTAAAAAAACAACAAAAAAATGGGTTACATGATGCATGGAGAGGCAAGGCAAATTCGTGGATTGGTTGTTTATTTGTTGGTGTGTCACAGAACTGACATGCCTCCTCTTGAGTAAAGAAAAGAATGGGTAGGGAGGGATCACAGACGTCGCAGCTAAACATCACACCGTGAGATACCGACACCCATGCCTTTAGATCTCGATAGGCTTGGGCACCGGTTTGCGGATGTGTCTGATGGTGGACCCGGTCTCTGTGGGTTTGAAAGGAGCATGAGAGCCATAGGGTCGAGGGATGGGCAGCTCGCTGTCGTCGTCAGGAATGTAGGCGTTGGGGCGTGGTTCCGCCGTGGTGTACACGCCACCCGCCAACTTGTACTGCTCTTCCTCTTCCTCCTCCTGAAGAACATAGAGCACATTCCCACCGTAATGCTGATGATGATGCCTTGTGTACACTGGCGTAAAGAGGATGACGCATGGTGCATGTTGTAAGCTATTTCTAGGGTGCATGTCCGACTCCATTTCTGTTTCATACAACTCAGACAGGATCGAGTAGATCATGGAGCATAGTTTTACTGGTAGAGTTGTGGTCGATCCTACTGAATTGTATTTGATTATTCCACACTGTATCATTTCGTTTTGTATGGTACTGGCAGGGACTTTAACTACTCCCCCCATTTGAAAAAAAAAATCCTTTCTTTTTCAATTCATGTCTGCCAATCACGATCAATACACTTAACCTTTGCATTCTGTCACTGAATCAAATGATCCACAGTCACGACTTTCTTTCACTTGATAACCGAGTCAGTTTTTAAGCATCTTTTGACTTTCAATCATGCTTGGTCCCGCATCTGTTCCAAAAATTGTTTGTTTTCATCGCCAAAGAAAGGAACAAACAAAAACAAAAACAAAAACACAGCAAAGCTTTGTTCTTTCAGAAAACGTATGGGTCCCAAACAACATAGGGCAAGGTTTTAATACATCAGAAAAAGCATGCGTTTCTGGAGACCCATAACATCTGCTGCACAGCACACTGAAACGTAGGTGATGTACTGTGAGGGTTATAGAAGAAATATGACCCACAGACAACACATATGAGCAGTAGTAATAGTTATTTCTCTGTATCTTCTGCTTTGGGTCCTTAAAGACTTGAGTTGTGGAATTTCTACAGTTTTATCAATAGGTCCTGAAAACCTCAATGTGTCTCACACCGCCCCTTCCCTCATGCTCCCCCACCCCACCCCCACCCCCCAAAAGATTTTCCTTTCCCCAGAATTTGAAAACATTTTTGCATATCTATGCTGTAGCCTGGGTATTCCCATTTTTTTTTCTGTTTTCCTTGACTTTCTTTGAACTAAAACACTATTTCAGCTCTGATTTTTTTCAATCTATGCATTGAAATGTTATCTCATCATTCTGAAATTTTGTTAAAATCTCAAAAATTTATACAAAGAAAGAAAGAAAAACAGGCAAATGTCCAACTGCATGCACACACACACACACACACACACACACACACACACACACACACACACACATGCACATCCATGCACTTACACATGCACCCATGCATACACACACACACACACACACACACACACACACACACACACACACACACACACACACACACACACACAGAGTTTTTTGAGGACTTGTGAGTTGATTTTAAAGTGGTGACAGCGGTTGGCTGGGCTATAAGCAGCATTACCTTACCTTTGTTACATACTTGTAACACACACACACACTTACACACAAGCACACACAGACTTACACACACACAACACAACACACACACACACACACACACACACACACACACACACACACACACACGCACACACACACTCTGACACAGGGTAGAGCACCCACCAGTCTCTTCTCCTCCCTGTCCTCCTGGCGGCGGAGCTCGTCACGCAGCAGACGCTGCCACTCCTTCTCCAGCACCATCGACGGGGGATCCCCCTTCTCCATGCGCAGGTAGCACTGCTCCAGGTCCGCCTCGCCCTCCCTC
>CM031615.1:16482034-16494534 GCA_018398815.1 Conus ventricosus
ACACACACGCACACACACAAAACACACATGCACACACACACACTACACACACACACGCTACACACACACATACACACACTACACACTAACACACACACACACACACACACACACACACACAACACACACACACACACACACACACACACACACACACACACTACACACATAACAAACACACCACACACCCACACCCACACCCACACACCCACTACAGCTACAACCCACATCTTCCAGCTTGGTCTGGATCTCGGCAGGGCTGGGATCCACGCCGCCCAGGAACCGCACACGCTTCTCGTCGTAGGGATTCTCCAGCTCTTTCTCCAGCTCCAGCATGCGATCCTGGCACTGCTGCAGCTGGATCTGCAGCGTCACCAGCTCCGACTCCAGGTGGCGCTTGCTGGGCATGGAGCGCTGCAGCAGCTCTCGCGAGCGCTTCTCCTCTTGGAGCTGCATCTGCAGGAAGCGGATCTCCTCCTCGCGAGCCTTCAGCTCCACCTCTCCGTTGCGGATCATCTGGTCTGTAGGGAAACACAGGGAGGGTGGTGGTATGGTCATGGGTCGGCTGTGTGTGTGTGTGTGTTTGAGGGGTTTGTGTGTGTGTGTGTGTGTGTGTGTGTGTGTGTGTGTGTGTGTGTGTGTGTGTGTGTGTGTGTGTAGTGGTGTAGTGCGTGTTGTAGTGTGTGTGGTGTGGGTGGGGGGGGGGGGGGGGGGGGGGGGGAGGGGTAGGTTGTGTGAGTGTGTGTGTGTGTGTTTGTGGGAGTAGTGTGGGTGCATGCGTGCGTGTATGCATCTCCATAGCATCACACAAAATATAAATATCTGCCAACTTACCTTGAATGTTGACCTTTTCGTAGAAGACACACACCTCCTCATTGCGTTCAATCAGCTTAATGCCCCTGCAAGTCAGATTTGAATGGGTAAAAAGTGCAAATTAAAAAAAAAGAGATTGGGCAACTATCAACTCACCCAAAACATTCAGTACATTCAGAAATGACAATTAAACCTTTGCCCTTCTGCCTATCTGGTATTTCAGGATTGCAGACCTTAAATTACCTCCTGAAAACAGCTAAGTCACTTGTACATGTTCAAAAGCATTAAATCTTTTTCTAAAGAAAAGTGAACTTTACTTTGTCCTGCATTTCATGGAACCTATTTTTCGAAAGCACTAAAACAACAAGAAAAATAACAAGATCAGGACCATCACCATTAATAACAGCTACATATATTACTTGACGACTCAAATTTTGAAAGCATCGACAAGAATAGCATAGCATTTAGGTACAACATCTTATAAAGGAAGCCTATCATATCTTCCTCTTACATTTTTTTTCCATCTTGTTCACCATATGAGACCAGGTGGAAGTGCACAGAGCCGTTTTGAAGTTATTCAACAATCCTAAGATCCTACAGTTACAGATCATAGTTTGTCTCACAAATCTTGTTTAGCAATCCTTGACAGCACATTTACAGATTATAATCCTCCCCCACCCCCACCCCTCCTCGAGATTATTCAGTCCGAGGGAGCTACAGAAACAAACCATCGGGCTTATCTAATAATCCCAAGATGCTATAGTTACAAATCATAAAATTTGCCCCACAAGGATTATTACATGATTCTATGAAGCTACAATTACACATCATAATTTGCCCCTTAAAATTTATATGATAATCCTAGGAAGCTACAATTATGAAGTTTGTCCCATAAAACTTACTAATCAACCCAAGGAAACTGTGAGTACAAATCACAATGTGCCCACATGCAGTGTATTTTGCCATCCTACAAATTCAGACACACAGATTACAGTTTCCTCCCCTTACACCTTTTTTCAGGAATCATAGGAATGACAGAAATACTGTTCACATTTCACTCCCCAGATACCTGACCTAGCCACTGTAGGAGCCACAGACTGTAAACTGCTACCACACAGTGTATCTTAATGCTGCTCTCGCTTCACCGCCTGATAAGAGCACGGCCACCCACCTGTCGTTGCGGTGCTGCACGTTCTTCTCGTAGCGTTTGCGGAGTTTGACCATCTGCTCCTCGCCCTGGTTGATCATGAGGTTGAGCTTGGCCATGTCCATCTTCTGCTGCTCCCGCTTCTCCCTCATCTCCTCCTCCAGTCGCTGCTGCTTGGCCATCTCGTTGCGCAGCCCGTCCCGAATCACGATGCTGTTCATGTGCTTCAGGCGCTGCTTCTGCAGGAGTCTGGGCAACAAGGGCAATGTGATGTCTATCAAACTGCAGGAGTCTGGGCAACAGGTGCAATGTGATGTCTATCAAACTTCAGGAGTCTGGGCAACAGGGGCAATGTGATGTCTATCAAACTTCAGGAGTCTGGGCAACAAGGGCAACGTGATGTCTATCAAACTTCAGGAGTCTGGGCAACAAGGGCAATGTGATGTCTATCAAACTGCAGGAGTCTGGGCAACAAGGGCAATGTGATGTCTATCAAACTGCAGGAGTCTGGGCAACAAGGGCAATGTGATGTCTATCAAACTGCAGGAGTCTGGGCAACAAGGGCAATGTGATGTCTATCAAACTGCAGGAGTCTGGGCAACAAGGGCAATGTGATGTCTATCAAACTGCAGGAGTCTGGGCAACAAGGGCAACGTGATGCCTATCAAACTGCAGGAGTCTGGGCAACAAGGGCAACGTGATGTCTATCAAACTGCAGGAGTCTGGGCAACAAGGGCAACGTGATGCCTATCAAACTTCAGGAGTCTGGGCAACAAGGGCAATGTGATGTCTATCAAACTGCAGGAGTCTGGGCAACAGGGGCAATGTGATGTCTATCAAACTTCAGGAGTCTGGGCAACAAGGGCAATGTGATGTCTATCAAATTTTGGAACAGGACGGAACAATCCTGGAAGATAGATATATAGATAATGTTGCTTATAGCCCAGCCGACCGCAGAGGGCCACATCAGGGCTGTCACCACATTAAAATCAACTCACCAGTCATTTGAAAAAAAAAAAAAAAAAAAACTTTCACACATCGCATTAAATGACATCATCTAGAAACGCACCAGAAATTGCATTAAAAATCTTTCTTCCGTAAAATCTTAAATCAGATGAAAAATGTTAATCTCTTTCAAAAACCCAAGGATCACATCAGGCGGGACATCCCTGAACAGGATCTTCATGGATTCCGCTGTAAAATGTTTGTGTCTCACATCGTGCAAGTCCCAACACTCTAAAAGAACATGTTTCATTGTGAGTGGCACATGACATGGAATGCACCACGGAGCTTCTTCACTCTTTAAAAGGTAAGAATGGGTAAAATACGAATGGCCGGTGTGCAGCCGGCACAGAACCGTTTCCTCTTTACGACCTCCCGACGAAGATGGGAGGAAGTCCTTAAGGTTTGGACGGATCTGAAAGAGTTTGTTATTCGTCTGTGTGTTCCAATCCTCCTGCCAGAGGTCTCTCACATAATCGTTAATTTTGGGTTTCACATCTGAACAGGGATATAAGTGTTGGACAGTTTCTCTCTTGTGGCGTTCCTGGCTAAACGATCAACCATTTCGTTCCCGCCGATGCCAACATGGCCAGGAACCCAAGCAAGAGTAATGTTGTAACCGTCCGCCTTCAACTTGCTAAAAAGTTCAAAAAAAAAGTAAAAGTTCTGGATGCTGAAGGTTGCGGCCAGCTATGGCCTCCACAATCCTGGAAGGACAGGAGGATATGAAGACAGTGCAAGAAAGAGGGAAAGAAGAATGAGGTAAGGGAAGTAAAAGGATGGAAGTAAAAACAAACAAACAAACAAACAAAAAAGGTTGGAAAAAAAGAAGGAAGGAAAGAAAGGGATGACAGAGGGAAGAGAAAGAAACCAAAATGAGGGTGGGGAGGAAAAGGAAGGAAGGGAAGAAGGAAGGGAGAAACAGGAGGGGAAAAAAAAAAAAAGAAATGAAGAAAAGGGGGGCAGGAATGAAGAGAGGATTAGAAGGAAGAAAAGACAGATGTGATGAAAAAAGAAAGGGATAGGACGGAAGACAGGAAAGAAGAAAGTCGAAAAGAAAGCAAAACTAGACTGTTCACATGCAAATGCTTATCTCTGGACAGAAACCTCCCCTCCCCAAGCACAGAAACTGTGGAATCCATGTATCTGTAACTGTTGTTCTTTCAATAATCTGTCGCATTTCTGGGGGGGTTTAAATACTAAATAACATGACCACTATAAAAACATGAAAAAAACAACTGAACAGCAATCTGAATTTCTGTTATACACTGAACTCATGAACACAGACTATTTTTTTTTTTTTTTGGTGGCTCACAATCAGAGAGTACATGTTTTCTTTCTCCTTGACAAATATCATACAGATAATCATTTCTACTGCAATGTTTATCCATACAGGTAGATGTGAGATATATGGGTTACATTATTCTCTACAGGAGGTCTCTTTGTTCCGTAAGAGCTGCTTGCTAATCAAGGTTTCCCAGCTGCAGTTGTACGGTACACCTATCCAATAGATTTATCCTCACTAGGCGATATCAGGTCTTTAGGTGTAGTTTACAGAGTGAGAGAACTGCATGTAGGATTTTCGTTCTTTTTGTTTGTTTCCTTTGCCTCCAAATAGGCAGCCACACTCCACCTTCTGAGTAAGAAAATGTACGTACTTCAGCATGACTCCTGGCAGGAGTCACAAAGTATACCATTTTTGTAATCGTTAAGTGAAGGCAAAGTTTGTGATCAATTGTTTTTCTTTTTCTTTCTCTTTTCTTTTTTTTCCTCTTCTCCTTTTTCTCTTCCTTTTTCTCCTTCTCCTTTCATTTTTTTTATACTAATAATATTCATGTTTACAACATTGAAACTGAAGGAAAAAAAAAAAGGTGACTCCTCAAAAATATGACTTTCTTTAAAAAAAAGTTGACAAAGATTTCCAAACACTGATGAGTGAGACAACAATGTTTTCACCAGAACGATAGGATGGAAACTGATTCGTAAATCTTGTCTGGGCAGTTACCTCAACAAAGGAAGACTAATCCTCATTTATCACTTCAAGGGAGTGGCTTATCTCCCTTTCCTTTGCTGGCATCCGTTTGAGAGTGTACACACCAAATATAATACTGGCAATCATGAAGCACGAGAAAAAGAGAAAGATAAGCTCTAAACAGGCCCTGCTTTAGTTCATATCCTCCACAAAGATGATACAATGTATGATGGCACCAAAACAATGGCTATTTCATCATGGAAGAGAAGACTTCTTAATTAAGCTGGCAAACCCTGGTTGGCCGCTGCAGAGAGAAACTCGCAACACAAGCAAACCAACCTGTCTTTCTGCATGACGGCAGTGCGTAGAATTTCAATTTCGTTCTGCAGGATCTTGATCTTCTCCTTCATCTCCGCGGCCTTCTGGGTGCTGGTCTGGATGAGGTTGACACACTTGTTGCGCTCATTCTTGATCACATCGTAGAGTTTGGCAAAATCCTTCAGCCTGTGTGCAAGCAAGCACACACGTGCGTACACACACACACACACATACATATGAACACACACACACATGAACACACACACACATGAACACACACACACACACACACACACACACACACACACACACACACACACACACACACACACACACACACATTTACGTATGCACATTAATATGTATTCATGCTACACAAGTGAAGTGCTGCCAGTTTAGGAGACACACATGTGTGTGCACATCCAGTACTAGCAATCTGGCAAAACATAAACATAAACAAATGAGAATACTGCATAACCACACCTGAAACTTCTACTTCATCCTTTCAGCTGGAGGTGTTGTAGAATCCAATTTTCCCAGCACAAGGTGGTAGTCATCATTTCAAAATCCTGCCAGTTTGCATGCACCTGTGTGTCACTCACATACACATATATTTTCCACATGATCTGCATACTGTATACATGTACTTTTCAGTGTGGATTGTTTTTCAATGTTGTGGGTTTGATGGTGAATACTATGTGTAATTTATTGAACAGAATAAGTTTAAATAACAAAGAGACCTTATATAGGAAGCCATCAAACATACAAACTACCACCTACAAAACACACATTTTTAACTATTCGTGATTTTCCCTTTTTTTTCGTTGAGGAGGGGATTCAGTTGAAAGGGTAGGAAGGTGGGGGTGTACTTTGTAAGTTTTGCAATTGACCTCAACACACATTGCTTTGACACTAAAAACAGCAATGTATGATTAGATGAAGGTCTGCCCCAATGACTTTCAGTTATCTCGCTCTCACACACACATATGTACGCATAGACTCTCACATCCATCCACACAGACAGGACCTAAAACGATACCCCAGGTTTGTGAGCAGGGTCCTTAGCCTTTGAACTCACTTGATCTGCATCTCCTGGTACTTCTTCTGGTGGTCCTGGATCTGCAGCTGTTTGGTCTTCAGGTCCTCCACGGCACGGTGGTACCGCATCTCCGCTCGCATGAAGTCGCGAGCTTTCTGCTCACGCTCATCAGCCTGAACATACACGCTTTAGTATATAGACAGCCAGTTTTTGCCATACAGTGTTACATTTGTGTGTGATTGACGCTTCACTTTTATTGTCCAGTGCTGAAAGCCTCACTTGTAATCCCCATATTCATTAACTTGGTGTTTTGCCTGTTACCCTGATGTTTGCCTCTTGGGTGAATTAGGAAATAATGCGTGCCATATAGGTGAACTTTCTTTTTAATTCTGATCTGTTGCATATGGATGACTGAATTACCGGGATAATGAAATTCATACTTGGGTTGCTTTATTTTTCTATTCTCTTTCCCCCTTTTCACAAATACGCATGCATGCATGCATGCGCGCACACACACACACACACACACACACACACACACACACACACACACACACACACACACACACACACACACAACAAATGTACTTACATTTCTCACTACTCAGCGTTTCTTCAATTCATATCGTTTTCACAAACAGACATTTTCATCCAACATCTAAAAAAAATGTTAAAAACACCAACAAAACAGGTCAAACACATCTACACACTGACCTTGATAGCTGCCAGCCGCGTGAGCTCCACCACCTCAATACGCAGGTCACTCTGTTCGTACAGCAAGTTCTGCTCCTCGGCAGCGCTGGCTTCCAGTTTCACGTGCTCCACTGCTGTCAGAGAGTTCTGTCACATCACAGACAGAGATACGCCTTGTCACAATTCTGACACACCATCGAAAGTTGCCTGAATAGTAGGATAAATACTACGCAGTTCAACTGGACCTCCGTTCTGGATTTCTTTTTCTTTTTTTTCTTTTTTGACACCGTTTTGAATAATAAATTATAAATAAAAAAAAAACCTTACAAAAGCAAAGAAGCAAACAATCCTCACAAAATATAGACATTACGATGTGCATGGATGCATTCATCTTATATGGCTTCGTAGCGACATGCATAATACTTTGCAATGCAAACAATCCTCACAAAATATAGACATTACGTTGTACATGGATGCATTCATCTCATATGGCTTCGTAGCGACATGCATAATACTTTGCAATGTTACATACAATAAAATATAAAACATGCATGCATATTATGACTAGTTTCTCTTTTACTTGGTTTCTTTCCTCATCTTTTATGCATCTGATGTATCTTTTATGTGTTTTAATGTATGTGATTGGATGACTGGTATATAACAGATCTATTACCAATGTATGTGTAACAAAGGGTTGCACAGACTGAAAAAAAAAAAGAAGAAAAGATACAGATACAAAATCATGTGTATATGTCAGTATGATGACAGCCAAAACAGAAACCATGTGTATATGTCAGTATGATGACAGCCAAAACAGAAACCATTTGTATATGTCAGTATGATGACAGCCAAAACAGAAACCATGTGTATATGTCAGTATGATGACAGCCAAAACAGAAACCATTTGTATGTCATACAAGGCCTGCTCTTGGTGTTCTGTCAATGCACACTCAGCAGCAAGAATTTATACATTTCTCTCTCTCTCTCTCTCTCTCTCTCTCTCTCTCTCTCTCTCTCTCTCTCTCTCTCTCTCTCTCTCTCTCGGGTTTCAAATGTTCGTATTTGTTTGTGTGAGCTGGGATTAGGATATGCATGGATATACCAAGGAGTAGGAGAAGAACGTAAGTTTATTCAAACAACTCGACAAAGATTGATCGACAGTAGATGGCAAGCGTGGGAAAGTCACATTCAATCAAGTAACAGATTTGATGTGTACAGAGTTCACAGTTCCTCACATTTAGTTAAGAATTACCTTTTGTTTAATGTGAAAATGCACTTGCGATTTACTTGCACTAGATTTAGATTTGGAATCTCTGATATTAAGGTACATGCTAATCGCTACAAAAATGCAAGTTACTATGAACTGCTCTGTCCCCTTTGTAAAGAATCAGTCGAAGATGAAGTTCATTTCGTCCTGCAGTGCCCTGCTTATAGTAATCTCCGTTTGCAGCTAATACCTACAAAATTTTATAATCAGCCATGTATGTTTCGTTTTTCCTTGCTAATGTCATCAGAAAAAGAGAGTGTGATTCGCAGTTTAGTTCTTTATGTATATAAAGCTTTCCAGTTAAGAGAAACATTGCTTTCTTGATTGACTGCATTTTGTAATTGTAAGGACTCGTGATACTGCTGCCTTTATGATACTTTTCTTGTAATATTGTTATCGCCCCTTTCATATGGGGCTATGGCCTTAAATGATTAAATCATCTGAATCTGAATCTCTCTCTCTCTCTTCACAGGCAATCGAGATGCAAGTGACCCTAAAGGTATGATTGCAGTGACTCCAAATTCTCTATCTCTCTGTCTCTGTCTGTCTGTCTGTCTGTCTGTCTCTCCTGCTCTATTTCACACACACACACACACACACACACACACACACACACACACACACACACACACACACAGCATCTTTCAAAACAGACACAACCCCAAGGTTCGAACCACAAACCTGCTGTGCCAAAGCTCTCTTGGTCTGTTCCACCTCCTTCTGAAGTTCTTCTCTCTTTTTCTGCTGGGACTCGTCATTCCGCGGCAAGGCGTTCACCTGAAATCACAAACCATGTTGCTATGTCTGGCTGTCGTCATACAGAATGTACAATGTTGCTTACTGGCTGTGGTTATATAGTGTGTATAGTGTCACTATGTCTGGCTGTGTTGAAATTTATGCATGGTATTATGATGTTGCTATGTCTGATTGCAGTTAAATTTATGCATGGTATGTACAATGTTCCCATGTCTGGTTGCAGTTAAATTTATGCATGGTATGTACAATGTTCCTATGTCTGGTTGCAGTTAAATTTATGCATGGTATGTACAATGTTGCCATGTTTGGCTTTAGCAAACTTTCCATCTAGCCACAAGGCCACCTTTCCACTATCCACATGGACACCTTTCCGCTGTCCACGTGGCCACTTTTCTGCTTATCCACAAGGCCACCTTTCCACCACCCAAAAATGCACCACCTTTCAATTATTCACATGGCCACCTTTTCACTTATCCACAAGGCCATCTTTCCATTCATCCACAAGGCCACCTTTCCACTTATCCACAAGACCACCTTTCCACTTATCCACATGGCCACCTTTCCACTTATCCACATGGCCACCTTTCCACTTATCCACATGGCCACCTTTCCACTTATCCACATGGCCACCTTATCACTTATCCACATGACCACTTTTCCACTATCCACATGGACACCTTTCCGCTGTCCACGTGGCCACTATTCTGCTTATCCTCAAGGCCACCTTTCCACTATCCAAAAATGCACCACCTTTCAATTATTCACATGGCCACCTTTTCACTTATCCACAAGGCCATCTTTCCATTCATCCACAAGGCCACCTTTCCACTTATCCACAAGACCACCTTTCCACTTATCCACATGGCCACCTTTCCACTTATCCACATGGCCACCTTTCCACTTATCCACATGGCCACCTTTCCACTTATCCACATGGCCACCTTATCACTTATCCACATGGCCACCTTTCCACTATCCACATGGACACCTTTCCGCTGTCCACGTGGCCCCTATTCTGCTTATCCACAAGGCCACCTTTCCACTATCCAAAAATGCACCACCTTTCAATTATTCACATGGCCACCTTTTCACTTATCCACAAGGCCATCTTTCCATTCATCCACAAGGCCACCTTTCCACTTATCCACAAGACCACCTTTCCACTTATCCACATGGCCACCTTTCCACTTATCCACATGGCCACCTTTCCACTTATCCACATGGCCACCTTTCCACTTATCCACATGGCCACCTTATCACTTATCCACATGGCCACCTTTCCACTTATCCACATGGCCACCTTATCCCTTATGCACAGGCCACCTTTCCACTTATCCACATGGCCACCTTTCCACTTATCCACAAGGCCACCTTTCCACTTATCCACAAGGCCACATTTCCACTTATCCACATGGCCACCTTTCCACTAATCCACAAGGCCACCTTTCCACTTATCCACATGGCCACCTTTCCACTTATCCACAAGGCCACCTTTCCTCTGCTTCACATGGCCACCTTTCCACTTATCCACAAGGCCACCTTTCCAATGTCCAAATGGCCACCTTTCCACTTAAAAACATGGCCACCTTTCCACTTAAACACATGACCACCTCTCCCCTTACCCAAATGGCCACTTTTACTCGTGTCCATCAACTTATCCGTTTCATTTCATTTAGGGTTGTGTGTTCAACCACTTGAAGCCTGTTTTACCTGAGCCTTGAGTTTTTCGTAGACAGTCCTGGTGTGGTTCAAGCCTTCCTCGGCCACTTTCAGCTGCAGCTCCGCCTTCTTCAGGTTGCGGGCATCCCGCTCCTTCTCCCGGCTCTTCCTGGAGTGGGAGTCGTGCTGATTCTTCTTCTCCAGGTGGATGTGCCTCAGGTTCATGTCCAAGGTTGCTCTGCAAAACAACGGTGTCTGAATTCAGTGGGTGACTTAAGGACACACACCACAAACGCTGAGATCGACGAAACTTTACAACTCACCGAATATGAGCTATGTTAGCTATTGAGTGTTATTGATCTACGGTTTGAGATGCTATCCAGGAAACAAAAATCACACATATGGACTTTTCAGCACAAAGGCTCTATCCCCTTTCCCCAACCCCCTCCCCCCAGCATTTCCACTCCCTTTTCCCTATCACATACACAATCCACTATCAAACACCACACACTCTCTCTCTCTCTGTCTCTGTCTGTCTGTCTGTCTCTCTCCTTCCATTCCCTATTAATCCCCTACCTTCCTCGCTCCTCCTCCCTGAAGCCTCACCCCTCCCTCTCTTCTGCTATTTGGACAGTTTATTTTGTACTCCTGCACTTTTCCTTTTCATTAAGATGAAACTCTCCATTGGTGTTCTCAATATGTTTTATTTCAAAAGTACAAGGTTCTCTCTGACAAAGAGCTTGTCTTTCACACACACGCAAGCACGCATGCAAGCATGCATGCATGCATGCACACACACACACACACACACACACACACACACACACACACACACACACACACACACACACACACACCTGTCCCCCAACAGCACAGCCTCTCTCTCCTTGGCCAGCTCATAGTCCTTGGTCAGCATGTCCAGTTCTCGTGTCCTCTGGTCCAGCAGGGAGCGCTGCTTGTCCAGCTCTCCGTCCGCTTCCATCTTCTCCTCCTCCAGGGAACGCCGCCGAGCCTCCACCTGTTTGGCCGAGTCAGCCAGCCCTTTGTACTCCACGTCCTGCTGGGACAGCTTGTTGTCTACCTCACTGCAATGGGTAAGAACAATACGTCAGCATACATCATAGGTACATTTCCCCTTCACATATTGGATGTGGCCCTTTGCGGTCGGCTGGGCTATAAGCAACATTATCTCCTTCACATATTGCACTGTATATCTTGATTGGCACATCAATGAAGCTTAATTCTTCTTCATCTTTTTTCTTTTCTTGTGAACGTTAATAATCTGGGTCAGATATCAATGGTTTGCCTAACAGATCAAAGAAGATTTCTCTGCATGATTTGTTAGGAACAAGTCTCTTGTTGCCATGGATTCTTTGACAGAGCCAGAAGCATGCTCCACGGGAGACCTTGGTTATTATCTCAAGATAAAGACAAGCACTCAGACTGCCGCTTAATGTACAGCAGAAAGGAGAAGCTAAAACAAACAAACGAACGAACCATCTTGCTAGAGATTTGAACCATGGTAACAAAGATCTGGGATTGAGACCAAGGGCTTGGATCGACTACTGAGCCACCAATAAGCTGTCAAAGCATTGATATTGTTCAAATGAACAGTCCTGTTCTGAGAACATTCTTGTGACCCCACCCCCACCCCCACCCCTACCCTGACCCCCCATTCCAAGAACTATGAGGACAAAACACTACACATATCCACACAAAAAAAAACCCGCTGTTCTCTGTACTCACTTCTTCTTCCGTGCAATCTTGTCCGCCTCTTTAGCAATTTGACCTGGCTGAGAATTCTGTGTGGCCAGTTCCGCCTACAACATTCAAC
>CM031615.1:16499534-16507034 GCA_018398815.1 Conus ventricosus
TCTCCATCCATCTTCCCCTTAGTTCACCCTCTCATCCATCTTCCCCCTTAGTTCACCCTCTCCATCCATCTTCCCCCATCTTCCCCCTTAGTTCACCCTCTCATCCATCTCCCCCCTTAGTTCACCCTCTCCATCCATCTTCCCCCTTAATTCACCCTCTCCATCCATCTTCCCCCATTTTCCCCCTTAGTTCACCCTCTCCATCCATCTTCCCCCTTATTCACCCTCTCCATCCATCTTCCCCTTATTCCCCCTCTCCATCCTTCTTCCCCCTTAATTCACCCTCTCCATCCATCTTCCCCGATCTTCCCCCTTAGTTCACCCTCCCCATCCATCTTCACCCATCTTCCTCTTAGTTCACCCTCCCCCATCCATCTTTCCCCTTAGTTCACCCTCTCCATCCATTTTCCCCCCATTTTCCCCCCTTAGTTAAACCCTCTCCATCCATCTTCCCCCTTAGTTCACCCTCTCCATCCACCCTTCCCCATCTCCCCCTTAGTTGACCCTCTCCATCCATCTTTCCCCTTAGTTGACCCTCTCCTTTCCATCTCCCCCATCTCCCCCTTAGTTGACCCTCCCCATCCATCTTCCCCTTAGTTCACCCTCTCCATCCATTTTCCCCTTAGTTCACCCTCTCCATCCACCTTCCTCCCTAGTTCACCCTCTCCATCCATCTTCCCCCTTAATTCACCCTCTCCATCCATTTTCCCCCCATCTCCCCCTTAGTTACCCTCTCCGTCCATCTTCTCCCTTAATTCACCCTCTCCATCCTCGTCCCCCTTAGTTGACCCTCTCCATTTACTTTCCCTCTTATTCACCCTCTTCACCCATCTTACCCTTAATTCACCCTCTCCATCCATCTCCCCTTTAATTCACCTCTCCATCCATCTTCCCCCTTAGTTCACCCTCTCCATCCATCTTCCCCCTTAATTCCCCCTCTCCATCCATCTTCACCCATCTTCCCCTTAATTCACCCTCTCCATCCATTTTGACTCATCTTCCCCTTTAATTCACCCTCCCCAAACCTTTCTTCACCCTTAATTCACCTCTCCATCCATCTTCCCTTAATTCCCCTCTCCATCCATCTTCCCCCTTAGTTCACCCTCTCCATCCATCTTCCCCATCTTCCCCTTAATTCACCCTCTCCATCCTCTTCACCCATTTTCCCCCCTTAATTCACCCTCTCCATCCATCTTCCCCTTAATTCACCCTCTCCATCCATCTTTACCCATCTTACCCCTTAGTTTCACCTCTCCATCCATCTTCACCCACTTCCCCTTATTCCCTCTCCAACCATTTTCACCCTCTTCCCCTTAATCCACCTCTCCATCCATCTTCCCCCATTTTTCCCCCTTAGTTGACCCTCTCCATCCATCTTCACCCATCTTCCCCTTATTTTTCATCCTCTCCATCCATCTTCCCCCTTAGTGACCCTCTCCATCCATCTTCCCCCATCTTCTCCCTCAGTTCACCCTCTCCATCCATCTTCCCGCATCTTCTCCCTTAGTTCACCCTCTCCACCATCTTCCCGCATCTTCCCCCTTAGTTGACCCTTTCCATCCATCTTAAACCCATCTTCCCCCTTAGTTCATCCTCCCATCCATCTTCACCCATCTCCCCCCTTAATTCACCCTCTCCATCCATTTTCCCCCCTTAATTCCCCCTCTCCATCCATCTTTACCCATCTTCCCCCTTAGTTCACCCTCTCCATCCATCTTCACCCATCTTCCCCCTTAGTTCACCCTCTCCATCCATTTTCACCCATTTTCCCCCCTTAATTCACCCTCTCCATCCATCTTCCCCATCTTCCCCTTAGTTGACCCTCTCCATCCATCTTCACCATCTTCCCCCTTAGTTCATCCTCTCCATCCATCTTCCCCCTTAGTTGACCCTCTCCATCCATCTCCCCATCTTCTCCCTTAGTTCACCCTCTCCATCCATCTTCCCGCATTTTCCCCCCTTAGTTGACCCTCTCCATCCATCTTCACCCATCTTCCCCTTAGTTCATCCTCTCCATCCATCTTCACCCATCTTCCCCCTTTGTTCATCCTCTCCATCCATCTTCACCCATCTTCCCCATAGTTCACCCTCTCCATCCATCTTCCCCCATCTTCCCCTTAGTTGACCCTCTCCATCCATCTTTTTCCATCTTCCCCCTTAGTTCACCCTCTCCATCCTCTTCACCCACTTCCTCCTTAGTTCACCCCTCTCCATCCATCTTCCCCTTAGTTCACCCTCTCCATCCAATTTCCCCATCTTCCCCCTTAGTTCACCCTCTCCATCCATCTTCACCCATCTTCCCCTTAGTTGATCCTCTCCATCCATCTTCCTCCATTTTTCCCCCCTTATTTTGCCCCTCCCAATCCATTTTCACCCATTTTCCCCCCTTAGTTCACCCTCCCTTCCATCTTCCCCCATCTTCCCCTTAGTTGACCCTCCCATCCATCTTCCTCCATCTTGCCCCTTAGTTGACCCTCTCCATCCATCTTCCTCCATCTTCCCCCTTGTTACCCTCTCCATCCATCTTCACCCATCTTCCCCCTTATTGACCCTCTCCATCCATCTTCCTCCATTTTCCCCCTTATTTGACCCTCTCCATCCATCTTCACCCCCATCTTCCCCCTTAGTTGACCCTCTCCATCCATCTTCCCCATCTTCCCCCTTAGTTGACCCTCTCCATCCATCTTCCTCCATCTTCCCCCTTTGTTGACCCTTTCCATCCATCTTCCTCCATCTTCCCCCTTAGTTGACCCTTCCATCCACTTCCTCCATCTTCCCCCTTAGTTGACCCTCTCCACCATCTTCCTCCATTTTCCCCTTGTTCACCCTCTCCATCCATCTTCACCCATTTTCCCCCCTTAGTTGACCCTCTCCATCCTTTTCACCCATTTTCCCCCCTTAGTTGCCCCTCTCCATTCATCTTCACCCATCTTCCCTCTTAGTTGACCTCTCCATCCATCTTCCTCCATCTTCCCCCTTAGTTGACCCTCTCCATCCATCTTCACCCACTTCCCCCTTAGTTGACCCTCTCCATCCATCTTCCCTCCATCTTCCCCCTTAGTTGACCCTCTCCACCCATCTTCCTCCATCTTCCCCCTTAGTTCACCCTCCCATCATCTTCCTCCATCTTCCCCCTTAGTTGACCCTCTCCATGCATATTCCCCCTTAGTTGACCCTCTCCATCCATCTTCCTCCATTTTCCCCTTAGTTGACCCTCTCCATCCACTTCCTCCATCTTCCCCCTTAGTTGACCCTCCCCATCCATCTTCCTCCATCTTCCCCCTTAGTTGACCCTCTCCATGCATCTTCCCCTTAGTTGACCCTCTCCATCCATCTTCCTCCATTTTCCCCCTTAGTTGCCCTCTCCATCCATCTTCCTCCATCTTCCCCCTTAGTTGACCCTCTCCATGCATTTTTCCCCCTTAGTTGACCCTCTCCATCCATCTTCCTCATTTTCCCCCTTAGTTGACCCTCTCCATCCATCTTCCTCCATCTTCCCCCTTAGTTCACCTCTCCATCCATCTTCCTCCATCTTCCCCCTTAGTTCACCCTCTCCATCCATCTTCCCCCTTAGTTGACCCTCTCCATCCATCTTCCTCCATCTTCCCCCTTAGTTGACCCTCTCCATCCATCTTCCCTTCCATCTTCCCCCTTAGTTCACCCTCTCCATCCATCTTCACCCATTTTCCCCCTTAGTTGACCCTCTCCATCCATCTTCCCCTTAGTTGACCCTCTCCATCCATCTTCCTCCATCTTCCCCTTAGTTCACCCTCCCCATCCATCTTCCTCCATCTTCCCCCTTAGTTGACCCTCTCCCATCCATCTTCACCATCTTCCCCTTAGTTGACCCTCTCCATCCATCTTCCTCCATGTTCCCCCTTATTGACCCTCTCCATCCATCTTCCTCCATCTTCCCCTTAGTTGACCCTCTCCATCCTCTTCCTCCATCTTCCCCCTTAGTTGACCCTCTCCATCATCTTCCCCCTTAATTCACCCTCTCCATCCATCTTCCTCCATCTCCCCTTAGTTCACCCTCCCCAATCCATCTTCCCCATCTTCCCCCTTAGTTGACCCTCTCCATCCATCTTCCTCCATTTTCCCCCCTTAGTTGACCCTCTTCACCCAAATTTTTCTCCATTTTCCCCCCTTTGTTGCCCCTCTCCTCCATCTTCCTCCATCTTCCCCTTAGTTGACCCTCTCCGTCCATTCTTCCTCCATCTTGCCCCTTAGTTCACCTCTCCATCCTCTTCACCCATCTTCCCCCTTAGTTGACCCTCTCCATCCATCTTCACCCATTTTCCCCCCTTAGTTCACCCTCTCCACCCTTTCTTCCTCCATCTTCCCCCTTAGTTCACCCTCTCCATCCATTTTCCCTCCATCTTCCCCTTAGTTGACCCTCTCTATCCATCTTCACCCATCTTCCCCCTTCGTTGACCCTCTCCATCCATCTTCCTCCATCTTCCCCTTAGTTGCCCCTCTCCATCCATTTTCCCTCCATCTTCCCCCTTAGTTGACCCTCTCTATCCTTCTTCACCCATCTTCCCCTTATTGGACCCTCCCCATCCATCTTCCTTCATCTTCCCCTTAGTTGACCCTCTCCATCCATCTTCACCCATCTTCCCCCTTAGTTAACCCTCTCCATCCATCTTCCTCCATCTTCCCCTTATTTTCACCCTCTCCATCCATCTTCCCCATCTTTCCCCTTAGTTGCCCTTCCATCCATCTTCACCCATCTTACCCTTAGTTGACCCTCTCCATCCATCTTCCTCCATCTTCCCCCTTAGTTGACCCTCTCCATCCATCTTCCTCCATCTTCCCCTTATTTGACCCTCTCCATCCTCTTCACCCATCTTCCCCTTAGTTAACCCTCTCCATCCATCTTCCTCCATTTTCCCCCCTTTAGTTCACCCTCTCCATCCATCTTCTTCCATCTTTCCCTTAGTTGACCCTCTCCATCCATCTTCACCCATCTTACCCCTTAGTTGACCCTCTC
The DNA here is from genome assembly GCA_018398815.1 of Conus ventricosus. Classification (NCBI taxonomy): domain Eukaryota; kingdom Metazoa; phylum Mollusca; class Gastropoda; order Neogastropoda; family Conidae; genus Conus; species Conus ventricosus. The sequence continues at coordinate 16,504,528 of CM031615.1, forward strand.
CATCCATCTTCCTCCATCTTCCCCTTAGTTGACCCTCTCAAATCCATCTTCCCCCATCTTCCCCCTTAGTTCACCTCTCCATCCATCTTCACCCACTTCCCCTTAATTCACCCCTCCATCCATCTTCCTCCATCTTCCCCTTATTTTGACCCTCTGCACCCATCTTCCTCCATCTTCCCCTTAGTGACCCTCCCCATCCATCTTTACCCACTTCCCCTTAGTCACCCTCTCCATCCATCTTCCCCCCATCTTCCCCCTTAGTTGACCCCCCTCCACCCCATCTTCACCCATTCCCCCTTAGTTGACCCCTCTCCATCCATCTTCACCCATTTTCCCCCCTTAGTTGACCCTCTCCATCCATCTTAAACCCATTTTCCCCTTAGTTGACCCTCTCCATCCATCTTCACCCAAATCTTCCCCCTTAGTTGACCCTCTCCATCCATCTTCCTCCTTTCTTCCCCCTTAGTTGACCCCCCACCCCATCTTCCCCCATCTTCCCCCTTAGTTCACCCTCTCCATCCCATCTTCCCCCTTCCCTTAACTCCCCATCCATGCTCCCCATCCATAGGTGCAGTTAAACAGCTTGAATTTGATGCTAAGCAGCTCTGTGTAGACTGCTGAGCAAATAAATACCTTACACTGGCTGAGCCAAGCACATGTAAACTAAAAAGAAATTGAACACAGGTCAGTCACTAAAAAACCACTACATAAGAACCCCAGTTTATAAAAAAAAAAACAAATTGTCTTTCATGACTAAGTCAAGCACGTGTTATATTTTGTGATATATAATTCATATTAGGAATAGATTAAACACAAAAAAAGACAGTTTCTGTTTTTTAACTACATAGCTGTGGCCATGGATCTACACTTCAGGAAGTAGCATAACAAAGTGCATTTTACTGTACAAGGAAGTGAAATGGGGTTTTTTTGTTGTTGTTTTTTTTGTGTGTAATTTGTAAATAAAGCCTTAATTCAGAAGACATGAGTTCACAATGATTGAAAGAACACACACACATGCAAACACACACACACACACACACACACACACACACACACACACACACACACACACACACACAAATGCCACACACAGAGGCACACATGTATGCATACATTCACTCACGCACGCACACACACACACACACACACACACACACACACACACACACACACACACACACACACACCACAAATGCCACACACAGAGGCACACATGTATGCATACATTCACTCACTCACGTGCACACACACACACACACACACACACACACACACACACACACACACACACACACACACACACACAGTGAATCAGAGAAATACATACTCTGGTATGCAAAAAGCTGAACAGAGAGAGCGGGTTCAAATCTGCGTTACCTCTTCAGTGTCTCATGTAGATCAGTGTATTTTGCTTTGAGCATTGCCACTTTGGTTCCTGTCAGTTTGCCTGCTTGGAAAAGCTGTAAAAACAAGTCCAAGAAATCATACAGTCTTCAATACACCAATATGAAAAAAAAAAATTCTTAATTTCATACCCACACATCACACACCACCCATTTGAATCAACAATTAACATAAACATGCTACCTATTTTGCCGCAGTCTCCGTTAGCTGTAATGTGCCTTTCCCTCTCTACTGGAGGTTGAGAGGGTTGGGGTACCACCAGAGGAATATATTTGTGTGTTGTGTGTGTGTGTTGGAGGGGGGGTGGTGGAGCTTCAGCTGTCTTGCCTCCTACCCAGATTTGTTGAGCGTGGGCTCAAATGGGTAGACTGGAGCCACATGGTCAAGTTTCATCCACTCACTGGACACATGTCTGAAAACACTGCTAACACTCCTGACCTAAATCGCAAGCACCTGTATCCTATGGGGGCCTGGTTTACGCTTTGATACATTATAAAATCAACTCCATCACATCATCCTCTTAACGTGGTGACTGCCCTGATGTGGCCCTTTGCAGTCGGCTGGGCTATAAGCAACATTATCTTATCTTATCTTACATCATCATCTTCACCATTTAGTCTCATGAAAAGAAAAAAGAAGGCAAGGAGGACTCAAAAATTCTGTGGCCCTCCATGCTATGCTTTCATGGTGATCTCAGTGATGAGTTTCTCCCCCCACACATCAATGCCTCTGCTGAGTTTGTGTTAACTCTTGGGTGCAGATGTGTAGAGGGAAACTGGTATGAACAGCAATGACAGAAAGAAAAGACAAAGAATATGATAGCAAAAATTATGACAGAAATTGAAATATTCACAATGATGATGATGATGATGATGATGATGATGATGATGGTGATACCAATAAAATAATAATAATGACAATAATAATAATGATATTAACTACAACAAAATTGATAATAATAATCATTATCATAGTAATAATTATGATAATATAATAATAATAATAATAATAATAATAATAATAATAATAATAATAATAGACATTATAATAGTAACCCCCCAAAAAAATCAATAAAGATGATGATTAAAAACAATATTAGTAAT
>CM031615.1:16514534-16517034 GCA_018398815.1 Conus ventricosus
CACTCGAGAAGGCTTTGTCGCCATGTTCGGAAGGCAGGGCTATACGGTGAGTGTGTGTGTTGTATTGTACTGGGGACTGTTCACCCACCCGTATACTGTCCATATTTTTGTGTTTTGCGGCAAAGCTGCAATTCGAGCGATTCCCCTATTCAAACCCCATTGAGAAAATTTCCGTTGAAAGAGATTCTTTCCGTCAAATAATGCGAAAGTGGGTAACAAATGCCCACTTGGGTTTTTGACATTCAGGGAAAGGTCTCGTTTCATGCACTCCATATCCCTCTACAGCAAGTGCTTCCTAATGACAAGTATTCGGCATATTTGTAATAGAGCATCATCTGTTTGTTGAGTTCTTCAACGGCTCATTTCGTTGTCGGTGTAGAGAGATACCATCTGGGCCATTTAATTCCCTGCACCCCCTTTTTCCGCTTAAATACAATAAACGTGCACGTATGAAGACACGCACACTTGTGTCTACGCGCAGGCGCGCGCGCACGCACGCACGCACGCACGCACACACCATGGGAAATGATGGTTCAACAATATATCATAGCGACAATTTTGGACAAAAGTAAAATATCTTTGGTTAAAGCAGTAACTGAAAGTTGGGAAGACGAAATGGGTCTCCAGATCCGTTGCCTTAACTCACAGGTTTCAAAATTGTAACATATGCACTTGCAGTTAGACTTCAGAGATTCGTTAAAAACTGTTGAGCCAATGAAGACTAAGCCGGTTTTCATAGAAACTATATTGCCTCCCAGCTTTATGACCTCAAATTCCTCTTGAGCAAAAACTTGAGCTTGAGCTTGAACTTGAACAAAAACATCGGGCATCATCCTTGACCCATGATAAACATACCTGCTAATTTTCACAAAGATCGGCCAAGTACTTTCTGAGATACTCCATAAAGAAGAAAAACCGTTACAGGCCGTTACAGCCGTTAGTAACGGCTATAACGGGGTAAACTAAAACATCGGGCATCATCCCTGACGCATAATAAACATACCTGCTAATCTTCACGAAGATCGGCCGAGTACTTTCTGAGATATTCCATAAAGAAGAAAAACCGTCACAGGCCGCTACAGCCGTTAGTAACCGCTATAGCGGTAAACTAAAACATCAGGCATCATCCGCGGCCCATAATGAACATACCTACAAATTTTCAGAAAGATCGGCCCAGTAGTTTTGTCTGGAGCGAGTGGAACACATTTTGACCACGGACGGACACACACACACACACACACACACACACACACACACACACACACAGTATGCACTAGTCTTATTCTCTGACACACTCCTTTTTTTTTATCGTCTAATATCACGTTTAGTGGAAAGACGTTAAATGAATGACACACACACAGCATTTCTTCGTTCCCATTCTAAAGTACTCCCTGTTCTATAAGAACGTGGGGCGCACACACACACACACACACACACAGGTGAGAGGTTGTGAAACGTGGATCTGTTCATAACCCTTTTTTTTTTCTTTTTTTTTTTAATGAAATCTGGCGTAAAATGAATTGATGATTTTTTTTTTCTTCCTGCACTGAAAATGAAGCGTACAGTTCATTTATAGCGATCTCTCTCTGAAGCTACGAAAATAGAAAGTGGGTGTGCAAAGTATGTATGCTACAATATGTTGTTCTTGCATGGAAGATCGTTGAAAGCTTTGATCAATGTCTTTCACATAGCATGTCGTGTAAACAAACAAAAGAATTGTTTATTGGCAATGTCAACCAGGTGAGTTCTGCTGAATTTAGTAGATAAGAATTATGTACAAAGAAAATAGAATTTGAAATAAGGTTCATGTCAACAGGGTCAAGCAACTCCTGCATCCACGGCCATGGAAAAGGGAGAGCAGAACCAGTGAATGCGGAAGTGCAAGGGCAGTAATTGCTGGTTTTCATCTTTTTTACTCTTCTTCCTTCTCATTGCATTTTTCTTCTCGTGTTGTGTACTAAGTTTTATCCTTTAATGGCGAAGTGCCCTGTCTTGGGGTTCTTGTCAAGGATTTAATAATACCTGGTTCTCTGGAGGTGTTTGGTGTCTTTTAGACATTTTAGTGTCTCCCCCCCCCCCCCCCCCCCACCTTTTTTTTCTCTACGAGTTTATTGCATCTTTCATTCACGTCATAAGTCTTCTCCAGTTTTAGAATGCCTTTGTTTGAAAGGGCTTGGTGTCGTGTGTGTGTGTGTGCGTGCGTGCGTGCGTGCGTGCGTGCGTGCGTGCGTGCGCGCGCGCGCGCGCGTGCGCGCGTGTGTGTGTGTGTGTTCTTTTGTCAGGATATAGTATTTCCTTCATTCACGGTTTTGGTGTATTCTTTTCCCATGCTCAGTGTTATCTTCACCCGTAGATTCATGCGACTTCTTTCTCATTAGCTTAGTCTTCTTTCCCAGCGTTTAGTGTCTGTATTGTGACCAGTGTGTAGGGTCTTGTTTTCTGTGTCAGTGTCTGTGGAACAAGGATACAAAACAAGGGGGTAGCAGAGGAAATATTTCCG
>CM031615.1:16522034-16531912 GCA_018398815.1 Conus ventricosus
TGCCAAAACATCAAGAGGCATGATTTCAATGTTCTCTATGATCTTGAAGACCTTCAATGGTCAGAAATCACATAGTTTTGATAGTCTCTTTATACGACACGGTCTGCGTTGGTTTGCTGTCCTAAAAACCCCAGTGCACCAATTCACCCCTACTTTTGACGTAAATCTACATTGTCCTCTATTACAGTAAGCTTAAGACACTGCTAATTACATTTTAAGACGATATTCAGATTTTGTTCCAAGATAACAAAGAAAAACGACAACGCAGCCAGTAATGTCTTGTCTTCAGAAGCTGAGTCTCGCCGCCCTGTTTCTTTTGCCCATGGGGAGACTGGTCAAACCCACCCAGAACGAAACGCTTCATCATGTCCAGGCTGGCACGTGGGTGGTCAAAGCCCGCGTTGTGTCCGGCCCCTCGGGCTATCACCTGCAACAGCGGTCAACTTCTGTCATTGTGACTCTCTGGATTCCTGCATCACTTCAGGGGTAATGATCGAGGGGGAAAACCCCAACAGCGACAACCAAATAGCGTAACTGATTAAGCTGATGTTGCCTGAGTAAGCTACAACTGGGGTAACGGAAAGGATGGTGGGGGTGGTGGGGTGATGGAGGAGGGAGGGGAGGGGGCACAATGGGGTCATAGAGGCGTCGGAACCTGAAGAGAAGGGAGTAGGGGTGGGGTGAATGGGGGGAGTGAGGGAAGGTGGGGGGGGGGGGGGGGGGGGGGCAGGAATCTGGTCTCACACAGCCTTGATCGTGCTTAAAACCCTTGGGTTGCAGGATGGAAATGTCTGAGCGCAGCTCTGCTCCATTCTCCCTTTGGATACAAATACAGTCTGAATGGTGACAGCTCTGCTCCGTTCTCCCTTTGGATACAAATACAGTCCGAATGGTGACAGCTCTGCTCCATTCTCCCCTTGGATACAAATACAGTCCGAATGGTGACAGCTCTGCTCCATTCTCCCTTTGGATACAAATACAGTCCGAATGGTGACAGCTCTGCTCTATTCTCCCTTTGGATACAAATACAGTCCGAATGGTGACAGCTCTGCTCCCGTTCTCCTCTTTGGATACAAATACAGTCCGAATCGTTACAGCTCTGCTCCATTCTCCCTTTGGATACAAATACAGTCCGAATGGTGACAGGTCTGCTCCATTCTCCCTTTGGATACAAATACAGTCCGAATCGTTACAGCTCTGATCCATTCTCCCTTTGGATACAAATACAGTCCGAATGGTTACAGCTCAGATCCGTTCTCCCATCGTATACAAATACTGACCTAATGGTTACAGCTCTGATCCGTTCTCCCATCGTATACAAATACAGTCCGAATCGTTACAGCTCTGCTCCGTTCTCCCATCGTATACAAATACAGTCCGAATCGTTACTGCTGATGAACACTGATGATGATCAACATTCGCCCCAGTCGGACTCCATGGTGGGTTTTGGATTTCATTCCCTACGTTATAAACAAACTGTGTACAATTTCGCCGAGGACAGTTTGTTGCTCTTAGTCAAAACAGTTGGAATATTGTCTATTTCACAATATAGAACAGCACAGCACAGCAGGAATGCAATAGCAGCAACGGAGTTGTAAATCAATACAATACGATGCAATAAATCAATACAATACGATGCAATAAATCAATACAATACGATGCAATAAATCAATACAATACGATGCAATAAATCAATACAATACGATGCAATAAATCAACACAATACGATGCAATAAATCAACACAATACGATGCAATAAATCAATACAATACGATGCAATAAATCAATACAATACGATGCAATAAATCAATACAATACGATGCAATAAATCAATACAATACGATGCAATAAATCAATACAATACGATGCAATAAATCAATACAATACGATGCAATAAATCAATACAATACGATGCAATAAAACATATTTGCTGTAAGAATGAAATGCAAGACGGTAAGAAGGGAATTGATAACGATGCAATTTGACACGAGACGCACCACACAATATCATACCACACGTTTCTATACGATTAGTTGTGATGCAATCCGAAACGGTGCCACGCCATGCGATGTAAAGCGACTCCACGCGATGCCATGAGATGTGCATGGGATGCAGGGCAACACCACACAAAGCAGTACAAATGAAACAATTGCAATACAAGACATTGCCATGAAATCCGCCGCTATACAGTACAGTATTTCTCAGGACGACTCGCACAGTACAATAAAACACAAAACAGTACATGATCTAGTCAAGCTGCCAGACTTGTTATACTGTTCTATGTCATTCAGTACCATTTCAAATAATACTGTAACCATGCAGTACAATACAGTACAAACACAACATAACACAATACTCAATACAGTAAATTTAAAGAAAAAAAAGCAATACAACACAACACAATGCAACACAACAAAACACAATACGACACAACACAATACAACGCAACACAACACAATGCAACACAACAAAACACAATACGACACAACACAATACAACGTAACACAACACAATACAACACAAAACAAAACACAAAACACCACAATGCAACACAATATAAGGCAACACAACGCAACGCAACGCAACGCAACGCAACGCAACGCAACGCAACGCAACACAACACAACGCAACACAACACAAAACACCACAATACAGTACAACACAACACAACACAATGCAACACAACACAACACAACACAACGCAACAAAACGCAACGCAACGCAACGCAACGCAACGCAACGCAACGCAACACAACACAACACAACACAACACAACACAACACAACACACCACAGTACAGTACGACACAACACTATACAGCACGACATGTCACAACACACTACTTACCCTGGTGAAGTTACCAACACAACACAACACAATACAATACAACACAACACAATACAATACACCACAGTACAGTACGACACAACACTATACAGCGCGACATGTCACAACACACTACTTACCCTGGTGAAGTTACCAACACAACACTATACAGCGCGACATTTTCACAACACACTACTTACCCTGGTGAAGTTACCAACACAACACAACACTATACAGCACGACATGTCACAACACACTACTTACCCTGGTGAAGTTACCAACACAACACTATACAGCGCGACATGTCACAACACACTACTTACCCTGGTGAAGTTACCAACACAACACAACACTATACAGCGCGACATGTCACAACACACTACTTACCCTGGTGAAGTTACCAACACAACACAACACTATACAGCACGACATGTCACAACACACTACTTACCCTGGTGAAGTTACCAACACAACACAACACTATACAGCGCGACATGTCACAACACACTACTTACCCTGGTGAAGTTACCAACACAACACAACACTATACAGCGCGACATGTCACAACACACTACTTACCCTGGTGAAGTTACCAACACAACACAACACTATACAGTGCGACATGTCACAACACACTACTTACCCTGGTGAAGTTACCAACACAACACAACACTATACAGCGCGACATGTCACAACACACTACTTACCCTGGTGAAGTTACCAACACAACACAACACTATACAGCGCGACATGTCACAACACACTACTTACCCTGGTGAAGTTACCAGCATGGCATACCAGCCAGCAAGGTGGTCCCCGACTGTCCACTGACTGTAGGTGGACTGCCGTATTTGTCCCGGCCACACCAGTCCACCTGGTCCAGGAAGGTGTCCGTCATGGCCACCGTCACCACCATGTCCATGTGGCCTGTATACTGCAGCACCTGCACCAACCCCCGGCCCGGGGCAATATGCTAGTATCACAGAGGTAGGGGTGGGGGATGGGGGGGGGGGGGGGGCACGTCATGGAGCGGCCCAACGTTTGTCATGTTACATCTGCATGAATCATGATCAAACAAAACGAGTGACTGCTCTAAAAAAAAAAAAAAAGTCTGAGAAATGTGAATTGTGAGAAGACATCTGCTGTTTGGCTAGAACGGGAGAGAAAGTCCACGAGGAAAATATTTGCCACATCTATAGATGGAGTGGAATCCTCCCAAATGTAAGATATTAGGAATATGGCTCCCAGCAGAGCTCACAGACCGCACGGATATTCCATTTACTGAAAAGTTCTCAGGAATAAAACAGTTACACAGAGTTTGGATGAAAAGAAACGGAGGAATAAATGAGATAAATGAAAATGAGTGACTGATATTTGAATGGTACGGGAAACGACTGAATGAGCGCCAGTAGGCTGCTCTTCGGCCGCTCTACCTGGGTAGACAGCCCGTTGAGTGAGTGTGGCAGTGTGTTTATTGTAAAGCGCTTAGAGCTTGGTATGTGAATGAGGATAGGCGCTGTATAAATACCCAATATAATGATAATATAATAATAATTATTCCACTTACCTCAGTGACTATCATCCTTCAGTACCATTGATCTCACCCATGCCAGTGAGCATCACCCACAGGTCATTGATATTTTCCTATGTCCCCCCACCTTGCACCATTGCACCATCACCACTGCATTTTTCCACTTGTATAACAATGGTCACCACCCTGTGGTACTACTTATTTAAAATTATTACCATTTATCAGTCACTGAAGAGACTCCCATCCAGTGAACACCTTCCTACTGCACTATATGGAAATGAAGAAGCCAACTAACTGACAAAGGAAGGAGGACAGCAGCCCCAACTGTAAAAGGTAGTCTCCTTGGAATAAATCTAAAGTATTTCCAAGGAAACAAATAGCAAGATGACTTGAGCAGCACCCAGACTTCAACAAGAGGGATGCATACTACCGGATGCCCGATCAGACCAAGTGAACATTATTGGACTGAAGATAAGGCTCCCCTGACCTCAACATCACAGGTCCACTATACTCCACACCTGTGAGTCTTTCAAATTATCAATGCAGTGCAGCCCAAGAGACAGCGGAGCATTCCCAGCTAGGCCCAAAGTGGAAACCTGGCCTGCCAACTCACCAATGAGTGCAAAACCCTACTGACCACTGGAGGGTCTTCACCATACAGCAACCTCTGTCAGTACCTCCAGGATTACCGAAGTAAACGAAGAAGAAGACCACCATTGTGATACTGAGAACTGGGCACTCCAGACTGTGACATCACATCTCTGCAATACTCCACCCTGGTGGGTCTTTAATTTATCCATGCAGCCCCAATGACGGTGGAACAGTCCCAACAACACCAAAAGAACAATCCTGGCCTGCCAATACACCGATGAGTGCAAAACTTTATTGACCACTGGAGAGCCTTCACCATACAGAAGCCCTTGCCAGTACCTCCACCATTCCTGCCTAAGGGAATCTCTTCCTACACTAGCGTTGATCTCATATGATTATCACCTATCAGTGACTGATTGATGATAATAATTTGTTTTAAATGTGTTGTGTGTGTGGTGTGTGTGTGTGTGGTGTGTGTGTGTGTGTGTGTGTGTGTGTGTGTGTGTGTGTGTGTGTGTGTGTGTGAACGAGTGTGTGTGTGTGTGTGTTTGTGTGTGTGTGTGTGTGTGTGTGTGTGTGTGTGTTGTGTGTGTGTGTTGTGTGTGTGTGTGTGAAAACTTTCCACAGTTAGTCTCATTATGATCACATGATCTTAACTCACCCAGAACAATGTTTATGTGTGGTCCCCCACCCCCCACCTTTTTTTTTAAATTTTGTGTGTGTGTGTGTGTGTGTGTGTGTGTGTGTGTGTGTGTGTGTGTGTGTGTGTGCAACACATGATACCCTGTTTTTCATTGATCAATGCTATCTTCTCTCAACAAACATCAGCATATTGATGCCAACACATTACTTCACCTGTTACAATGAACATCATCCCACAGCATTGTTTACTTTTTAAACAACACCATTTATATGAACCTCCCACCCCCACCCCCCACAATGAAGAGATATGAGCTCTCCTTCTCTTGCCCCCCTTCCCCTCCCCCCCCCCCCCCCACAAACACATTACCCCCTCCCCCACCCCCCCCCCCCCCTTCCCCCCCCCCCCGCCCCTTCCTTTTTCTTCCCCCCCCCCCCCCCCCCCCCCCCCCCGCAATCATACCTTTATCACCCATTTATCTTCCATCCCCTTCCCTCCCTTATTAACATTAACCACACACCTTTCACAACTACCCACGCATAACTACCACCACCTCTTTTATCACCCAGCGAAATCATTTATTTTATTCACCTAAACCTTTTTTTATTTTATTTATTTATTTATTTATTTTATTTTTTTTCTCCCCCCCCCCCAGTTCCCCCCCCCCCCCCTTTCCCCCTTACCCATTATTATCAATCCACCATTACCACAACCGTCACAAAGATATCACACCACCCCAATAAACTAGACACACAACCCTATCGTATCACACACACACACCTCCCCCTACGCACCCCCCCCCCTCCTTTTTCTCTCCCATAATCCCCCATGTCATTTCCGCCCACCGGCTATTCTCCCTACCACATGGACAACAACAGATGAGTCATTTTTCATTTTTCGTTCTTTGTTTGTACTGTCCCAAATGTTAAATGTGATTTATTTTTTCGCCTGAAGAAGACCCAAGTGGTTGAAATGCATCGTGTCTTGTCATGTGCTTTGTTTGTCAATGTCATTGGGGGTAAGTAACAAACTCTATTTCTAAATTTTGCTTCGTTCTCCGCCGTCAGTCACTCCATTTTGAAAATTTTTTTTTTGACATTTCTAATACTATCCAAAATCGTGTGTTTGTGGACACTTCTACCGAATCCACTGGACGAATTCTTGGAGGCATTGTGTCTTCTCTATCTTAAGTTCGTGTGGAATAAGAAACAAGACAGACTTGGTAGAAAGGTTGCATGGAAAAGAATAGGTAAGGGAGACATTAGATTTCCAGACTTAAACTGTTTTCTGCAGGTCTTGAAATTAGGATGGATGAGGAAATTACGGACAACTAATCATAAATGGCAAAGGATTGTAACTTTTTTTCATATCAGAACGTACAAAAACTAGATAAACTCGGATCGAATTGCCTGTTCACCCAGGACGAGAAAAACCTGTTTGGGAAAGATCTGTTTCAGGCTTATAAAATATTTTTCAATAAGTTAAACCTCCAGACCCGTATGAAACTCTAGCAGAGCCGTTATTTTTCAATGAGATAATAAAGTTGAATAGCATTTGATTATATTATAAGAATGATTGGATTAATCAAAATGCATGCAGTACTGGAGCCATGTGCAAAGAAGATGGCAGTTATTTGACCTATGCTGAATTTGTCGCAAGTACAACATATGAACAAACTTTCTAAGCTATGCAACACTTATAAAAAGAATTTTTAAAATCCTATGAAGACAGCGGTTATTTGACCTATGCTGAATTTATCGCCAAGTGCAACATATGAACAAACTTTCTAAGCCATGCAACACTTATAAAAAGAATAACAATCCTTGAACATTCGTGTAGAAAATTACGAAAAATCGAAAGATTCCAAAACTGTACAAATTTTGAATTCGGTGAAAAAGGACAACGATTATATTATGATATCCTTGTAGACGACGGTTCAAAACCAAAATGCTGCCATAGATGGAATTATAAATTGGATTCAGATATTAGCCGGCAAAAAAACTTTTAAACTGAAACAAAAGACTCAGGAAACAGATGAGGTTAACATGCAGCGTCCTACCAACAAATGTAGTGTTGATATGCATGAGTGTCAAATCTGATAACAAATGACATTTTACCAGCAAATAAAGGACAGCATAGAATATATGTTCTGAAGATGCATGCACGTAAATACTTTTGGGGGACAATTTGAACAAATCATTAAAGATAGATGTAAACATGCAAGCTCTTTCTTTTAAAAGTAAAAGATGATACTGTTTGGACACGACATAGATTTTCGATCTGAAAGAGTGTTAGACTTTATCTTGCTGTTGGCTAAATTCTACATTTACAAATGTAAATGAAAAAAAAGAAGAAAAAAACCCGAATTTCCAAATATACATGTGTTCATTCAATTATGGAAAGATAGGTATGAATTAGAAAAGTGAAAAGCTTATGTTAACTTAAACACGGTAAAGTTTAACACTGACAGGCATGGCATAAATATAAAGAATTAATCGAAAAAAGTAAAGGAATGTAAAAACGAAGATACGTACTTCGTTGATGAGTATATCAACAATAAATACCACCGAGCCAGTTAAGGGTAATAATCGTCTACGTATTCATCAAAATTTATTTCTTTATACTCTAAGATACTATCAATATGTAATGCTTTGTTGGATTTTTGTTTGTTTTTTTTTTTTCTATTTTACTGTGATGGCTGGCAGCTGTCCATATTGTTTGTGTGTATACGTGTTTTTCGATTTGATCACGTTATTTTTTTTCCTAAGTTGTCCTTTTTTCTATCCCGAAATCAATCAGATTTTTGTTTTACTTTTTCATTTGTGAAATGTTGTAATTATATGTATCAAAACTTGAAAATAAAATAAATGTGTAAATTAAAAAAATCTAACTGACAACAGGCCATTAGGGAATTGCTAATGATACATGTTATAAGACATCGCGTGTGCGCGTGCTCTCACTCTCTCTCTCTCTCTCTCTCTCTCTCTCTCTCTCTCTCTCTCTCTCTCTCTCTCTCTCTCTCTCTCTCACTGTGCGTGCGTGCGTGCGTCGTGCGTGCGTGTGTGCATGTGTGGTGTGTGTGTGTGTGTGTGTGTGTGTGTGTGTGTGTGTGTGTGTGTGTGTGTGTGTGTGTGTTGTCAGTACAACACTATGTTAATCTGACAGTAAATGGTTTCAGTCAGTCTGTGTGTGTGTGTGTGTGTGTGTGTGTGTGTGTGTGTGTGTGTGTGTGTGTGTGTGTGTGTGTGTGTGTGTGTGTGTGTGTGTGTGTGAAGGGAAAAGGCTACAATATGTACAGAACTGATGGATTTTTATTATAATCCGAATATCTACATCACACAATTTAACTCAGATTTTTTTTCGATGAATGCAATTGCAAATGTTTGACTGTTAATATTTTCATTAGTGCGTGTTGTGCATATTGTCAAATATGCGTTTCATATCACGCGCAGTTCACTCGTACTATAACATATGCTGTAATGGCACATATGTGCCAACACATTATTATTGTTTTTAAAAAAATGAATAAAAAAAACCCTGTAGATCTGAAATTAACATTTCGTAACAGAATATAACTTACGTGTCATTTAAATCGCCACACGAGTGAAAGACAAGGAAGAAGAAGAAGAAGAAAAAAAAACACTCATGCAACGCGATTCGGCCTTGAGGTCTTCTACGAGTTCTTGAATATATACCTTGTAGTTGTTCATGAGAAGCTTGTTTTGAGCGGTGGTGCCGTTCATGAAGTCCGTCTTCAACAGCGTTTCTCCGGCGACCCAGTTGGTGATGACATTCTTTCTCTGGGACATGTCTCCGGCGTGCAGAGTCCTCCCTGTCGTGGGCTGGTTCAGGAAGGCTTCCAGAGCCGGGACGCTCTCGCTCATGGTCTGCTGAGACACAGGGAGGTGGGTGTGGGTGTCGGGGGGGGGGGGGGGGGAGGTTGAATGACTGGGATAAATCAACTGACAGGTTTTCTACATTGTCCCACACACGTTCATCGACACACATCAGCCACCAACATTGTACATGCTACTACCGCTTGGATCTACAGCAACAGCAGGATCCCGGCCGAGCGAGAGAGAGAGAGAGAGGAGAGGAGAGAGAGAGAGAGGAGAGAGAGAGAGAGAGAGAGAGAGAGAGAGAGAGGAGAGGGGAGAGAGAGAGGGAGAGGAGAGAGAGAGAGAGAGAGAGAGAGAAGAGAGAGAGAGAGAGAGAGAGAGAGAGAGAGAGAGGAGAGAGGAGAGAGAGAGAGAGAAGAGAGACGCAGCACAGAACATCCGCAAACAGAAC
>CM031615.1:16532912-16545412 GCA_018398815.1 Conus ventricosus
GGCAAACCGCCACAACGAAAAAAACCCTGAACGTTTTCCTCGATTTTAAGAAAGCGTTTGTCTTGAAAGACCACAACAATTATTAAAAAAAATGACCCCATAGTTAAAAACCCGGCGAGTCCCCTTTCTTTCAGTCATATCTTAAAAACCGATCAGCGTGTTTATTTAAACGGTATTTTTATTCCCAAAAGGAAATAGGGGGAGTGTGGCTTCCAAAAGGCCGCCTTGGACCCTTACCTTCTTTTTTTTATAAATGACCCCCAAGCCATATCCACAATGATTCAGCTGTGACGTTCGCGACGAATTTTCTTCAGTATGATAAAAACATCATGTTGTCCCCAATATCGTTCAACAAAGTACCTGAGTCTTAGAATGGGAACCAAAACCGAAGGTCCTTAATCCGCACAAAAAAAAATGAGGGCCCTAGCATCGAGACAGAAACATCAACGACAGCACTTTGTTGAGCCTTAAAAATGGTGAAACCTTGACGAGGGGGTTTTACCGAACACCGTGCTTGGGGCGTGATCTTTGATGAAAACTTTAAATGGATCCATATAAACATGTTTGAAAACAGTTGCCGCAATTTTTTTTTTACTCATAACTCAGTTATTAAAATTGAACCCTATCCGGAAATTATTTTTTGAAAGCCCCTTGCCTTTCTCACATCAACCGTTGGGTGGTGCCGGTGAAAAAAACATAAAAAGATCAACCTATCTAACGGGGGAATTAAGCTGATTTTCCCCCACAAGTCTCTATCAAACCCGGGGAAATTCGCAAATAATATGTTACCCCGCAAGCCAACCGACCATAATGGGAGTACTAATGTTTAAAGTCCTGAAACATGGCGCCAACAAACTTTCGAGTTTTTTCCAATGGGAACAAAGGATTTTCAAAAAATTTTCATTTTACCACGTTCCGCATTGATTTTTTCAAAAATTAGTTTTGTATTTTGGCCATCTTTTGGGAAAATCTCCCCCGCGCCAAAACCTTCAATCATGCCGCCTTAAATCAGCGACTTTAAACATTACTTGAACAAAAAAAACTAACCCTTTTATCATAAATCTAAAACCCTACTTTTATGCTTGCCCCTATATTAGCTAATGAAAATGTGTGTGGGTGTGTTGTGTGTGTGGTGGGGTGGGTGGTGTGGTTTTGGGGTTGTGTGGTGTGTGTGGTTTTGGTTGGTTGGTTGTGTGGTAAGGGGGGATGGGGTATGCCTGCGGGTGAGTGTGGGCGTGTGCATGCAGTGGCGCGCGCGCGACGTGTCTGGACTGTGTTGGTAATTTTTGTATTGGATTCTTTTTTTTTTTTAATATAAATAATTATTATTCATTATTACTTTTGTTATTGTTAATTTTATAGATGCTATAGTTCTCATTGTTCGGTCCATTATTAATATGTGCAGTCTGTGTAGTTGAATGTTGTAGAATAGCAAGGCAGATTGGAAGAATAGGCACGCCTAAAATATCTTCCTTGAGTAATAAAGATTTGAGTCTTGAGTTCTTGAGTCTCTCTCTCAATATCTTCTTCTCTCTCTCTCTCTCTATCTCTTCTCTCTCTTCTCTGCTCTCTCTCTCTCTCTCTATCATCTCTCTCTCTCTCTCATCTCTCTCTCTCTTTCCTCTCTCGCAATCTCTTTCTGGGAGGGAAGGTCGGTGTGGAGTGGCGTGGTAAGGGGGTCAAATGAAGATGTGTGGTTGTTTTTTCTTTATCAGCACAGATGTTCCCACATTCACGGGGTGAGTTCAGATTACAGAGAAAACGATCTTGTTTTATAATACACTTTATCAATTTTAATGCATAACACTGTGTTTAATCAAAACGGGACTTTCGTTTGTGCATTTACAGTATTCCAATTAAAAAACTCCATGCTATGCTTTTGACCCACTCCATCATATGATAACTAATCAAAACGTCCTCACCATTATTCATGGTTTATGAACACATCACTCACACACATAACACACAACGCGCACTACACACACACACACACAACACACACACACACACTCCCACTCACAACACACACACACCACACCACACACACACACACACATACGCTGCGCGCGCACATCACCACACACACACAACATCACACAACACACACACACACACAACACACACACACACAAACGCACACACACACACACACACCAACAAACGGTGGATTATTGCTAATCAAATAGTGCATTATCCAAAATTCAAACTATTTGATCATTTCATATCTGCATGTGCATACACTCAGTAAAACCGGCATGCATACGCACAGGACTCTACCCCCTCCCCCCTCCCCCCCCCCCACCTCCTCCCTACTGTCCCCACCCACCCTGGCCATCAGCCCCAGTGCGTCTCTATCGTACACACGTGCGAGCGCACCAACACACTCCCAAACACACGCAAAGCATCGGCACGCAAGCACTGCTCTGCTGGTGAGGTCCGGGGGAGGGGGGGGGGGGAGGAGGGAGGGGGGAGAGGGGGGGGGGACAATGGCTGTGAGAGCAGCGCACGTCATGGACGATCGCCTTAATGGCTGTTGGAATGGATGAATTCATGTCACGAGATGTTCCTACGCCGGAGTCTCTGAATCTATCACTTTTGTCTGATCAAGCATTGATGTGGTCGTGCAAACGGGTATATCTTTCTTGTATGTCAAATTTTCATGACTTTCGTCTGTCACTTTTCCGTGGTACATGTGGCCACAGATCAGCTTAGAAAAGGATGAGTGTCACATCTCGCTTTCCGACTGTTCACCTTTGTCGGAATCCTGTTCCCAGTCCCTAGCGCAGATCACTGGCTACTTCTGAGCACCACACGTTACCGCGTGCTGTGAGAGAATTGGTCATTGTTGTTGGCTGTGATATCCTTTCAGGTGATCACCTAAGTCCATTGTTGTTGGCTGTGATGCCCTTTCAGGAGATCACCTAAGTCCATTGTTGTTGGCTGTGATGTCTTTCAGGTGATCACCTAAGTCCATTGTTGTTGGCTGTGATGTCTTTCAGGTGATCACCTAAGTCCATTGTTGTTGGCTGTGATGCCTTTCAGTATGCCAGCTTCTTCTTTTCCGCTGTATTGTCAGATCCATCCACCGCCTGTTCGTAGTCTTTGCTCATGCGTTAACCATCATATACATAATCTCAGTTATGACAGTCTGACAGATCAGCAGCAACGTGTGGAGCACATGATTGACCCGTAAACAGGAGGCAGACAGAGAGCCGGTTAGGTCAACAGGAAGTAGAGAATGCCTTCCACATGCACAATGGCACTCTGATGAGCGATCGCGAAAGGCGAAGGTAACAGGTTCTTGATTAGCGAAAGGCGAAGGTACTGGTTCTTGATTAGCGAAAGGCGAAGGTACTGGTTCTTGATTAGCGAAAGGCAAGGTACTGGTTCTTGAATAGCGAAAGGCGAAGTACTGGTTCTTGATTAGCGAAAGGCGAAGGTACTGGTTCTTTCCCCCTGTTGATGTAGGATGTCGCTGAAAGTGTCTAGTACCGTCTCTTGCTGACTACTCCACCCACTTTCATAACCACCCTTTTCAAACCTGCCAGTGTCATGGTTGGTCAAGTTCCATAGCAGCACACAATGCGAGAAGTTAAAACTCTGCAATAACGAATAAGTAGAGTAATCCTTGACCCCCGTGGTGAGATAAAGCACTCGCCCATTCCTCCAAACGAATGATGTTTACAACACCAAATCGCCTTTGCTAGCAGAACAGCCGACATAGAGCGCACGCAGCAAACAAGGCGACACCTCCCCACCCACCCCCCTCCAAGATGTTCCAAGCTTGCTTTTAATACCCTGTACCGACACATGTGTACAGCAACAGTAACTGGAGATATGAAGGAACACAAATTAGCATTCATTGAAGACCGGCACAAACATTTTCAATTTGGAATAGAGTCAAACAAACCACGCGGACGAACAGATACAAACACAGGTAGCCTCGGTTTGACTGACAGGAAAGGAAATCTTAGATGAGGCAGGGAACAGTAAACAATATATAACGAATAAGTTGGATTGCTCTTGCTCTCATGATGAGATAAATTACGTGCTCAAAACTCCAAGCGATAACTGCTTCAACAGTAAATAACGACTTAATAGAGTTACTCTTGTTCCCAAGATGAGATAAATTACATTCTCATAACTCAAAATGATTACTGCTTCAACAGCAATAATGACAAATAGGGTTACTCGCTTCAAGATGAGATAAATTACATCCTCATAACTCCAAACGATTACTGCTTAAACAATAAATAACGACTAGATAGGGTTACTTCGTTGCTCCCACGATGAAATAAATTACATTCTCATAACTCCAAACGATTACTGCTTAAACAGTAAATAACGACTAAATAGGGTTACTCTTGCTGCCATGATGAGATAAATTACATCCTCATAACTCCAAACGATTACTGCTTAAACATAAATAAGGAATAAATAGGGTTACTCTTGCTCTCATGACCAGATGAATTACATTCTCATAACTCCAAACGATATACTGCTCAAACAATAAATACCGACTAAATAGGTTTACACTTGCTCTCACGACGAGATAATTAAAAAATACGTTCTCATAACTCCAAACGATTAACTGCTGAAACAATAAATAACGACTAAATAGGGTTACTCTTGCTCTCACGACGAGATAAATTACATTCTCATAACTCCAAACGATCACTGCTGAAGCAGTAAATAAGGAATCAATAGGGTTTCTCTTGCTCCCAAGATGAGATAAATTACATTCTCATAACTCCAAACGATCACTGCTCGCGCACAACGATTCACCTGGCAGAAATGTCAACATACATCACACAGAAATAAACAAGGGACACCACCCCCAACCCCATCCGCACCCCAAAAAAACGATAATTTGAAGCCTGCTCATATACCCTATACTGAAACGTACGCGACAATCACAGCAACAAATTTGCAGAAGTGAATGAACGTAAATTAAGATTTTTCAAGACTGCACACATTTTCAATCTTGGATAGATATAGTCAAACAACACACAGACGAGCATAAAACAAATACGGAGTACCTCGCGTTTGATTTATATGGAAATCTGAAATGAGGCAGGAATAGTAAGCAGTAAATAACAAATAAGTAGGATAACTCTCGCTTCCATGATGAATAAATACACATCCATAACTCCAAATGATGGCTGCTTACGACACAAATTAGCAAATTAGCATTCATTGAAGACCGCACAAACATTTTCAATTTGGAATAGAGTCAAACAACCACGCGGACGAACAGAAACAAACACAGGTAGCCTCGGTTTGACTGACAGGAAAGGAAATCTTAGATGAGGCAGGGAACATAAACAATATATAACGAATAAGTTGGATTGCTCTTGCTCTCATGATGAGATAAATTACATGCTGATAACTTCAAGCGATTACTGCTCAACAGTAAATAACGACTAAATAGGGTTTACTCTTGCACTCACGATGAGATAAATTACATCCTCATAACTTCAAACGATCACTGCTCGCAACAACGATTCCCCTGGCAGAAATTTCAACATAGAGCACACATAATAAACAAGGAGACACCACCCCCATCCCCATCCGCACCAAAAAAAACCCGATATTTGAAGCCTGCTCATATACCCTATACCTGACACGCGTGCACAGCAACAAAATTTGCATAAGTGAATGAACGTAAATTAAGATTTATTCAAGACTGGCACACATTTTTCAATCTTGGATAGATATAGTCAAACAAACACACAGACGAGCATAAAACAAATACGGAGTACCTCGCGTTTGATTTATATGGGAAATCTGAAATGAGGCAGGGAATAGTAAGCAGTAAATAACAAATAAGTAGGATAACTCTCGCTTCCATGATGAGATAAATGCACGCCCTTAACTTCAAACGATTGCTGCTTACGACACCAAATTGCTGAATTCGTCATTCATTGTTTACGATTCCCAGCATTCTTTAAGGTTTCCTTGGACACCAATCAAAACGAGGTCACTAGCATTTGTGTCTGATCGTCTGTGTGTTTGTTTGACGAATTTTAAGATCAACTAGTTTGTGACAGGCTTCAATAAATGTTGATTTGTGTCAGTTCATGCCTCCATTTGTTACCGTGTAGGTCTGTCCGATACAGGGCGAATGAGCAAGCTGGCAGCATCCTTCGGGAGGAGGGACGTCTCCTTGTCTGTTTTGTGAGCTCTGTCTTGGCATTCCCTGCATTCCTGCTAGGCAGTATATATATATATGTTTTCACAATCGTTTGGAGATATGGACGTGTAGTTTGTGTTATCATGGGAGCAAGAATTTCCCTATTACAGATACATATGTAATTCACAATGCATCAATGCAAGTAATTCTCATATAGAGAGATAATGTTTCGTAAACCTACAAAAAATAATGATACATGATTTATATATTACATAACTATATGAATGATTTCATATACATTTTGTATCATTTTGATCGACAAAAATGATTACAAACAATTTTGATTAAAAGTGTGTCTAATTCAGCCGAAATGAAAGAAAAGAAAGTTGTTGTAGAACTTGTTTGGATATGTCTATGTATTGCATAACTGACCACATCTTTTACACTGTGAGGAATTATTCAGAAACACTTTCTACAATACTGTGGGCGTGCATTGACAGTTTTGGAAGAAAAAACAACAACGACTTAATGACAAAAATGATGGTGTACGGTCTTCATTACGAAAGACGAGAAAAGTGTAAAGATGTACAAAATACTAAAAGACATATTCTTCTTTGTTACTGTAGGCATGCCAGATAATTGTTAACTGTATTTTTTAAATGCCATAGGAGAGTAAACCAAGCCTAATTTCTATGCACATGGATGTTTCTTGGTGCACCTGCTGCAAACTGCCAATCTCAAAACAAACAAAAAAAACAGAATACAACCAATAACAGGAGCAGCTGGGTTGTTTTTATAACTCTTTGCAGATATTATTCTGCTTTCAAGTACACAAGTAGGCTTGCAGAAAAAAAAATTCAAAATGAAGCAGATCGATTTTATCTACCACTACATTTACATAAAACAGTTATAACGAAATAAAGTGATTGGATATTTAGGAAACGAGAAAAAAAGAGGGGTACGCGGTACTAGAAGCAAGATAATTAAGTAACAAACAGAAAGCCTACTAACATGAACTTTTCGATAAAATTGTCCAATATCTCTGCTAATAATGACGTTTTGACTAGAGCTATAAAATCAATCAGAAGTTAAAGTTCAACAGATACAAAACAGAGCCAGTTCTGACATCATCTTATCAGCTTGAGCAAGAATAAGTTAGCTTCCTTCACAATCTTTTCTGACATTATATCATTTCAGTCCTCACTGCTAGATCTGTGTATTCGACAGACCTGTCACTGAAAACGGGGACGTCAAGACGCCAGACTGGCAAGCTACCGGAAGCCACAAGCTCTGCCTTCGCCTCAGCCGGAAGTGACGCCACCATGACCTTGACAGTCAGACGATGGGCTTAGGCGGCAACTGTAGTTCCACCGATTCCCAAGGTCACGTGACGTGGTTTGTCTGCAGTTCCCAGCAGTGCTGTGACATCAACAGCCAAACGTGCTCTGTCTCAGCCTGCACCCCCACCACCCAGTCCTCGTTAGACTCGGACGAGTCCATCAATAATTATCTGTAAGTATGCGCGCGCGCGCGCGCGCGCGCGTGCGTGTGTGTGTGTGTGTGTGTGTGTGTGTGTGTGTGTGTGTGTGTGTGTGTTGTGTGTTGTGTGTGTGTGTGTGTGTGTGTGTGTGTGTGTGTAGGGGGTGTGTGTGCGTCCGTCCGTGTGTGTGTGTGTGTGTGTGTGTGTGTGTGTGTGTGTGTGTGTGTGTGTGTGTGTGTGTGTGTGTGTGTGTGAGAGAGAGAGAGAGAGAGAGAGAGAGAGAGAGAGAGAGAGAGAGAGAGAGAGAGAGAGAGAGAGAGAGGAGAGAGAGAGAGAGAAGTAGAACCGGTGTCGCGTGAAATCTGGGAACGTGATATCTGGGAACGCGTTCCCAAAATGTGCTGTGATATCTGGGAAGGCCCGTGGTATCTGGGAACGTGGTCTTTTAGAGCTTAGAAGGGCAGAAAGAAGACGAAAAAAAATGGATTTTCGAGATAAGGTAGGAAACAGTTTATTTAGGTGCAATTGAGATCTTTGGCCCTCTTGTCACTTTTTTCATTAATTTCTTGGCATGATTTTCATAAAGTTCACATATTTCACGATTGGACGTTCAGGAAATCTGGGAACGCGTTCCCAGATATCACGGTAAATCTGGGAACGCGTTCCCAGATATCACGGTTCCCAGATATTATGCGACACCGGATCAACATTTGTAACGTAAAATGAGACAAACTAGCAGGAACGAGTATCACTTGTTCTTTCATTTAAACTGGACAATGTTTTTGGATCATTCCAGTCATGTCCGTCATAGCCATGCGCCAGATTTCTAAATTTTTCGGTATGGCTGCGCGCGCGCCTTTTTTTCATCTGTAAGAAATAAGTGTCATACCTATTGATAACAGATCTCTTCAAATAATGGAATGGTAGACCTTCCACTGACTTTTGAAAAAAAAGTAGTACTATCGAAGTTATTGGCCCTCTGGCGACGCTGAAGTTAATACCGTCACAATGATAGCATCCGCTGACAATAAAAACGTGAATGCTGCCGCAGTGATGGGACCTCCGACAACACTGAAAAGGTTAGTGTTGATGCAGATTTAGACCTCCAGTGACCTTGAAAGGGTTACTGTAAATACAGAGTGAGATCTTCTGGTGACAATGGAAGGGTTAATGCTGTCGGAGTGACACAGTCCGTTGATGACATTGAAGAGTTGCTATCGTCGTAGTGACAGATTCTCCAGGTGACATTGAAAGGGTTAACATTGATGAAGACACAAAAACGAAGACAAGTTTTAAACATTACGGTTTCAGATTCAGCTTCTGTCAGTTTACTATCCGCGCAGCCTTCCATGACAAAAGGATCACTGTCGTGAAAAGGGCGTGAGTTCAGAAAAGATTTTTTTTTGGTCAATTATCCACCACCATTATATACCCCATTGATTGTAAACAGCTACGTCTTTTAATGGGTCAACAAAACAAAAATAAACAAACAAACAAACAAACAAAAGATGAACGCTCTCACTGTCGGCTTAAGGCCAAACAACCTTCTTATTGTTGTTGTTATTGCTGCTGCTGCTGCTGCTGTTGTTCTTGTTGATGTTGATGATCATGTTGTTGTTGATGATCCTGTTGTTGTTGTTGTTGTTAATGTTTTTACAGTAAATGTTGTTGTTGTTGTTATTGGTGGTGGTGGGGTGGTGGTGTTGTTGTTGCTGATGTTGCTGTTGATGTTTTGTTCTTGTTGCTGTTCTTGTTGATGATGTTGATATTGTCGTAGTTGTTGTGTTGTTGTTGTTGTGCAGGTTCTGGGTCATTCTGGCTGGCTGCACCATCTTCACACTGCTGGTGCTGCTCGTCTCGTACGCCATCTGCCGCTACCGTACCCCAGGATGTGCAGGTGTGTGTGTGTGTGTGTGTGTGTGTGCGTGCGTGCGTGCGTGCGTGCGTGCGTGCGTGCGTGTGGTGTGTGTGTGTGTGTGTGTGTGTGTGTGTGTGTGTGTGTGTGTGTGTGTGTGTGTGTGTGTGCGTGCGTGCGTGCGTGCGTGTGTGTGTGTGCGCACGCGCGCGCGCGTGTGTGTGTGTGTATGTGTGTCTGTGTGTGTGTGTGTGTGTGTGTGTGTGTGTGTGTGTGTGTGTGTGTGTGTGTGTGTATGCGCGCGCGCGCGCGCGCACGCGCGCGTGTGTGTGTGTGTGTGTGTGTGTGTGTGTGTGTGTCTGTACTGTGTCTGTGCGTGCGTGCGTGGAGGATAATGAGTGGGGGAGGAAAGGTGGTGGATGTAGTGGACAGTTGGTGAGAAAACGGTGAACTTTGGAGGTCACAGAAGGACATGGAGGTGGCAGACCGTGAAAATCACATCAAACATCTCTGCAGACTGTGAAAACCTCATCACACATCTCTACAGACTGTGAAAATCACGTCAAACATCTCTGCAGACTGTGAAAATCACATCAAACATCTCTGCAGACTGTGAAATTCACATCAAACATCTCTACAGACTGTGAAAATCACATCAAACATCACTACAGACTGTGAAAATCACATCAAGCATTTCTGGCAGACTGTGAAAATCACATCAAGCATCTCTGGCAGACTGTGAAAATCACATCACACATCTCTGCAGACTGTTAAAATTACATCAAACATCTCTGCAGACTGTGAAAATCACGTCAAACATCTCTGCAGACTGTTAAAAATTACATCAAACATCTCTGCAGACTGTGAAAATCACATCAAACATCTCTGCAGACTGTTAAAAATTACATCAAACATCTCTGCAGACTGTGAAAATCACGTCAAACATCTCTGGCAGATTGTGAAAATCACATCAAACATCTCTGCAGACTGTAAGCATCACATCAAACGTCTCTACAGACTGTGAAAATCACATCAGGCATCTCTGGCAGACTATGAAAATCACATCAAGCATCTCTGGCAGACTGTGAAAATCACATCAAACATCTCTGCAGACTGTGAAAATGACATCAAACATCTGTGTAGACTGTGAAAATCACATCAAACATCTCTGCAGACTGTGGAAAATCACATCAACATCTCTGTAGACTGTGAAAATCTCATCACACATCTCTACAGACTGTGAAAATCACGTCAAACATTTCTGCAGACTGTGAAATCCACTCAAAAATCTCTGGCAGACTGTGAAAATCACATCAAACATCTCTGCAGACTGTGAAAATCACGTCAAACATCTCTGCAGACTGTAAAAAATCACATCAACCATCTCTGCAGACTGTGAAAATCACGTCAAACATCTCGGGCTGACTGTGAAAAAACCTCAAACATCTCTGCATTATAAAAATCACATCAAACATCTCTGCAGACTGTGAACATCCAAAAACATTTTTTACAGACTGTAAAAAAACACCCAAACACTCTGCAGACTGTGAAAAACACATCAAACATCTCTGCAGACTGTAAAAATCAAATAAAAACATCTCGCAACTGTGAAGTGACATCAAACATCTCTACAGAATAAAATCACATCAAACATCTCTGCAAGACTGTGAAAATCACATCAAACATCTCTACAGAATGCAATCAATCAAACATCTCTGCAAAATGTGAAAATCCACATCAAACACTCGGGCGACTGTGAAAATCACATCAAACATTTTGTCAGACTGGAAAATCCATCAAACATCTCTGCAGACTGTGAAAATAGCATCAAACATCTCTGCAGACTGTAAAAATTTACATCAACGTCTTGCAGACTGTGAAATCTCATCAAACATCTCTACAGACTGTGAAAATCTCATCAAAAATTTTCAGACTTTGAAAATTACATCAAACGCCTCTGCAGACTGTGAAAATTACATCAAACGTCTCTGAGACTGTGAAAAAAACATAAACACTCTGCAGACTGTGAAAATTCACGTCAAAATCTCTCAGACTGTGAAAATCACATCAAACACTCGCAGACTGGAAAATCACGTCAAACATCTCTGCAGACTGTGAAAATCACATCAAACATCTCTGCAGACTGTGAAAAATCACATCAAAACATCTCTGCAGACTGTGAAAATCAAATTAAAATCCTGCAGAATGAAAATCATATCAACCATCTCTGCAGACTGTGAAAATCACATCAAACATCTTACATACTGTGAAAATCACAACAAACGCTCTTAGACTGTGAAAATCACATCAACCATCTCTGCAACTGTGAAAATCACATCAACATCTCTGCAGACTGAGAAAATCTCATCAAACATCTCTACAGACTGTGAAAATCACATCAACATCTTTACCAGACTGTGAAAAACACATCAAACTCTCTGCAGCTGTGAAAATCACATCAAACATCTCTACAGACCGTGAAAATCACATCAAACCCTTCTCTGCAGACTGTGAAATCACATCAAATTCCTGCAGACGTGAAAATCACATCAACATCTCTACAGAATGAAAATCACATCAAACATCTCTGCAGACTGTGAAAATCACATCAAACACTCCTGCAGACTGTGAAAATCACATCAAACATCTCTGCTGAAGAAAATAAACATCAAACATCTCTGCAGAATGAAAACACATCAAACATCTCTACAGACTGTGAAAATCACATCAAACATCTCTGGCAGACTGTGAAAATCACATCAACCATCTCTACAGACTGTGAAAAGCACGTCAAACATCTCTACAGGGCAGAATCACATCACTGACGAACACAACATGTTTACGTATCTTTCTACACGGGAGGATTGGTTACATGGGTACCGCGCCTCCACCCGCACCCCCCCCCCCCCCCCCCCCCGCTCCCTTCTCTTCCCCGAAGTTGGAGTATGGCTGCCTTAATGTGAGATAAAAAGAAAGAAGGTCATACACACAAATCTCCACTCCCTTTGTTGGTAGATGGGCTGAATCCTTGT
>CM031615.1:16557912-16567912 GCA_018398815.1 Conus ventricosus
ATGTGTGTGTCTGAGTCTGTGTGTCTGTGTGTCTATGCGTGTGTATGCATTGTGCGTTTATCTATGTGTCCCCCAAATTGGCCAGTACTGGGCAAATAAAATTAATCACTGACGTAATAAAAAATGTGCTTGGAACCGAAAGCAGAATCATCTTGAGCTGAACATTTTTAGCTCAACAAATATATATATATATATATATATATAATATTTGAATTATAAACAAAGCTTGCTCTTATGTCTTAGATTGAAGAACTAGGGGAGATACGCATTCATATCTGCAGTGGTAGATGATTCTGCCTAACTAACAGTATGTGCTTGAGTGGGTGAATGGGGAAAAATAAAATAAATGCTTCTCAAAATGAGCCTTCAGCAAGCTTATGTTCTCCAAGGGGAGACATCCTCCAATAGGGAGGGAAACTCACAACATATAACTCCTGGTCATATACCGATATTTCGAAACTTGGTGGTTTCTCCTCAGTGACCGCGGAAAGTGGTAATTTGACTCCTCTGCCTTTTCAGTTTTAAGAAGAATGCAATCCCAGAAAGGCTGGTGTGCAATACCGTAGTATGTTTGTTGAGTTTTCAAAAAACCAACCAAAGGTGCCATCTAAGAAGCAAAAGAAAATCATGAAAGAGCAAAACAAGCTACATTTTCTTGTGAAAAGTAGAAAATATAAAAAGATATCCTCTAAGACACAAGTGCTGAGGGCCAGTTCTGGAATGAATCCGCAAGGGACTAAAATACAACAAACTAATAAATTCCAAGGATAAGTACCGCACCGTTCCAGCAACTCAATATTATAATTCAATATTTCTTGCAGTCATTGCAACACCAAGCTGCTCTGTAAGTTGCTGGAACGGTGCGGTACTTATCCTTGGAATTTATTAGTTTGTTGTTATATATATATATATATATATATATATAAATATATATATATATATATATATATATATATAAATATATATAAATATATATATGTTGCTCCCATCCGGTTGAGCATTTTTTAAAAATCTCTGCTGGTATTTACTACCATTGTCTACATAAAATATATATATATATATATATATATATATATATATATATATATATATATATAATAATATATATATAAAATATATATAATATATATATATATATAAAATATATATATATAATATATATATATATATATACAGAGAGAGAGAGAGTGGGAGAGAGAGACAGAGAGAGAGAGAGAGAGAGAGAAGAGGGGAGAGAGAGAGAGAGAGAGAGAGAGAGAGAGAGAGAGAGAGAGAGAGAGAGAGAGAGAGAATGACAATGACAATGACAATGAATACAGTTTAATGTCATCAGCAAAACCTGCTATTTGACATGGGGAACACTGCTTGAACAAGATTAAGAAAAATCAAAATTAAAGAGAATCAGAAAGCAAATAGAAATTAGTAAACATCATAAATTACAAGCGACCAACAGGGTTTAGTCAATCAGTTGAAAGGACAATAGGACTAAATAAGAAAGAACATTATAATTCTACTTAAATATTGAAAAGTTTCCTTTTTCGAAGAATATTTGCTTCTGCGGTAAATTTAGCAATAGATTTTAAGTTGTTTTCACCATCACTCTGTAACAGAGTGACTAAGTCACGTTCTTCTGCTAATACTGATTTTAAGATATCGCATTTCCCCCGTACCTTTTCATATACCTCACACTGAAAGAAAAAGTGAAATTCATCTTCTATATTATTTTTTTTACAAATTGGACAGATACAGTTAGGTTCATTATTAAATATATCATACCATGTTTCTCTAGCATAGAGACCAAGGGTCCTTGTTCGAAAGCGTGCTAATGAATCCCTATGCCATTTTCGCGTTACAACCGATAAATACTTTTCTGGCTGTAAGTCACTATTAAAGCGCAAGAACCAAGAGTATTTCTCATTATTTTCTAATTCAGAGTGGCAGATCTGTTGGTAGGAGGATATCAAACGCTCTTTAAATTCTAGGATAAAAAGTTTGTCGTTTTCAACACCCTGGTTATTCCATACAAAACCAAATCCAGTTTCGAAAAGCAGATTTTTTTACTCCAAAAACCCAGTTTTGTCTTTCGTTTTCATGTTGTCTTAATAACATATAATATGCTTGTTTATTAATTCTGCATTGTGGAAGTTTTTACAATACGTAGCCAATACTTGACACACTTAGTTTTGGAACGTATTTGCAAGGGGTGTCTACCCGTTTCTCCATATGCCATTTTATTAGAACTGTGTAAAGGGATGTTTAGAAAACGTTTAATCGCCAGTGTGTACACCTTTTCCATAAGGTCATTTTCCAATAAACCCCATATTTCTCCTCCATATGTTATCATAGGTTCCTCTTGTGAATCAAACAGTTTCCAAAATATAGTAGGTTCAATACATTTCAACTTCCTAAAAGATCTTAAAATCTCAATAACTCTTTTCCTTCCTTTTCTATACATTGCCATCCATGTCTTACTCATACTTGGTTTAGTTGTGAAAATTAGACCTACGTATTTGTAGTTATTTGCAACTTTAACTTCTAAATCGCCATACCACCATTTTCAGAGAGAGAGGGAGAGAGAGAGGGAGAGAGAGGGAGAGAGAGATCTGTCAATTTTCCACATGCCGGCACAGTCCAACATTATATATATATATATATATATATTATATATATATATATAGAGAGAGAGAGAGAGAGAGAGAGAGATAGATAGATAGATAGATAGATAGATAGATAGATATAGATATATATATAGAGATATATATATATATATATATATAGATATATATACAAGAAATACAAGAATCATCTACCGCTGCAGATATGAATGCGTATCTCCCCCTATTTCTTCAATCTAAGACATAAGAGCAAGTTTCTTTATAATTCAATATTTCTTGCAGTCATTGCAACACCAAGCTGCTCTGTAAGTTGCTGGAACGGTGCTCGGTACTTATCCTTGGAATTTATTAGTTTCTTGTATTTTAGTCCCTTGCGGATTCATTCCAAGAACTGGCCCTCAGCACTTGTGTCTTAAGAGGGTATCTTTTTATATTTTCTACTTTTCACAAGAAAATGTAGCTTGTTTTGCTCTTTCATGATTTTCTTTTGCTTCTTAGATGGCACATTTGGTTGTTTTTTTGAAAACTCAACAAACATACTACGGTATTGCACACCAGCCTTTTCTGGGATTGCATTCTTCTTAAAACTGAAAAGGCAGAGGAGTCAAATTACCACTTTCCGCGGTCACTGAGGAGAAACAACCAAGTTTCGAAATATCGGTATATGACCAGGAGTTATATGTTAGTGAGTTTCCCTCCATATTGGAGGATGTCTCCCCCTTGGAGAATATAAGCTTGCTGAAGGCTCATTTTGAGAAGCATTTATTTTATTTTTCCCCATTCACCCACTCAAGCACATACTGTTAGTTAGGCAGAATCATCTACCGCTGCAGATATGAATGCGTATCTCCCCATATTTCTTCAATCTAAGACATAAGAGCAAGCTTTGTTTATAATTCGATATATATACAGAGAGAGAGAAGAAGGTAGATACACACACACACACACACACACACACATATATATATATATGTGTGTGTGGATAGATAGATAGCTATGTGTGTATATACACAGAGAGAGAGAGAGAGAGAGAGAGAGAGAGATTTTATGAAAAGTTGAAGAAATCGAAATAGTTAAGATCTTAGCTCTTTTTGTTTATACCCTTTGCATTAGAAGTTGTTTTGGTGTGTGTGTGCGTGCGTGCGCGCGCGCGTGTTTGTTTGTGTGTGTGTGTTGTTTTGTTTCGTTTTGCTTTCATGTGATTGAGAATGTCAAGCAATTGCTAAGTCCGTCTAAAAACACTTTCGTGAAAATACGTTGACGCAAGCAAAGCAGAGCAAGGCAAATTAGCGCTCGTCATGATTTATTTAGGATCAATCGATACACAGTTTTGATAATATGTATTGTCTGTGCTGAAATTGTCGTACTGTAATCCAACGGTGCACGCTCCTAGTGTTCCGTGCAATGATCATGACTGACAAAACAGTTTGTACACACACATAATTATTACGAATGTCCTTTGTTCTTACAATCACCCAGACAGATCAAAAGGTACTTTATCTGTGTATTGAATTAGCAGAAAAGAGAGGGGAAAACATTAATTTTATGTTCTGAACAAATACAATTACTCCAAAAATATGAAAAGGCACACATTTTAATGTCTGTTCATATTTCTCCAATTATGTTGCCAAAACATCAAGAGAGGCATGATTTCAATGTTCTCTATGATCTTGAAGACCTTCAATGGTCAGAAATCACATAGTTTTGATAGTCTCTTTATACGACACGGTCTGCGTTGGTTTGCTGTCCTAAAAACCCCAGTGCACCAATTTATCCCTATTTTGACGTTAAATCTACATTGTCCTCTATTACACTAAGCTTAAGACACCGCTAATTACATTTTAAGACGATATTCAGATTTTTTTCCCATGATAACAAAGAAAAACGACAACGCAGCCAGTATTGTCTTGTCTTCAGAAGCTGAGTCTCGCCGCCCTGTTTCTTTGCCCATGGGGAGACTGGTCAAACCCACCCAGAACGAAACGCTTCATCATGTCCAGGCTGGCACGTGGCTGGTCAAAGGGCACGTTGTGTCCGGACCCTCGGACGATCACCTGCAACAGCGGTCAACTTCTGTCACTCTGACTCTCTGGATTCCTGGCATCACTTCAGGGGTAATGAGAGGAAACCCGAACAGCGACAACCAAATAGCGTAACTGATTAAGCTGATGTAACAAGTGAGGTAACTTTTGCTCCCATAAGAAAACCTAACACAAAGTAACTTTTATTCAAGACTGGCACAGCCTTTTAAACTTGAATAAAGTCAGACAAATACAAAGACAAACAATCTAATAGTGGGGGAAAAAACAAGCGCAGGCCAACAATTCAACTGTCCTCGTAGTAGACTTTTAGCAAAATTTGGACTTAAGGAGGAGGGGGGGGGGGGGGGAGATGTTGAAGATGGAGAAACTGGGAACATGAAATTAAGAAAATATATTACAAATATGAAAACTCTTCACTAGCTGCATAAGGGAACCATCGTAATCCCTTTTGAAGGCAGATATATTTGTATTGCCTGCTCCGAGGCCTTTCGTCCGCTGGGTCGGAACTCATCAGCTGATGTTGCCTGAGTAAGCGACAGCTAGGGTGACGGAAAGGATAGTGGGGGTGGGGAGGGGGGGTGGAGGGGGGTCACAATGGGGGTCATGGAGGCGTCGGAAGTTGAAGAGAAGAGAGTAGGGGGTGGGGTGAATGGGGGGAGTGAGGGGAGGGGGGGGGCAGGAATCTGGTCTCACACAGCCTCGATCGTGCTTAACCTTGGGTTGCAGGATGGAAATGTCTGAGCGCATCTCTGCTCCATTCTCCCCTTGGATACAAATACAGTCCGAATGGTGACAGCTCTGCTCCGTTCTCTCTTTGGATACAAATACAGTCCGAATGGTGACAGCTCTGCTCCGTTCTCCCTTTGGATACAAATACAGTCCGAATGGTGACAGCTCTGCTCTTTTCTCCCTTTGGATACATATACAGTCCGAATGGTGACAGCTCTGCTCCGTTCTCCTTTGGATACAAATACGTCCGAATTGTGACGCTCCTCTCATTCCCCCTTTGGATACAAATTACAGTCCGAATGGTGACAGCTCTGCTCCGTTCCCCTTTGGTTTACAAATACAGTCCGAATGGTGACAGCTCTGCTCCATTCTCCCTTTGGAGACAAATACAGGTCCGAATGGTGACAGCTCTGCTTATTCCCCCTTTGGATACAAAACAGTCCGAAATGGTGACAGCTCTACTCTTTCTCCCTTTGGATAACAAATACGTCCAAATGGTGACAGTTTGGCTCCATTCCCCCTTTGGAGCCCAAATACAGTCCGAATGGTGCAGCTTGCTCTATTCTCCCTTTGGTTTACAAAATACGTCCGAATGGTGACAGCTCTATCCGTTCTCCCTTTGGTACAATACAGTCCGAATGGTGACAGCTCTGCTCCGTTCTTCCTTTGGATAAAAATTTAAAAGCCCGAATTGTGACAGCTCTTCTCCTTTTTTCCCTTTGGAAAAATCAGTCCGAATGGTGACAGCTCTGCTCCGTTTCTCCCTTTGGATACAAATACAGTCCGAATGGTGACAGCTCTGCTCCATTCTCCCATTGGATACAAATACAGTCCGAATGGTGACAGCTTTTGCTCCATTCTCCCTTTGGGGGACAAATACAGTCCAAATTTGGTGACAGCTTTGCTCCGTTTCTCCTTTGGATACACATACAGTCCAAATGGGTGACAGCTCTGCTCCTTTTCTCCCTTTGGATACAAATACAGTCCGAATGGTGACAGCTCTGCTCCGTTCTCCCATTGGTAACACATACAGTCCGAATGGTGACACCCCTGCTCCGTTTTCCCTTTGGTTTACAAATACAGTCCGAATCGTGCAGCTTGCTCAATTCTCCTTTTTGGATACAAGTACGTACGAATGGTTACAGCTCTGATCCGTTCTCCCATGGTATACAAATACTGACCTAATGGTTACAGCTCTGACCCGTTCTCCCATCGTATACAATACAGCCCTAATGGTTTACAGCTCTAAACCGTTCTCCCATCGTATACAAATACAGTCCGAATGGTTACTGCTGATGGACACTGATGATGATCAACATTCGCCCCAGTCGGACTCCATGGTGGGTTTTGGGTTTTCATTCCCTACGTTAAACAAACTGTGTACAATTTTCGCCGGGACAGTTCTTGCTCTTAGTCCCAAACGGTTGGAATATTGTCTATTTCACAATATAGAACATCACAGCACGCAGGAATGCAATTTCGAGCACGGAGTTGTAAATCAATACAATGCGATGCAATAGAACATATTTGCTGTAAGATGAATACAAGACGGTTAAAAAGTGAATTGATAACGATAAAATTTGACACGAGACAAGCACCACCAATATCCTACCACCACGTTTTATACGATTTTGTTGTGATGCAATCCGAAACGGTGCCATGCCATGCGATGTAAAGCGACTCCACGCGATGCCATGCGATGTATAGCGACTCCACGCGATGCATGCGATGTAAGCGACTCCACGCGATTGCCATGCTATGTTAAGCGACTCCTGCGATGCCATGCGATGTTTAAAGCGACTCCACGCGATGCCATGCGATGTAAAGCGACTCCACGCGATGGGCCCTGCGATGTTTAAAGCGACTCCCGCGATGCCATGAGATGTGCATGGGATGCAAGGCAACACCACACCCCAAAGCAGTACAAATGAAACAAATTTCAATACAAGACATCGCCATGAAATCCGCCGCTATACAGTACGTATTTCCCAGGACGACTCGCACAATCCCAAATTAAACACAAAAAATACATATCTAGTAAGTGTTAGACTGTTTTACTGTTTCTTTTTGTCTTTCAGTACCATTTCAATAATAAGGGACCAGGCAGACAATACAGTACAAACACACAAACAAAAGTCAATACAGTAAATAAAAAAGCAATACAACAAACAATTACAAATCCCAAAATTTGCAGTATAGCACAACACAATGCAACCACAACAAAACACAATGCAACACAACACAATGCAAAACATCACAACACAACACAACAAACACAATGCAACAAATAAAAACAAAACCAAAATTTAACAAAAATACAAACGCAAAAAACCAACAACATACAACACATACAACACAATACAATAAAACAACAACACAACACAACAAAATATAACACAACGCTTTATAGCACAATCAACACAACAAAATACAACACAAACAAAATAAACACACATATTATAACACAACACAATACAAACAACATAATACAACACAACACAATAAAACACAACACAATAAAAACACAACGCAATAACACAAAACATGACATAAAAACACAATCAACACATACACAAAACACAATACAACACAACACATTAAAATTTACAATACAAAAAACAACACAGCACAACACATAAAATTTGCAAACAACAAACCACATACAGCGCGACATGTCACCACACTACTTACCCTGGTAAAGTTACCAACACAACACAAACTCTATACAGCGCGACATGTCACACCACATATTTTACCCTGGTGAAGTTACCAACACAACACAACACAATACAACAAAAACAAAATTTACAACACAACAAAACACAACTACAATCTACAACACAACACAAACCAATACAATGCAAACACAACACAAACACAATACAGCGCGACATGTCACACACACTACTTACCCTGGTAAGTTACCAACACAACACAACACTATACAGCAACGACATGTCAACCACACTACTTACCCTGGTGAAGTTACCAACACAACACAACACAATCAGCGGGGACATGTCACCCCCCACACTACTTACCCTGGTGAAGTTACCAACCAAACCACACTATACAGCACAACATGTCACACCACACACTTCCCCGGGTTTGAAGTTACCAACACAACACAACACAATACAACACAATAAAATTTACAACACAACACTATACAGCACAAAATTGTCAAAAAACCACAACTTACCCTGGTGAATTACCAACACAACACTATACTGCGCGACATGTCACCCACATACTTACCCTGGTGAAGTTCCCAACACAACACAAACACTATACAGCGCGACTTTGTCACCACCAAACTACTTACCCTCGTGAAGTCACCAACACAACACAACACTATACAGCACGACTTGTCAACCACACACTTACCCTGGTGAAGTTACCAACACAACATATACAGTGCAACATGTCACAAAAAACACTACTTACCCTGGTGAAGTTCCCAACACAACACTATACAGTGCAACATTCACACCACACTACTTACCCTGGTGAAGTTACCAACACAACACAACACTATACAGCACGACATGTCACAACACACTACTTACCCTGGTGAAGTTACCAACACAACACTATACAGCACGACATGTCACACCACACTACTTACCCTGGTGAAGTTACCAACACAACACAACACTATACAGCGCGACATGTCACACCACACTACTTACCCTGGTGAAGTTACCAGCAGTGGCATACCAGCCAGCAAGGTCGTCCCCGACTGTCCACTGACTGTAGGTGGACTGCCGGTATTTGTCCCGGCCACACCAGTCCACCTGGTCCAGGAAGGTGTCCGTCATGGCCACCGTCACCAACATGTCCAGGTGGCCTGTATACTGCAGCACCTGCACCCCCCCCGGTCCGGGGCAATATGCTAGTATCACAAAGGAAAGGTGTTGGGGGGTGGGGGGGAAGGGGGGGGGGGACATGTCACTGGAGCGCTCCAACGTGTGTCATGTTACATCTGCATGAATCTTGATCAAACGAAACGAGTGACTGCTCTAAAAAAAAAAAAAAATGTCTGAGAAATGTGAATTTTGAGAAGACATCTACTGTTTGGCTAGAACGGGAAAGAAAGTCCACGAGGAAAATATATGCCAGATCTACAGATGGAATGGAATCCTCCCAAATGTAAGATATTAGGAATATGGCTCCCAGCAGAGCTCACATACCGCACGGATATTCCAATTTACTGAAAAGTTCTCAGGAATAAAACAGTTACACAGAGTATGGGTGAAAAGAATAGCAATTTTGACATTTCTAATACTATCCAAAATCGTGTGTTTATGGACACTTCTACCGAATCCACCGGACGAATTCTTGGAGGTATTGTGTCTTCTCTGTCTGAAGTTCGTATGGAATAAGAAACAAGACAGACTTGGTAGAAAGGTTGCATGGAAAAGAATAGGTAAGGGAGGCATTAGATTTCCAGACTTAAACTGTTTTTCTGCAGGCCTTGAAATTAGGATGGGTGAGGAAATTACGGACAACTAATCATAAATGGCAAAGGATTGTAACTTTTTTCATATCAGAACGTACAAAAAAAACTAGATAAACTCGGACCGAATAGCCTGTTCACCCAGGACGAGAAAA
>CM031615.1:16590412-16595412 GCA_018398815.1 Conus ventricosus
GGTGCGTGAGTGCGTGCGTGTGTGCGTGCGTGCGTGTGTACATGTGGGTGTGTGTGTGTGTGTGTGTGTGTGTGTGTGTGTGTGTGTGGTGTGTGTGTGTGTGTGTGTGTGTGTGTGTGTGTGTGTGTGTGTTTATGTCAAGTCAAGTCAAAATTTTATTTAGAGATGGAAACATTGAATAAGCAGCATATCTGCTTTTTTACATCAAGCCATCTGTGTGTGTGTGTGTGTGTGTGTGTGTGTGTGTGTGTGTGTGTGTGTGTGTGTGTGTGTGTGTGTGTGTGTGTGTGTGTGTGTGTGTGTGTGTGTGTGCGTGCGCGCGTGTGCACGCACGCGCAATATGTTTTTGATATAGATTGGTACAGTCTTTTGAAAACGTTTCCACAAGTTTGCTTTGAAAACACAGAAGAGCATGTTTTCATCTGTGGAGGAAGTGACTCCCTCTTAGGTGTTCCTGACACAGAGAGCTGGTTCCAGACACATCCAGCCTGTCTTATGACAGCATAGAACTGGGCCACAGTCACGTGAGGCTGAAGAAAGCAGTACTGTGCTGCGTCTTGAGTTTTGTAAGTATGAGTAGATTATACAAATTGTTGAACACTTTTGCTTCATCATTCTTCTTTGTCTAGCAGTTGTAGTAGTAGTAGTAGTAATAGTAACCTTCGTAGTACCAGAAGTAGCGGTGATGGTGGTGGTGGTGGTGGTGGTGGTGGTGGTGGTGGTGGTGGTGGTACAGTTGTCTTTTACGGTATTGTTCTGACTCCCTCGCCGTTGAATTCTTCTTTCTTTCTGTTAGCTATGGTGCTCTTGGTGACGACATCACTGCAATCAGCTGTTCGTGTTGTTCCAGTGACTGTTGTTAGTGTTCTTGCTAAAAAAATTTCTCGTTATTTACAGGTGTTTTTCTATTTTTTTTTCTGAGTGCAAACTTGTGTTTAATGAAAGTGAATTATATCCTTTAAGCCTTAAAAGGGGAGGGTGGGGGGAGGGGTGGAGCGGTACTTACCGATACAAGCTCTTTGCCACGTCCTCCATCTGACCCTCAAGTCCCCAAGGAGGAAAAACTGTAGCCCACGCCAACCTGCACAGGGGACGGACACAGAATAGTGACATGCAGTAATGCAGACGAAGAGGCCAAAGACTGAACACCACAGCTCTAGCAGCAACAAAACAAAGCAGAAGGCATTTGAGTCTTTCAGATAGTGGATGATACAGCTTCAGAGAAACACTATGATATAGTCCTAGGACAGCCAAACTCAGTTGAAATGAAAAGATTCTATCACCACTGAATACAAGGATAACTCATAACAAAATCTACAACACTAAAACTGGATTTATCATCTCATCTCATTCCCCTGAGCGCTGGGGTCGTTGGGAGGACGTGATGAGGCAGCCGCCGTTTCTCTCCAGGCTCCTCTTTTGATAGCTGTCGTGAGGAGATCTGGCATGGTCATTTTGGTCCAATCCTTTATGTTTTCGGACCAGCTCTTTCTCTGCCGTCCTCGTCTGCGCCCTC
This sequence comes from Conus ventricosus, assembly GCA_018398815.1. Taxonomy (NCBI): domain Eukaryota; kingdom Metazoa; phylum Mollusca; class Gastropoda; order Neogastropoda; family Conidae; genus Conus; species Conus ventricosus. The sequence continues at coordinate 16,591,929 of CM031615.1, forward strand.
CTTCAACAGTACCTTGGAGGATGGTTTTGGAGAGTGTGTTGTGACGAATGATGTGGTCAAACCATGCCAATTTCCTAGGTTTGATGGTTGCTAGTAATGGTTCGTGGGGCCCAACTAGGTTGGTGACCAGGTTCCGCACATAATCGTTGGTCTTGTGCTCGTTGTAGGAGATGCGGAGTAGTTTCCTCAGGCCCTTGGTCTCAAACGCCTGGATTCTTCTTTGTTTCGACCATTGGTGTCCATGTCTCGCAGCCATATAACAGGATGGAGATCACTAGTGACTGGTAGAGCCTGAATTTTGTGTGGAATTTGATGTTGCTCTTCCACACCCGGTTCAATTTTGAAAATTGGATTAACTTTTTCACAAATATACCATAGTCGAGGGAGCAGCACGTTTCGACCCACGGGTCTTGAACAGGTCTTCAAGTACAGCAAAACATGGAGAGTTCACTTAGTGGACTTCAACTCAGACAGACAAACACAAACCCACGTACAACTTCTTTGTAAGGCGAGTTTCAAACGTAGTTCTGCCTGCTGAGTTTTTACCGGGGACAAATTATTCTCTAAACGTTTTTAGTTCTCAGGCACTTTACACATTATGAGTCAAATCACATCAAAGTTAACAAGCAAGCAGTAGTCAGTTTTTAGAATAAGCATGTGTGTGTGTGTGTGTGTGTGTGTGTGTGTGTGTGTGTGTGTGTGTGTGTGTGTGTGTGTGTGTGTGTGTGTGTGTGTGTGTGTGTGTGTGTGTGTGTGTGTGTGTGTGTGTGTGTGTGTGCGCGCGCGTGCTGTGACTTTTGACATGCAGCCTACGGTGAAGAAGAACTAGCAGGAAGGTGGTCAAGACTCACAGGGCTGTCCACGTACAGCATGTTAAACTCATTTGTCCAAGCGTGCTCCCTCTCCACCACTGAAACAGACCACGCACGCTAGCCTGTTTTAAAGTGATGATGGTAACGTAACCTGTCAGAATGAACAGCGAACTGATCAGTCAACATGCATGGTCATACAGATACAGAAATACTCAGAGAGCTGAGACTGAGACCGTCAAAGTAGACAACAAACGCTCCCAACTCGGGTGGGCAGCCCATGCATGCCTTAGGCCAGAAAAGCCTTTGCCAAAAAGACTCATCTACAGTGAACAAAAAGAAAGCTAGCGCTCCAATGAGGGGTCCACAGAAGAGCGATAAAGATCGTCTGAAGGTCTCCCTGCAGACCCGTGGCACTGATCCTAACACTGGGCATTGTCTGAAGGTCTCCCTACACTACAGTGTTGTAACACTGATCCTAACACTGGGGATTGTCTGAAGGTCTCCCTACACTACAGTGTTGTAACACTGATCCTAACACTGGGCATTGTCTGAAGGTCTCCCTACAGTGTTATAACACTGATCCTATCACTGGGCATTGTCTGAAGGTCTCCCTACACTACAGTGTTGTAACACTGATCCTAACACTGGGCATTGTCTGAAGGTCTCCCTACACTACAGTGTTGTAACACTGATCCTAACACTGGGCATTGTCTGAAGGTCTCCCTACACTACAGTGTTGTAGCACTGATCCTAACACTGGGCATTGTCTGAAGGTCTCCCTACACTACAGTGTTGTAACACTGATCCTAACACTGGGCATTGTCTGAAGGTCTCCCTACACTACAGTGTTGTAGCACTGATCCTAACACTGGGCATTGTCTGAAGGTCTCCCTACACTACAGTGTTTTAGCACTGATCCTAACACTGGGCATTGTCTGAAGGTCTCCCTACACTACAGTGTTGTAACACTGATCCTAACACTGGGCATTGTCTGAAGGTCTCCCTACAGTGTTGTAACACTGATCCTATCACTGGGCATTGTCTGAAGGTCTCCCTACACTACAGTGTTGTAGCACTGATCCTAACACTGGGCATTGTCTGAAGGTCTCCCTACACTACAGTGTTGTAACACTGAACCTAACACTGCGCATTGTCTGAAGGTCTCCCTACAGTGTTGTAACACTGATCCTATCACTGGGCATTGTCTGAAGGTCTCCCTACAGTGTTGTAACACTGATCCTATCACTGGGCATTGTCTGAAGGTCTCCCTACACTACAGTGTTGTAGCACTGATCCTAACACTGGGCATTGTCTGAAGGTCTCCCTACAGTGTTGTAACACTGATCCTAACACTGCGCATTGTCTGAAGTGTTGTAGCATTGATCCTAACACTGGGGATTGTCTGAAGGTCTCCCTACACTACAGTGTTGTAACAATGATCCTAACACTGGGGATTGTCTGAAGGTCTCCCTACACTACAGTGTTGTAACACTGATCCTAACACTGGGCATTGTCTGAAGGTCTCCCTACACTACAGTGTTGTAACACTGATCCTAACACTGGGCATTGTCTGAAGGTCTCCCTACACTACAGTGTTGTAACACTGATCCTAACACTGGGGATTGTCTGAAGGTCTCCCTACACTGTTGTAACACTGATCCTAACACTGGGCATTGTCTGAAGGTCTCCCTACACTACAGTGTTGTAACACTGATCCCAACACTGCGCATTGTCTGAAGGTCTCCCTATAGTGTTGTAGCACTGATTCTCCTAATCCTACGCTTCCTTTCATAAGACATCGCCGCATCAGCTAGGTCTGCAAGACACAGACACCTACAGTGCCAGCCAGGAAATTCAAGCTGATATCAAATACGTTGAGTTTCATTCTCCACAGTCAAGTGTTGGTAGGAGCCACCCAGAGCCCAAAATTCCCAACAGTAAATGTATCTACCTGGACTCAAACCCGTAACCTCCAAAACCGCAGCCCGTGACGGTTACCATTGCACCATGGTGGCTTGTGTCTTCAAAGACTTGATCAGCAATTTTTTAGTTTGTGCGTGAAACCCAGGGAGGCGGGACGGACCGATTCAATTACTTTTTTTCCTGTCCCATCTTCTGTGCCACCTCAGTGGCAGTGCACCCATGCCGCTCGTTCCGATCTCCCCGTCCACAGCCACAGCCTGACCCATCCCAAAACAACCACAGCCTGACCCATCCCACAACAGCCACAGCCTGGCCCATCCCACAACAGCCACAGCCTGGCCCATCCCACAACAGCCACAGCCTGACCCATCCCAAAACAGCCACAGCCTGGCCCATCCCACAACAGCCACAGCCTGACCCATCCCACAACAGCCACAGCCTGACCCATCCCACAACAGCCACAGCCTGGCCCATCCCACAACAGCCACAGCCTGGCCAATCCCACAACAGCCACAGCCTGGCCCATCCCACAACAGCCACAGCCTGACCCATCCCACAACAGCCACAGCCTGGCCCATCCCACAACAGCCACAGCCTGATCCATCCCACAACAGCCACGGCCTGACCCATCCCACAACAGCCACAGCCTGGCCCATCCCACAACAGCCACAGCCTGACCCATCCCACAACAGCCACAGCCTGACCCATCCCACAACAGCCACAGCCTGACCCATCCCACAACAGCCACG
>CM031615.1:16600412-16637912 GCA_018398815.1 Conus ventricosus
CCACTCACGAATGAAACAAAGAGAGAACTCCAGAACTTAGACCCGATTTAACATTTCATCAGAACAAGTAGACACCGCATACGTATCATTGTTCATCTTATTAACTGAAGTCTTCTTCATTATTGTATCTTCTTCTTCTTCTGCGTACGCAGGCTGATACTCCTGCGGACACTCCCTGTATAGACAGGTAAGTATGAATCCCATCTGCCCAACGAAGGGAGTGGAGTTTTGTGTGCATGACCGTTTTTTTTTTTATCCCGCCATTAAGGCAGCCATACTCCATTTTCGGGAAAGGTGCATGCTATGTGTAACGTGTCATCCATATCAACGGCCAAACTGGCCTTCTCGTCCGAGAGTTGGTGATGGGATTTTGAAAGTGTGTGCAAGATGTTATGCGTGCGTTCACACATGGAACCTAGGTTTATAGTCTCATTCGAAGGACTGTATGGGAAATGGAGTCAGAACCAATGTTAACTCCGAGGGAAAAATTTCCCTGTACCGAAACGGCCCGGCGGAGATTCGAACCCGCAACCCTTGGATTACGAGTCCGGCGCTCTACCAGCTGGGCTATTCCGGCCCCTATTATTGTATCATCATCATTATGTCATCCTCACCACCACCTCCACCGTCCTCATCATGGACGTTTGTCTATATTTAATCTTGCTGAAGCCCTAAGAGTTTATATGTTTGGACAGAGGCACGACACAAAGACACTTCAACGAAACATATGGACAAAGCATGAAAGGGAATGTAAGTTAGTACACTAACTTTAACTTTAATTTAAAAACAAGATGCAAAGCATATAAACGTACTCCCAGTTTATCTTGAATACGCGTGGGGGGAGAGGGGGGGGGGGGCTGAAAAACGTCATAATCAAACATGCGTCATAATGTATGACGACGTCAAACATGCATCATAATGTATTTCGTCAGTCAGATATTCCATAAAGAAGAAAACCGTTTAGAGCCGTTATAGCCGTTAGTAACGGTATTCTGGTCAAATAAAACATCGGGCATCATCCGTGACCCATAATGAACATACCTACAAATTTTCAGAAAGATCGGCCCAGAAGTTTTGTCTGGAGCGAGTAGAACACATTTTGACCACGGACAGACACACAGACAGAGAGACACAGACAGCATTTCTTCGTTCCCATTGTAAGGTACTCCCCGTTCTATAACAACTAGGTGTACAAAAAGGACGAAAAAAAATAATAAAAGAATGAACCACACAAACAAAGGAAACAAAACAAAAAACAAAAGACAGATGGGAAAGAAAAAGAAAGCACCGTACAAACGTTCTCTATAGTGCAGCCTTAATGGGAATCTCGTGGTCGGCGGAGCTATAAACAACATGACTTGCAAGTGGAAGAACAACAAATCAAGATAGGAAACAAAAAGAAGGTGCACTCCCGTGCACTCCGTCGCCTTCCCCCTCACCCCCCCCCCCCCCCCCCCCCACCCCGCCACCTCCCCCGTGCACTCCGTCATTCCCATTCTTCCCATCTCACTTCAGGGCTATCATGTCCATTATAGAGTGCGGCCCAATGTCACACCAGCATTCTTCCGATTGAACCACATTCAAACAAACAGAACAGTTCACAGCTGTGGGTATTATTATGAAGCTATTTTGGAGTTCGCACGTCACACGGTAAACTTCATGAACACACACACACGCACGCACGCACGCACGCACGCGCGCGCGCGCGCGCGCACGCACGCACGCACGCACGCACGCACACACGCACGCACGCACGCACGCACGCACGCGCACGCACGCACGCACGCACGCACGCACGCACGCACGCACGCACGCACACACACACACACACACACATGGCAGTGGCATAATGATACAAATGAATAAAGAAGCTGAAGACAGTCCGGGAGGAGAAGCAGGACTGTGAAGATGTAAATCAATGTATTTTCAGATCCCATTCAAAAGACTGTAAAGACGCGGAATGTCTTAGATAATGGGGAGGGTTATTCCAGACAAACAGACAGACAGACAGAGAGAGGAAAAGCTCTGGCTGCAATGTTTTCTTTCAGACAGAGGGAATCCTGAGAACTCGCGTCCAGCAGAAGAGAGCTGCTGCGTGAGGGAGTGCTGAGAGAGAGAGAGAGAGAGAGAGAGAGAGAGAGAGAGAGAGAGAGAGAGAGAGAGAGAGAGAGAGACAAAGAGACAGACAGACAGAGAGAGAGAGAGAGAGAGAGAGAGAGAGAGAGAGAGAGAGAGAGAGAGAGAGAGAGAGAGAGAGAGAGAGAGAGAGAGAGAGATCTGAGAGATATTTAAGACACTGACGACGAAAGAGAACTGAAGCACAAAGAGGCAGTCTCATACTCCACTCATTTATGAATAGGCAGCTAGTGAAGAGAATGAAGAAGAGCAGACACGTGTTTCGTGTTGGGCCCTATGAAAACAAAGCGAGCAGCGTGGTTAGAGCCATCTGTAGTCTGTGGAGAAGTAGAAAACAAAGCGAGCAGCGTGGCGTAGAGCCATCTGTAGTCTGTGGAGAAGTAGAAAACAAAGCGAGCAGCCTGGCTTAGAGCCATCTGTAGTCTGTGGAGAAGTAGAAAACAAAGCGAGCAGCATGGCTTAGAGCCATCTGTAGTCTGTGGAAAAGTAGAAAACAAAGCGAGCAGCCTGGCTTAGAGCCATCTGTAGTCTGTGGAGAAGTAGAAAACAAAGCGAGCAGCCTGGCTTAGAGCCATCTGTAGTCTGTGGAAAAGTAGAAAACAAAGCGAGCAGCCTGGCTTAGAGCCATCTGTAGTCTGTGGAGAAGTAGTTTTGGAAAGCCAGAGAGGAGTGAACTGCAGTAATCGAGAATAAAAGAGAATAAAAGAGAATGAAAGAGAATAAAAGAGAATAAAAGAGAATGAAAGAGAATAAAAGAGAATGAAAGACAATAAAAGAAAAAAGATTAGAGTTTCAGTCTATTTTTGTGTAAGAAGATGACAAACCGCTGAAATCTAAATGGCAAATTCAGCAGAGGGTAGAGACACGCTGTTGAAAGGAAAGAGTCTGGCAGAAGAGTGAGGTCAAGACTAAGCACCTTCGTGGAAAGTGTGATGTTACAATCTTTAAGAGATATGGAGGAAAGAAGTGGAGCGGTCTTTAAGAACCTAATCAATAGAACAAGCATCGTTTCAGTTTTATTCTCGTCTAGTTGCTGTTTGTTCCTGTAATCTGTTTTAACATCGGAGACTTATCATTACCATCACTAGTTTTTCACCTCTAAATACTCTGATTATTCTTCATTCTCAGCACTTTGAATATAGTCATAATACAGTTCTCTGTGTTACATGCAGGACTATTACGTTCATTCCCATCCCGCATTCGCCTCTTGACTGTTTTGTCATAATCAATCAGATCACATGTTAAATGCTTTGTCATATGATCATCCCTACCATTATTGCATTCATTCATACCCTTTGAAGCTTACTTCTAAAAAAAAATGTTACTATAGTACCTTTTTTTTATATCACATACTTTCTGGTTTGTCCCATAATCATTGCTATCATATGTTTTCATGTTGTTATGATTCATATCCAAAGCTATCATAGAATAGTGCAGAGACTCGCTTGAAAAAAACACTAAGTCCCACGTCACTAGTCACGTTACTATCTTCTTTCACTGAAATTTGTTTCTTTGCAATAGCTTCATTTACATTAATCACAGCCTTGTCGTGCTTTCGTTCAATCCACACAACTTATGTGAACATGTGCGCTGTAATATCATCTTCGCCATTTGTATTCGTAATCTGAGTTGACGTATGATTTATAGTATCAAATAATGTATGTGCATGCATCGTTTCAGCAGAGAGAGACAGAGAGAGAGAGAGAGAGAGAGAGAGAGAGAGAGAGAGAGAGAGAGAGAGAGAGAGAGAGAGAGAGAGAGAGAGAGAGAGACAGAGAGACAGAGACAGAGAGACAGATGGAAGCAGATAGCCAGTAAAGCCAAATAACTCGCAGTATCTCATCGACGTATCTGAACCAGTCGCAGCTGGCGCCATGATTGTTTCCTAATGAGTCACTCCCTCTCATGTCCACGCACAAACCTGTGAGCAGAAATCAAATCCGAGCTGTTCTAAACAACCTGAGGCAAAATACGGCTGAACCAAACTTCACTTCCTGACTCACACATTATCTCTGTTCTAACAGCCTCGTTTTCATTCAACGCCTACCTTGCGCTGAAGAGATCAAGCTAAGTGACAAACTCGTTCATTTTCGTTGTCCTGTTTGTTTGTGTCTTACCTGAAGAAGACCTAAGAGGTCGAAGCGCGTCGTGTTTTGTCTTGTGACTCGTTTGTCCACGTTTCTCTTGGTGGTTCACTAACATTTATTTCAGATTTGTTTCACTTCCTGAATTCACTTCATGTCCTGCTGTTTGCATGGATTCACACTCAATCCCAACTGATCGCACCAATTCATTTGAACTGTCTTCAAATTTAGATCAGAAACAAAAAAAAGGCATAGAGTCAACTGTTTACAAAAACAACTCACAAATATTTACATGCAAAACAGACAATAATTCATAGTATTTTGGGGGACACTCTGTGCAATGATGTAACTTAAACTAGTCGTGCCTGAGAAGAGCAATGCTTAGGTGAAACTAGAAATGCTCCTATCCCCTTCTCCCCCCCCCCCACCCCCCGCCCCCCACCCCTGGCCCCCCATCCCACCCCCACCCCATCCTTGCCTACACACACACACGCGCGCGCGCACACACACACACACACACACACACACACACACACACACACACACACACACACACACAATTCGCCGATGACATGTTTGTGGATGAAGGTCACTATGAAAAGAAAGACTCCATTAAGATCTATCAATTACATAAAAACAAAATATCAACATGAACTAAACAAAATCAACGACTTTTTACATGAAAATGGACTTTCACTTTCAGCAGAAAAAACGAATTTAATGCTTTTTAACTCTGGATATGACCCTGAGAAACTTCCTCAATTTACTCTGAACGGGTCACTACTACAATACGCTAGTTCTGTAAAATTTCTAGGCGTTTATCTAACTCCAAAGCTTCCATGGAATCTACATATTGAATACATTTTGAATAAAGCGAGGAAAAGTTTTAACTTTTTAAAAATCATAAGCAAACAAAAGTGGGGACAAGACAAAGATAGCTTAACATTACTATCTTCTGCGCTTGTGCGGTCAAGATTAATTTACGCCCAAGAAGTATTCTTTAGCACCCCACAACACACACACAGAGGAAAAGAATGACAAATTCGGTACCTTGTTTTGTGAAAGAATCCATTGTCAAGATGACAGAGCCATCGTCGTTGATGATCGCTGAGAATACAGCCGACAGCCCACACAACAGCATCAGTACCAGAGCTGCTCCTGACATTTTGACTGACCACCTGTTTATAATAACTGACCATTGACACAGCAGACAAACCACCTGTATGCAATCACTGACCATTTCAAACAGCAGACAAACCACCTGTATACAATCACTGACCATTTCAAACAGCAGACAAACCACCTGTATACAATCACTGACCATTCGACACAGTAGACAAACCACCTGTATACAATCACTGACCATTCGACACAGTAGACAAACCATCTGTATACAATCACTGACCATTCGACACAGTAGACAAACCACATGTATACAATCACTGACCATTCGACACAGTAGACAAACCACATGTATACAATCACTGACCATTCGACACAGTAGACAAACCACATGTATACAATCACTGACCATTCGACACAGTAGATAAACCACCTGTATGCAATCACTGACCATTCGACACAGTAGACAAACCATCTGTATACAATCACTGACCATTTCAAACAGCAGACAAACCACCTGTATACAATCACTGACCATTCAACACAGCAGACAAACCATCTGTATACAATCACTGACCATTTCAAGCAGCAGACAAACCATCTGTATGCAATCACTGACCATTTCAAACCATACAGATGGACCATTTCAAACCATCTGTATACAATCACTGATCATTTCAAACAGCAGACAAACCACCTGTATGCAATCACTGATCATTTCAAACAGCAGGCAAACCATCTGTATAAAAATCACTGACCATTTCAAACAGCAGACAAACCATCTGTATACAATCACTGACCATTTCAAACAGCAGACAAATCATCTGTATACAATCACTGACCATTTCAAACAGCAGGCAAACCATCTGTATAAAAATCACTGACCATTTCAAACAGCAGACAAACCATCTGTATACAATCACTGATCATTCGACACATCAGACAAACCATCTGTATACAATCACTGACCATTTCAAACAGCAGGCAAACCATCTGTATAAAAATCACTGACAATTCGACACAGTAGACAAACCAACTGTATACAATCACTGATCATTCGACACATCAGACAAACCATCTGTATACAATCACTGACCATTTCAAACAGCAGACAAACCACCTGTATACAATCACTGACCATTCGACACAGTAGACAAACCATCTGTATACAATCACTGACCATTTCAAACAGCAGACAAACCTTCTGTATACAATCACTGACCATTTCAAACAGCAGACAAACCATCTGTATACAATCACTGACCATTTGACACAACAGTCAAAACACATGTACACAATCACTGACCATTTAAAACAGCAGACAAACCATCGGTATGCAATCACTGATCATTTTAAACAGCAGACAAACCATCTGTATACAATCACTGACCATTTCAAACAGCAGACAAACCATCTGTATACAATCACTAACCATTCGAAACAGTAGACAATCCACCTGTATACAACCACTGACCATTTAAAGCAGCAGACAAACCATCTGTATACAATCACTGATCATTTCAAACAGCAGACAATCCACCTGTATGCAATCACTGGTTATTCAAAATAGCAGTCTCACAACCTGCATAGAGATACGACCTGTACATAGTTATTGGTCATTTAAAACAGCTCTCAGACGATTTGTATACAATCACTGGCCTTTTAAAACAGAAGTTTGGCAACCTGTAAACAATCGCTGGTCATTCAAAAGGGAAGTCATGCAATCTGTACACAATCATCGGTCATTTCAAGCGGCAGTCTGACTACCTGTATACTGGCATTGGTCAGTGGTCATTTAGAACATCAGTTTGACACCTGTATACAGGTACATTTTCTAGTCATTTAAACAGAAGTCTAGCAGGCTTACGCGATCACTGATCATGAGGAAGAAAAAGAAACACCCGAAGGTGCTGGGGAGGACCCAGAGAAGCACTGTCCTCATCTGCCTTTAGAGCAGTCCTGTACCACCCTTGGAGGTCTGCGCTGTGTTGACGATGGGTACCCCTGTACCCATCGTCAACACAGCGCAGGCCTCCAAGGGTGGTACAGGACTGCTGTAAAGGCAGAAGGGGTACCCATCGTCAACACAGCGCAGGCCTCCAAGGGTGGTACAGGACTGCTCTAAAGGCAGATGAGGACAGTGCTTGTCTGGGTCCTCCCCAGCACCTTCGGGTGTTTCTTTTTCTTCTTCTAGTCATTTAAACAGAAGTCTAGCAGGCTTACACAATCACTGGTCATGTAAAGCAGCATTCGCCAACCTGTATTTAGAACAGCTCTCTGATCGGTCGATCTATACACGATCATTGGTCATTCAGAGCGGCGGTCGGGCGATTTGTATATAATGACTGGTCATCTAAGACAGAAGGACGATGACATATACACAACCGTTAGTCATTTCAAATGATAATTTAACAGTCTCTCTGGCATCATTAGTCATTTAGAGTGGCAGTCTGAGAGATTTATACAATTGTTGGTAATTGAAATCATCAGTCATCCGATCTGAGTGTAATTACTGGTTATTTAAGATGGCACAAGACAACCTGTATACAATGATTGGTCATTAAAAGCAGTCGTCTGACAGTGTCTACACAATCATCGGCCATCGGCCATTTCAAACAGCAATCAGATGACTTGAGAATAATCCTTGGTTGCTTAGAGTAGTGTTTTGACGGCTTGTATACAATGACTGATTATTAAAATATGGTCGGACCACCTGTATGCAGTCGTTGCTCCTTTACAATAACCACACATCTCTCCATACAATTGCTGGTCTGTAAAAACAGCATTCAACGGCCTGAATGAAGTCATTGATCATGTGCACTAACAGCAGATACATGTATGCAATCGCATGTCATTTAAAACAGCGTTCACACGACCTGAATAAATTACTCATGTATACATACAGCACATAATCGCGGGTTCTTTACAGTAATAGCAATGTTGTGTCTAAAACTATCGATTCTGTAAAGTAACAGCGGCTACCGGTACACACTGGATGGTTCTTTATAGTACCACCATACACCTGTGCATAATCACTAGTCTTTTGTACCAGCATACACCTGTGCATAATCACTAGTCTTTTGTACCAGCATACACCTGTGCATAATCACTAGTCTTGTGTACCACCATACACCTGTGCATAATCACTAGTCTTTGTGTTGGTTCTTTATAGTGCCAGCAACATCTGTGCACAGTCATGAATATAAGTGTTGGTTCTTTATAGTACCAGCATATATCTGTGCACAGTCACTAGTCTAACAGTTGGTTCTTTATAGTGCCAGCATCATCTGTGCATAATCATGAATATAAGTGTTGGTTCTTTATAGTACCAGCATATATCTGTGCACAGTCACTTGTCTAACTTTTGGTTCTTTATAGTGCCAGTATCATCTGTGCACAATCATGATATAAGTGTTGGTTCTTTATAGTATCAGCATATATCTGTGCACAGTCACAAGTCTTTCACAGTAACAATAAACGTCTACATACAATCGTTGATTCTTTACAATAACAACAGACTTATGCTTACAGTCATAAGTCCTTTTACAACGACAAGCAGATCTCTGTACACGTTCTTTCTTTCTTTGCTTTTATATCAGTAACAACAGATGGCTACATTATACTAGCCTTGGTGCATTACAACAACAGCAAATTATCTACATACAGTATTTTATCCTTCACAGAAGCAGTATACAAAGATTGGTCCTTTACAGCAACACCCAGTATCTGTACGCTGTCGTTGGTCCTATACAATGACAACAGATAGATTTTTTCACTCACTCGTTTTTTGTTAGATTTTTTCACTCACTCGTTTTTTGTTGTTGGTTTTTTTTTTTTTTTACAGTAGTATACAGGAGTTAGTTGTTTATAGCACCAGGACATATATATATCTGTACGTAGCCGGTGACTCTTCACATTAAAAAAGAGCAGATGATGCGAAGACGTCATGTAATGTGCAGCAACAAGAGAAAGTGCTCATCATTATTTGTGCACGAGGCGATGGGAGGGAAGAAGAGAGAGAGAGGGAGGGGGGGGGGGGGCAGTTGGGGGAAGAGAGGGAAGGGAGGGAGGGAGCTTTTTTCGCTTGATAAGAATGCTTTCGAACCCATATCTGGGCCAAGTCCATGGCATGAAGTTTGCCAGTGGAACATGAAACCGTTGACATTTAGTTAGAAGTAGTTTGGACTAACTGCACAAATCAAATTTCTCTCTGTCTCCTTCTGACTGTCTGTCTGCCTGTCTGCTTATCTGTCTGGTACTCTCTCTCTCTCTCTCTCTCTCTCTCTCTCTCTCTCTCTCTCTCTCTCTCTCTCTCTCTCTCTCTCTCTCTGAGCGTGCGTGTGTGTGTGTGTGTTTGTGTGCGTGTGTGCGTGCGTGCGTGTGTGTGTGGGGGGGAGCGGGTTGTTTGTTTTGTGGAGGTTTTCTGTTTGTTTGTTTGTTTGTTTGTTTTAATTGTTCACTATTGTTCGCAAGCTAATTGTCCAGACGGTGTGAATTAACATGGAGTATTAATGATGGGTAACTACAACAAAACATGAATACATAATGAACATAATGCAACAGACGATGTGAAATAACAACAACACAACGTGAATGCATAATGGATATAACGCATCAGATGGTTCGAATGACTAGGGAATGTCGGTGATGGGTGGCATGCAGAATGTTACATATGACACACATTCAGAAACATTAAAGATATATGATGTAATGTAACATGCGATGTATGATAACTTGGAACGTAAGTGACGAAAGACACATTGTAACAGACGGTGTAAAGTAATATGGAGCATGAAAAATACGTGGCGTTTTGTAGCATACAGTACAAACGAAAATACGTCAGAGGCACAACCATATATCTCTGAACTAATTTATTATAGCGATACTTGTTTCTTTTTTGTCTTCTTCCTTCCTCCTCTTCTTCCTTCTTCCTTTCCTTCTTTTTCTCTGTCTGTTTGTTGTTTTCTTGGTATAAGCAGCACATTATCAGAGTGAGTGTGCCAGTACACGACACATTAGAACATTAACAAACCCAGACACTTTGTATCAAACGCCAACACACTCAAATCAGCAAGAATATGTCCATTTGTAAGAGAACATTTAGACTATGCAGGGAGTGTAAGAGACTGGTTGGATAAAAAAAAAAAATTTAAAAAGAAAAGGGGAAAAAAGCTAGTAGTGGAAATTGTTTTTGTGGGGTTTTTTTTCCCCGCTTTTTTTTTTTTTTTTTTTTTTTTTGCAGAAGAGGACAGTGTGAAGCACAAATGAAGAGGTGGAATTCGGCCTTAGGAAAAAACAAAGGGGGGGGGGGGGGGGGGGAGTCACCGCCTTAGGTGCTCCATTGATCCGACAACTGATGCCACACCCAAAAAAAAAAAACGTGGTTGTGGCTCTAATGTATCGGTCAATACACAATGAAGGACACAACATGAAATACCGCAAAAAGTAACACAAAGCAGACACAATGAAGGACACACAATGAAATACCGCAAAAAGTAACACAAAGCAGACACAATGAAGGACACACTATGAAATACCGCAAAAAGTAATACAAAGCAGACAAAATGAAGGACACAATGTAACATATGATACAAAGAACATGAAACATAATGGAGAACCTAATGTAACTTATGACACAAAGTAACACGAAACATACATAATGAAGGGTATGATGTAACATATTCTCTTATATATATATATATATATATATATATATATATATATATATATATATATATTGAATTATAAACAAAGCTTGCTCTTATGTCTTAGATTGAAGAAATAGGGGGAGATAGCATTCATATCTGCAGTGGTAGATGATTCTGCCTAACTAACAGTATGTGCTTGAGTGGGTGAATGGGGAAAAATAAAATAAATACTTCTCAAAATGAGCCTTCAGCAAGCTTATATTCTCCAAGGGGGAGAGACATCCTCCAATAGGGAGGGAAACTCACTAACATATAACTCCTGGTCATATACCGATATTTCGAAACTTGGTGGTTTCTCCTCAGTGACCGCGGAAAGTGGTAATTTGACTCATCTGCCTTTTCAGTTTTAAAAAGAATGCAATCCCAGAAAAGGTTGGTGTGCAATACCGTAGTATGTTTGTTGAGTTTTCAAAAAACCAACCAAAGGTGCCATCTAAGAAGCAAAAGAAAATCATAAAAGAGCAAAACAAGCTCCATTTTCTTGTGAAAAGTAGAAAATATAAAAAGATATCCTCTAAGACACAAGTGCTGAGGGCAAGTTCTTGGAATGAATCCGCAAGGGACTAAAATACAAAAACTAAAAATTCCAAGGATAGTACCGCACCGTTCAGCAACTTACAGAGCAGCTTGGTGTGCAATGACTGCAAGAAATATTGAATTATAAACAAAGCTTGCTCTTATGTCTTAGATTGAAGAAATAGGGGAGATAGCATTCATATCTGCAGTGGTAGATGATTCTGCCTAACTAACAGTATGTGCTTGAGTGGGTGAATGGGAAAAATAAAATAAATACTTCTCAAAATGAGCCTTCAGCAAGCTTATATTCTCCAAGGGGGAAAACATCCTCCAATAGGAGGGAAACTCACTAACATATAACTCCTGGTCATATACCGATATTTCGAAACTTGGTGGTTTCTCCTCAGTGACCGCGGAAAGTGGTAATTTGACTCATCTGCCTTTTCATTTTAAAAAGAATGCAATCCAGAAAAGGTTGGTGAGCAATACCGTAGTATGTTTGTTGAGTTTTCCAAAAAACCAACCAAAGGTGCCATCTAAGAAGCAAAGAAAATCATAAAAGAGCAAAACAAGCTCCATTTTCTTGTGAAAAGTAGAAAAATAAAAAGATATCCTCTAAGACACAAGTGCTGAGGGCAAGTTCTTGGAATGAATCCGCAAGGGACTAAAATACAACAAACTAATAAATTCCAGGATAAGTCCGCACCGTTCCAGCAACTTACAGAGCAGCTTGGTGTTGCAATGACTGCAAGAAATATTGAATTATAAACAAAGCTTGCTCTTATGTCTTAGATTGAAGAAATAGGGGGAGATAGCATTCATATCTGCAGTGGTAGATGATTTCTGCCTAACTAACAGTATGTGCTTGAGTGGTGAATGGGAAAAAAAATAAATACTTCTCAAAATGAGCCTTCAGCAGCTTATATTCTCCAAGGGGGAGACAATCCTCCAATAGGGAGGGAAATCACTAACATATAACTCCTGGTCATATACCGATATTTCGAAACTTGGTGGTTTCTCCTCAGTGACGCGGAAAGTGTAATTGACTCATCTGCCTTTTCAGTTTTAAAAAGAATGCAATCCCAAAAGGTTGGTGTGCAATACCGTAGTAGTTTGTTGAGTTTTCAAAAACCAACCAAAGGTGCCACTAAGAAGCAAAAGAAAATCATAAAAGAGCAAAACAAGCTCCATTTTCTTGTGAAAAGTAGAAAATATAAAAGATACCTCTAAGACACAAGTGCTGAGGGCAAGTTCTTGGAATGAATTCCGCAAGGGACTAAAAATACAACAAACTAATAAATTCCAAGATAGTACCGCACCGTTCCAGCAACTTACAGAGCAGCTTGGTGTTGCAATGACTGCAAGAAATATTGAATTATAAACAAAGCTTGCTCTTATGTCTTAGATTGAAGAAATAGGGGGAGATAGCATTCATATCTGCAGTGGTAGATGATTCTGCCTAACTAACAGTATGTGCTTGAGTGGGTGAATGGGGAAAAATAAAATAAATACTTCTCAAAATGAGCCTTCAGCAAGCTTATATTCTCCAAGGGGGAGACATCCTCCAATAGGGAGGGAAACTCACTAACATATAACTCCTGGTCATATACCGATATTTCGAAACTTGGTGGTTTCTCCTCAGTGACCGCGAAAGTGGTAATTTGACTCATCTGCCTTTTCAGTTTTAAAAAGAATGCAATCCCAGAAAAGGTTGGTGTGCAATACCGTAGTATGTTTGTTGAGTTTTCAAAAAACCAACCAAAGGTGCCATCTAAGAAGCAAAAGAAAATCATAAAAGAGCAAAACAGCTCCATTTTCTGTGAAAAGTAGAAAATATAAAAAGATATCCTCTAAGACACAAGTGCTGAGGGCAAGTTCTTGGAATGAATCCGCAAGGGACTAAAATACAACAAACTAATAAATTCCAAGGATAAGTACCGCACCGTTCCAGCAACTTACAGAGCAGCTTGGTGTTGCAATGACTGCAAGAAATATTGAATTATAAACAAAGCTTGCTCTTATGTCTTAGATTGAAGAAATAGGGGGAGATAGCATTCATATCTGCAGTGGTAGATGATTCTGCCTAACTAACAGTATGTGCTTGAGTGGGTGAATGGGAAAAATAAATAAATACTTCTCAAAATGAGCCTTCAGCAAGCTTATATTCTCCAAGGGGGAGACATCCTCCAATAGGGAGGAAACTCACTAACATATAACTCCTGGTCATATACCGATATTTCGAAACTTGGTGGTTTCTCCTCAGTGACCGCGGAAAGTGGTAATTTGACTCATCTGCCTTTTCAGTTTTAAAAAGAATGCAATCCCAGAAAAGGTGGGTGTGCAATACCGTAGTATGTTTGTTGAGTTTCAAAAAAACCAACCAAAGGTGCCATCTAAGAAGCAAAAGAAAATCATAAAAAGAGCAAAACAAGCTCCATTTTCTTGTGAAAAGTAGAAAATATAAAAAGATATCCCTAGACACAAGGCTGAGGGCAATTCTGGAATGAATCCGCAAGGGACTAAAAACAACAAACTAATAAATTCCAAGATAAGTACCGCACCGTTCCAGCAACTTACAGAGCAGCTTGTGTTGCAATGACTGCAAGAAATATTAATTATAAACAAAGCTTGCTCTTATTCTTAGATTGAAGAAATAGGGGAAAGATACATTCATATTGCATGGTAGATGATTCTGCCTAACTAACAGTATGTGCTTGAGGGTGAATGGGGAAAAATAAATAAATACTTCTCAAAATGAGCCTTCACAAGCTTATATTCCCAAGGGGGAGACATCCTCAATAGGAGGGAAACTCACTAACATATAACTCCTGTCATAACCGATATTTCGAAACTTGGTGGTTTTCTCCTCAGTGACCGCGGAAAGTGGTAATTTGACTCATCTGCCTTTTCAGTTTTAAAAAGAATGCAATCCCAGAAAAGGTTGGTGTGCAATACCGTAGTATGTTGTTGAGTTTTCAAAAAACCAACCAAAGGTGCCATCTAAGAAGCAAAAGAAAATCATAAAAGAGCAAAACAAGCTCCATTTGCTTGTGAAAAGTAGAAAATATAAAAAGATATCCTCTAAGACACAAGTGCTGAGGGCAAGTTCTTGGAATGAATCCGAAAGGGGAAACTAAAATACAACAAACTAATAATTCCAAGGATAAGTACCGCACCGTTTCCAGCAACTTACAGAGCAGCTTGGTGTTGCAATGACTGCAAGAAATATTGAATTATAAACAAAGCTTGCTCTTATGTCTTAGATTGAAGAAATAGGGGAGATAGCATTCATATCTGCAGTGGTAGATGATTCTGCCTAACTAACAGTATGTGCTTGAGTGGGTGAATGGGGAAAAATAAAATAAATACTTCTCAAAATGAGCCTTCAGCAAGCTTATATTCTCCAAGGGGGAGACATCCTCCAATAGGGAGGGAAACTCACTAACATATAACTCCTGGTCATATACCGATATTTCAACTTGGTGGTTTCTCCTCAGTGACCGCGGAAAGTGGTAATTGACTCATCTGCCTTTCAGTTTTAAAAGAATGCAAACCCAGAAAAGGTTGGTGTGCAATACCGTAGTATGTTTGTTGAGTTTCAAAAACAACAAAGTGCCATCTAGAAGCAAAAGAAATCATAAAAGAGCCAAAACAAATCCATTGTTCTTGTGAAAAGTAAAAAAATATAAAAAGATACGGTATTGCCCACCAACCCTTTTTTGGGGATTGCATTTTTTTTAAAAACTGAAAGGCAGTGAGTCAAATTCCACTTTCCGGGGTCACTGAGGAGAAACCACCAAGTTTCAAATATCGGTATATCCCGGGAGTTATATTTTATGATTTCCCCCCCCTATTGGAGGATGTCCCCCCCTTGGAGAATAAAGCTTGTGAAGCTCATTTGAGAAGAATTTATTTTTTTTTTTCCCCCCCCCATTCACCCACTCAAGCACATATTTTAGTTAGGCAGAATAAACTACCACGCAAAATTGAATGTATCTCCCCCTATTTCTTAAATCAAGACATAAGAGCAAGCTTTTTTTATAATTCAATATTTCTTGCAGTCATTGCAACACCGCGCCTGAAGTTGCGGGAACGGTGCGGTACTTACCCTTTGGGAAATTTTATTAGTTTGTTGTTTTTTAAGTCCCTTGGGGATTCATTCCAAAATTTGCCCTCAGCATTTGTTCTTAGAGGAATCTTTTTAATTTTCTACTTTTCACAAGAAATGGAGCTTGTTTTCTTTTTATGATTTTTTTTTGGTTTTCTTAGATGGCCCCTTTTGGTTGGTTTTTTTAAAACCAAACAAAACATACTAGGGTATTGCACAAAAACCTTTTCTGGGTTTGCATTTTTTTTAAAAAACTGAAAAGGCGATGAGGTAAATTACCACTTTCCGCGGCCCTGAGGAGAAAAAACCAAAATTTTCAAAATATCGGATATGACCGGATTATTTTTGTGATTTCCCCCCCCTTTGGGAGGTGTCCCCCCCCCCTTGGAGAATATAAGCTTGTGAAGGCTCTTTTTGAGAAGTATTTATTTTTTTTTTTTCCCCTTCCCCACCCACTCGCAAAATCTGTTAGTTAGGCGAATCATTACCACTGCAGATAGAATCCCCATCCCCCCCTATTTCTTCAATCTAAGACATAAGAGAAAGCTTTTGTTTATAATTCAATTTTTCTTGCGTCTTGAAAAACCAAGGCTCTGAAAGTTCGGAACGGTCGGTACTTTCCTTGGAATTTATTAGTTTGTTGTTTTTTTAGCCCCTTGCGGATTCATTCCAAAAACTTGCCCTCACATTTTGTGTCTTAGAGGATACTTTTTATATTTTTCTACTTTAAAACCAAAAAATGGAGCTTTTTTTGCTCTTTTATTTTTTCTTTTGCTTCTTATTGGCACCTTTGGTTGGTTTTTTAAAAACTCAACAAAATTACTACGATTGCACACCCCCTTTTTCGGGGATTCCCTTTTTTTTAAAAAAACTGAAAAGGCGATAGTCAAATTCCCTTTTTCCGCGGTCACTGAGGAAAAACCCACCAATTTTCGAAATATCGGTATATGACCGGGAGTTAATTTTAGTGATTTTCCCCCCCTCCCTATTGGAGGATGTCCCCCCCCCCTTGGAGAATATAAGCTTGCGAAGGTCATTTTGGAAGTTTTTATTTTTTTTTTCCCCCCCATTCACCCCCTAAAGCACATACTGTTAGTTAGGCAGAATCATCTACCACTGCAGATTAATGCCCCCCCCTATTTTTTCAATCAAAGACATAAGAGCAAAGCTTTGTTTATAATTAAATATTTTTGCAGCATTGCAACCCAAAGCTGCTCTGTAAGTGCGGGAACGGTGCGGTACTTACCCGGGAAAATTTTTTATTTTTGTTGTTTTTAGTCCCTTGCGGTTTTCATTCCAAGAACTTGCCCTCAGCATTGTTCTTAGAGGAACTTTTTTATTTTCTACTTTTCACAAGAAAATGGAGCTTGTTTTGCTTTTTATGATTTTCTTTTGTTCTTAGAGGGGATTTTTGGTTTGGTTTTTTTAAAAACCCAAACAACATACACGGTTTTGCACCCCAACCTTTTCGGGGATTGCATTTTTTTAAAACTGAAAAGGCAATAAAGTCAAATTACCACTTTCCGCGGTCACTGGGGAAAAAACCCCCAAAAGTTTCGAAAATCGTATATGACCAGGAGTTATATGTTAGGATTTCCCCCCCTTTTGGGGAGGATGCTCCCCCTTGGAAAAATTAATTTGCTAAAGGCTCATTTTGAGAAGTATTTATTTTATTTTTCCCCATTCACCCCCTCAAGCCATATGTTATTTTGGCAGAATCTTTACCACGGGCAGATATGAATGCTATCCCCCCTATTTCTTCAATTAAGAAAAAAAGAGCAAGCTTTGTTTATAATTCAATATTTCTTGCAGTCATTGAACCCCCAAGTGCCTTAAGTTGCTGGAACGGGCGGTACTTTCCTTGGAATTTATTATTTTTTTTTTTAGCCCCTTTGCGGATTCATTCCAAAACTTGCCCTCACCTTGTGTCTTAGAGGAATCTTTTTATATTTTTTTCTTTTTCCAAAAAATGGGTTGTTTTCTTTTTTTATGATTTTCCCTTTTTTTGCTTCTTAGATGGCCCCCTTTGGGTTTGGGTTTTTTTTAAAAAAATCAAAAAACTACTACGGTTTTGCACACCAACCTTTTTGGGATTGATTTTTTTTTAAACTAAAAAGGGCAGATGAGTAAAATTTACCACTTTCCGCGGTCATGAGGAGAAACCCCAATTTTTCGAAAAAATGGGTATATGCCCAGGGTTTTATATGTTAGGGGTTTCCTCCCTTTTGAGGAGTCCCCCCCTTGGAGAATAAAAGCTGTAAAGGCTTTTTTTTGAAAAGTATTTATTTTTTTTTTTTTTTTCCCCATTCACCCACTCAAGCACATACTGTTAGTTAGGCAGAACATCCCCACGCAGATAAAATGCACCCCCCCTTTTCTTAAAACTAAAAAAAAGAGAAAGTTTTGTTTAAAATTTCAATATTTTTGCAGTCTTGCAACACCAAGGCTCTGAAAAAGTTGCGGGGAACGGTGCGGTACTTATCCTTTGGAATTTATTGTTTGTTTATATAATATATATTATATAGTGATGAAAAAAAAGTAGTCAGCACCGCCCACGGACTTCTTTTTTTAAAATTTTCGCCAAAAGGCTTTTTCGGGAACCGTTTCAAGTACATCCCCTTACAGGTGACAAAAAACTATTGACGCCCATAGTAGACAAAACATCAAAAAAAACGCGTCACGTCATTATAAAATTTTTATATTTTTAAATTAATATATATAAAAATATAAATATATATAATATTTATATTTTTTAAAAAAAGGGTTTAAAACTTCTACAGCGTTTTAAATGCAATCAACACAGGATGTGGGGGGCTGTGCTCCGGTTTTTTTATAACTGCTTGTGTTGTCTGTCATCCGTGCGTCGGGTTTTTTCGGTTTTTTCTGGTTCTTGTTCACTAAAGGGGAAATTTCCCCACTTGTCCCGCAGTTTTTAAACCCAAATTCATCCTAGTTTTAAATTGCATTGTGGTTTGATAGTTTTATGTGCTTTTTTTTTGACATAGGTTACATCTTTTTGAAATGTTTTTGTAGGGTGCTGCTCTTTCTATGTTTTTCCCGGGATATATTGTATTTTTATCTTTTTCTCTTTGAGCTTCCCGATGTATTTACTCAATTCGTTTTGGTTTTTGTATCTTTCTTTGTTAAATGACTGTTTGTGGTTTTCATATTATTTTAAATTGGTTTTCAGTGATACCATATTGTTTTTTCCGTTTTGTGTTACAGTGGCTTGGTAAAACAATGCTGTTGTAGGGATTTGTTGCTCAAGGGCACTGTTCTTTTTTTTGATACGTTGCGGGTTTCCTTTCATCACCCCGTTTTTTTTCTGTACTTTCTTTTATTTTGTTGGTTGAATCAATGATGTTTTTAAGGGTTTGGGGAACTGAGAAAAGATAAATTTGATGCGTTTTTGTTGAATATCTTTGGGGTAATTTTTGCTCTTTTGGAAGATGATGTTAGGATTCTAAAGAACTTTCCCTATATTTGTTTTTTCCTTCCCTCATATGGGGGGTTGTACCATATGATCTTTCTTTTTCCCCGTTTTTTCTTGTGTCTGCTATGTAATTTTCCCCGGGGCATATTGAGTTTGTGTTGAGCCACTTTTTTGTAACGCTTTTTGATTTCCCAGCGTTTTTTAATGCTGTTTTCAAAATGCATGACAGGTAAAAAAATCCTTATTTATGCCCCCTTTGGGGATTGTTTTTTAGTATGGAAGGTGGTGGTTACTTTTGATTTTACAAAAAGGTGTCATTTGGTTTTTTTATGGGTTTAAATTTTTCTGGTTGGATCAAAGTTTTACAGATATTCACTATCTTTTATTTGTTCTATAGTGTTTTTGATTTTGGGTTTTGGAAGATTTTACACGTTCTTTTTTTTTTATTTTTAATGTTTCTGGGTTGTCTTCGCGCAGAAGGGGTCATCCCTGTACAGCCGACTTTTTTTTTCCCAATTTTTTTTTGAAATTTTCCCGCATGAACAGTCCCCACAAGTTCGCAAGTTTCGGCACCCACAAATACGATCCCATTGTGACATCAAAAATTGAAATTTTTTTTTTTGGCCTTTGGTCCCCGATTTCATTTTTGCTGTGAGTAGAGTTTTCTTTGTATGGGAAAATGATTTCCCTTTTGACCCCGATATTTAGTGTATTTGCTGGCAAAATTTAAGCTTTGGTGAGCAATCTTCATCAAGATGTGTAGAAGTCCCTAATCAAATGTTATAAAAAAATGTTTTCTTTCTTGTTGAGTTTCTTGAACCCTTTTTATGGCTTCGTATGTTTTTTTTTCCAGAGGTTGAGTTCAGTGTTCCTCTTATGTTTTTGTGTGTGGTGTGTGGGGGTGTGTGTGTGTTGTGTGTTTTTTTTTTATTATATATGTGTGTGTGTGTGTGTGTGTGTGTGTGTGTGTGTGTGTGTTTTCCAGCACTATTTATTTGTGAAGCATATTATTGTTTGCTCGATCAGTGGGAGACTGCATCTCTAAGAAGATCCAAATGAAGGCTGTTCTGCGCCATTCTTTGCTGCTGTCAGCACTGACCTGACAGACAGTCCTCGGCTTGTTGAGCAGCACAGCTAACCATTCTGACTATCGACACCTTTACCTCCCTTGTATCCTCAAACCATTCTGACTATCGACACTTTTACCTCCCCTGTATCCTCAAACCATTCTGACTATCGACACCTTTACCTCCCTTGTATCCTCAAACCATTCTGACTATCGACACCTTTACCTCCCTTGTATCCTCAAATCATTCTATCGACACCTTTACCTCCCTTGTATCCTCAAACCATTCTGACTATCGACACCTTTACCTCCCTTGTATCCTCAAACCATTCTGACTATCGACACCTTTACCTCCCTTGTATCCTCAAACCATTCTGACTATCGACACCTTTACCTCCCTTGTATCCTCAAACCATTCTGACTATCGACACCTTTACCTCCCTTGTATCCTCAAACCATTCTGACTATCGACACCTTTACCTCCCTTGTATCCTCAAATCATTCATCAGGCATAGGCTCAAAGATTTCACATTGATTTCAAAACTCTTTACAGTTTTTTGTGTTAATTGTTATACAGCTTAATTTCTTTCAGTAATTTCTTCATATATTGCATTTCTATCCGTCAATCGCTACTTTAGGATACTCTGGGTTTTGTGCTTTGAACTCTTGGTGGTTAGAATATCACAGAACTATAGATGATAATGATAGTTCCATTTGGTGTCAGGGGAAAAAATGGAAATGGTGACTCCAGTTCAAAAGACGAAAGTTGGATTTGGTCAGGTGACATGAAGAACTGTCATTTCCAGGTGAATTTAATGGTGACTGAATGGGGAGAGCGAAAGATTTAGAATTTGCACTCTAACATCCCAGTGTTCAGTTTCTTTCTCCCAGTTCTCATTCTCCCCCAACTGTTCCTCCTCCACCATTTATTTTCTTAAAATTTCGCAACGCCTGTGTTTCAATAACAGACAAATTGTTAACCTGCATTTGTTTTCCCAACAATTTATCTGTTCAGCGTATGACTGTTTCTAAATTATTGTGAGGAGATCTATGCAAAAATTGTTCTGCACTATTTTTAGTTGTTGTCAACTCTGTTCTTAGAGAATGCATGGGTTATTATAAACACCCATTTTTATTGTTAATATTTTGACTTCTTAGAAGGAATTAAGCATATATTTACGCTTGAAGATTTTTACCTATATATTCATAACTTTTTATTTGTCAGTTTTATTTTTTCATACAACGTATTTCCACACAGTTCTTTCTTCAAGTTTCTTCTCTCCCGCTGCTGCTTTGAGATACTGTTGGATTGTGCTTTTGAGTCCTTCATGCTTCTTCTTCTTTCTTCTTCTTCCTAAAATACTGGTTCACTCAAAAACGAGTAGGTCACCAGCGCGCATGTTAAAAAGTAAAATAAAATAACATAAAATAGTGCGACTTAGACTGTTGGCCCCTGGAGCAAATTTGGCAACAAGGGGTTGCACTCGATATTTCAAGAAGTTAAAAGCAATGGCCAAATTCAGGCCCAGGTAACAGTAAAATATCTGGGGAAGTTAAAATAGAAAATCGTCAATATGCAGATCTCAAAACTGTCGTATCAATTTGTTTTTTAAATGAGACTGCATTTGTGGCAATCTTGATGGCACCTGGCAGTGAGTTCCACAGCCGTACAGAACTGGGATAAAATGAATGTAAGTGGCTGTCAATATTTGATGCAGGTATGGTATAACAATGACCGCCACTCCTGGTGCTACTTTTATTCAATACTAGTTGTTCCATTGGAATATCGGGGTATAACATTGACCGCCACTCCTGGTGCTACTTTTATTCAATACTAGTTGTTCCATTGGAATATCAATTAGTTTAGCTCTGCCTTTGAAGAAGATGTTAAGTTTGATAAAAGCTCTTCTCTCTTCTAAGGGTTTCCATTCTAATTTCCTCACGTTCTTCCTAGTATTCCCCTTTTCTCTGATGTGGTTCCCTGTTACGAACCGTGCTGCTCTCTTCTGAATCTTTTCGAGGTTATCAATGTCCTTTAGATGGTAAGGATCCCAAACTGAGCAACCATATTCCAGTACTGGTCTAACCAGTGTTTTGTAGCAGTCGTCTTTAACCTTTTGGGGGTAGTCATTGATATTCCTGTATAAGAAAGCTAAGATGTTATTTGCTTTCTTACATACTAAATTGTAATGTTCTTTCCATTTGAGACGACTATCTATAATCACGCCTAAATATTTTGCAGCATTGGTTTCTTTAAGAATAGTATTATGAATAGAATATTCTGATCTAGTTGGTGAGCGTTTGTTACATATACGCAACACTTGGCACTTTTGGGGATGAAATTCCATTTTCCAAGTTCTTTCCCACTCTTGTAAAGCGTTTAGATCTTCTTGTAGAATGCGTGTATCATTCTTGCTTCTGATTGTTCTATATACTAAGCTGTCATCTGCAAAAAGCCTTATAGTAGTTCCAGGGGAGAGATTTCTACTTATGTCATTTATATAAATTAAGAAAAACAAGGGCCCCAGAACAGTTCCCTGTGGTACACCTGACAAGACTGGTTTACAATGGGATGACGACCCTTCCACAACAACTTTCTGCGTTCTCCCAACGAGGAATGATCTAGCCCATTTTAGCAAAGAACCGCCAATGCCGATGTGTTCTAATTTAAGCAGCAGGCCCTCATGATCAACCTTATCAAAGGCTTTAGAAAAGTCTAATAAAATTGCATCTATTTGCTGTCTGTTGTTAAGACAGTTATTAAAATCATTGAGAGTTGAATGCGTTGGATTCTTTTCTTGAGCTCAAGGGGATGAATACTGTTGGATTGTGACTTGGAGCCCTTGCTGGAGAATATCACCGAATTTGCCGTTGGTACTTTTCCGTATGACGGCAAGAAAGGACTGACATAATCAACTGGATTCCACTGGTGACCTCAGTTTCACTGGTGACCCCAACTCAGCGGATTAAAGTCGACTCGGGACAGGCGGTGTTCGTTCTGTTTCAAGAAGGACTTTGAGGGCACCCATAATGATATGATAATGAAGGGTCTACTAGTGATACTCACACCCTAATGCCCTGTTTATTGTTCTCCTTTTCTTTCTTCCAGTCCACCCCCCACCCCCACACCCTACCCCGCCACCTCCCCTTTCCTTCCACTGATTTTTTTTTCTCAAAAAACTCTTTGTACAGTCATTGTTTCAACGACGGGGGAATGACTAGCTTGTGCTTAGGGTATAGGCGCAGCTGTATTTCACTTGTTTACTTTGTTCGTGTCTATATTTTTTTTCAATGTTACACATTTTAATCAATTTAAACAAGAATTTACTGCAATGTTGTGGATAGAAAAAAAGAGAACCTTCCTACTTCGGTCGCAATGTAGAAATTAAAAAAGTATCATGTTAAATTTTACTCTCCACTGAACTCAACATAAAATTTTCTTTATTAAAAAAAAACCAAAAAAAAACAACAACATGCGATTGAAATATCGTAGGTGTTTTCTCCACCACCACCACCACCACCCTCTCTCTCTCTCTCTCTCTCTCTCTCTCTCTCTCTCTCTCTCTCTCCTCTCTCTCTCTCTCTCTCTCTCTTATTCCTTTCACTTTGTCAATTAAAGGATTTTTTCTTACATTCATCGCTATTTCATGAGCTTGTCACCAATTAACTTCTTTTATTGTCTTCGTCTGTTACACCAATGCCAACAACCGGTTTACATTCATTCTTATAATAATATATGCAGATGAACGTTTATGCTTTAACACGTACACACATTCGCAAGCAACACACATGGGCGTGCACAGAGAGAGAGAGAGAGAGAGAGAGAGGAGAGAGAGAGAGAGAGAGAGACAGACAGACAGAGAGACAGAGAGACAGACAGAGACAGAGACAGAGACAGAGACAGACATATAGACAGACTGACAGACAGGCAGACATTCGTATGCAATGCCCACGCGCGTGTGCACATAGAGAGAGAGAGAGGGAGAGAGACAGACAGTCAGACACACATTGGCATGCAATGCGCACGCGCGTGTGCACTGACAGACAGACAGACAGACAGACAGACAGACAGACAGACAGACTGACAGACAGACAGGCAGACATTCGTATGCAATGCCCACACGCGTGTGCACATAGAGAGAGAGGGGGAGAGAGACAGACAGTCAGACACACATTGGCATACAATACGCACGCGCGTGTGCACCGACAGACAGACAGACAGACAGACCGACAGAATCAGTTATACACAGAAAACATGCTGCGCTTTCACCCACCAGTCAGAGAGACGTGATCGTCCTGTGGTTGCTATTAGCAGGGTAAGCAGGGAACGACGCTTTTTTCCACTCACTGTCAATTCGACCCCGGTTGGCCTGACTCGTCTCACCCTTGCTTTAAATACCGTTGTGGAGAAGGGGGTGGGGAGGGGGGGAGGGGGTTGGGGAAAAGTATAGAGCTCATAGCAGTTCCCGTTCTACTAACCGGACGTGAATGTCAGATCCCTCCCCCCCTCCCCCGCCCTCACTCTCCTCTTTATCTCGTTAGATTCTCGCCCCCCCCCCCTCCTCCCCCCTCCCCCCCCCCCCTCCCCCCGCCTACCTTGTTTGAATGCGTCAATGGTGATGTCGACCGATTGCACTCTCTCTCTCTCTCTCTGTCTCTGTCTCTGTCTCTCTGTCTCTGTCTCTCTCTCTGTCTCTCTCTCTCTGTCTCTCTCTGTCTCTCTCTCTCTCTGTCTCTGTCTCTGACTCTGTCTCTCTCTCTCTCTCTGTCTCTCTCTCCTCTCTCTCTCTCTGTCTCTCTCTCTGTCTCTCTGTCTCTCTCTCTCTCTCCTCTCTCTCTCTCTCTCTGTCTCTCTCTCTCTCTCTCTCTCTCTCTCTCTCTCTCTCTCTCTCTCTCTCTCTCTCTCTCTCTCTTCAAGGGCGGGGAAGGTAGAACAAGGAAGGAGAGAAGATGAGTGTGGGTCCCTTATGCTGACAGCTGATGGTAAGCTTACAGCAATGCACTCTTCTTTGCGGATGTCGCCCAACTCGTTCTTTTCCCATAGCTGCACCGCATGGCACGTGTTGTCCATCACGTCGGTTCCAGTAGCGCGCGCCTTTGAGTAAAATTCCCATGCTCTGGAAGATGCTGTTTATTACCGGCATACGGGCTCTCGCTGTCACGTTCTCTCTCATAGCACTGACTCGATTCTCTCTGAACGCGCGCACAAAGCAGACGATACTGTAGTATGCATTCCTTCATCAGATGAGGGAGTGTTGCGCATTACTGTGTTTTATTACCTAAATCACATTTTCTTTTAAAACATCCTTTCTTTGTGGTGGATTCCATAGACAGAGCATTAATAACAATACACATATTTGTGATTAATCAACGAAAGTACCGAAAATTTACGAAAAATGCTTTGTTTGGGACTGCTGTAAGAATACGGTGCTGCTGTTTTCGTAGGGAATCCACAGACGGGTTTATTCCTCACTATGCTGGCACATGGTCCAGAGAGAATTTGAAGTCTTCTAGCTCAGTTAAGGACTGATTAGGCTATATGGACACTTTCACCTGTACCCTAGACAACACCTTCATCTGTTGTTTAGGAATGGGGACAGGTTTGAAAACAGTGACAGAGAAGCGACAGGCATCGACTTTATCATGATGTGAACAGCATTAAAGGAAGAATTATTGTGCTGCTGAAAGAAAGAACAAATTATAAAATAAACCCCACGTGTTTGGACCTGTTTCGTCTTTTTCAGACAAGTCAATGTACATGAAGGACGAACAAACAGTCACCTGTCTCCTCAAGTTGGGAGCAAAATGGTTGTCATGGAATCGAGGCTGCTGGGAAGGAAGACAATACGGGTTAAGGAAATAAATGAATAATCAATAATAATGATAATAATAATGATGATAATAATAATAACTATGATAAAGATATCAACAAAGATAATGATGACACTCGTAAGAATAGTCACTATACTGACAGAAGAGGAGAAAAGAGAGGGATTACAGGATAGTTAGATAATATGGTTACAATAGCAATATTGATAATAATGATGATAATGATAATAATGATCATGATATTAATAATAATGATAATAATATTAATGATAATGGGAGAGAAGAAGGAAGAGGATGATGGGGAGGAGAGGATGAAGAAAGGAGAGAAGAAGGGTGATATATAGTTCATGAGAAAAATAAGAAGACGGAATATACGAATGGCTATAATCAGGAACATGATCATGAAATTATTATCGCAATGATACAAGAAATGGGCAAGATAGTAGGCTGAAATCTAAGAAAGAAACTAACGCGTGATGATGATAATTAATCATGATGTGTTGAAAAGACCGTGTGGTCCCAAAAGTCCTGTCCTCCAGTGACCACTTAGGCTATGTGAATATCGGTCATATAAAAAGAAGGTTAAAGTACCACAGCCTAATGGATACAGCGGCATTGAGCTTTTGCAAACCCACTGAGTCTTGAGTACAGCATGGATAGAAGACCCCTCCCTCTCCTTCCGCCCCTTAATCTTCGCTGACCTGAATCACGTGCCCATTTCATCCTGAATGGACAGAGAGAGTTCACAAGCCATAAAAATCTGACTCCATGAGAGATTCAAACTCACGACCTTCAGCTCAACAGACAAAAAAAAAAACCTCGGCCATTTGACTACATGCCTTTTGCCTTCGTCAAAATAAGGAATGCTCAAAAATATTTCTGAATAGATTGCAACAGCAAGCAGATACCTTCACTTCTGAGGAATGATTTGCAGATGACATCGATGTCCTCGCAGGAAGTGAACGAGAACTCGTGAAGCTTGTTGAACGACTGGATGATGGAACATCAGCAGGACGCGTCATGGACATCAGCACTAAGACCAAGCTGATAGCCAGTCACAGCACCACGATGAACACTGATGTCACTGTCTATGGTAAGAGGCTACAATCTGTTCAATCATTCATTTACCTGGGGTCCATCATTGGCATTGTCCAAAAATCCTCCCAAGGGCAGCGAAGGCAACCACGGTGCTAGCCCAGATTCAAACCTGCGTGGCAGGACAAGAACATCTGCATGAAGCGCTAGAGCAGACTCCGGTGTGCGCTGGTACATTCCACCTTCCTGTCCGCATGTGAGACATGAATCCTAACAGCGGATCTCAAAAAGAAGAATCCAGGCCACTGAAATGAGACGTTGCCGCAAGATACTGAACATCATACACACTGATTACATCACCATTCACCAAGTGCCTCAGTACACCAGGCAGCACACAGGCCCGTGCCAAGATCACTTGACATCATCAAGGAAAGAAAATGACGTTGGTATGACCCAGTGTCCTTGCTAAAAAAAAAAATATTCCTCCAGGGAAGCGTGGAAAGAGTGAGGGGGGTAGGAGAGGCGGGGGGGGGGGGGGAAGGAAAGGAAGATGAAAAATGGTGGTCTCACAACATTGCAGAGTGGACAGGGGAAACATCTGCAGAGACCCAGCCCTTGGCACACAATTGACAGAGCTGGGGGTACCTGGTGAACTGTTCTTCAGTGTGGTGCCCCTGTGACTCTCCACGGAGCTAGGGAAGAAGAAGAGGAAGAAGAAGAGGAGGAAGAAGAGGAGGAGGAGGAGAAGGAAGAAGAAAAAAAAAAAAAGAAAAAGAAGAAGAAAAGAAGAACAACAACAACAACAAAGACAAGAAGAACAAGAACAAGAAGGAGGAGAGGAGGAGGTGGGAGGAGGAGGGGGGAGGAGGAGGAGGAAGAGTCGAAGGAGGAGGAGGGGGAGATATGAAGAAGGAGGAGGAGGAGAAGAAGAAGGAGGAAGAAGAAGAAGAAGACCATTAACGCCTACATTTCCTGTGTAGTTACAGTGGTAAGGAGTTAGTGAAGGCAGAGGACATAGGCACCACACCCTGACACTGCTGAACCTGACAGCTGTTTCTCTAACCCCTACATTCCAGCTACCGCTTTGAATAGTGCAAAGCCTTTTTTTGTACATTTGCTTAAATACTGCTTACGTTTAAGAGTTTTCTACGCTAAAAGAAGACTTTCTTGCCTGGCTAATTCACAGATATAAGACTGATTTCATTGCAAGTAGCGAGGATGTGCCACATAGGCGTGAACCTTGAGAAGTACGTTGTTGTTGTTGTTGTTGGTATTGTTGTGGGTGCTGTTGTTGTTGTTGTTGTTGTTGTAGATGATGTTGTTGTTGTCGTTGGCAATGTTGATCCTGCTGCTGTTGTTGTTGTTGCTGTTGTTTTGAACAAAGACTAAAGATACATATTGCCGACTTCAATTGTACAAGGTATGGTGAACAAGATTAAGCTGAACAGAATGTCCAAAAATTGGTAAACTATTTTTGATACGAGTGGATAAGCAGATAAAGATAAACAGTTAAAGATAAGCAGATAAAGATAAGCAGATAAAGGGCAAAGAAAGTGGAATACCAGACTAGGAAACTGTCTTTGACAGTTTTACGTAAAATTACGGAAGCTTTGTGTCCGGATTAAACTGTATGCCAAATACATTGAAATAGTTGACAGCTTACACAGATTGTTATGAGGAGGAGTAAGAGATGGAGAAGGAGGCGGAGGAGGGAAATATATTCATTTATTTATCTAATCTGGTGGCTTATCTAAACAATGCTAAAGAAGATCTAGTTGCAAAGTGAGACGGGAAATCTAAAAAAAAAAAAAATCTTAAATAAATGTTGCTGGGTTTTTTTGTTTTTTTTTTTGTTTTGTTTTTTGTTCTTTCGTTTGTTTGTTTTTTGTTGTTGTTGTTTTGTTGTTGTTGTTTTTTTTTTTTTTTGGGGGGGGGGGTTCTCGCACATTAGCTGCAGAGAAATGAACGGTCAGCGTTATTTTACCCACAGCCAATCATCATGGCGACAGCTGGAGTTGTCGCCCGTCAAGAGCATCACGTCAAGTTACTGTTTATGACGTCGACATCTATAGTGTTGCATGACAAGCAACGCATGTGTGTGAGGTGGGTTCTTTGGCAGTATTTTGGGACCAATATCATTCACGGTGTTTATAAATGATCTCCTTGTAGAATTAAAGAGTACGTGTAAAATGTTTTGCAGATGACACAAAACTTTATAACTCTCCCGAAATTGTATAAGGAATTACAAAAGGATATTGAAACATAAGTGCAGTGGTCTGATACTTGGAACTTATATTTTCATGCAGAAAAATGTAAAGTACTTCATATTGGAAAATCAAACCCACAAAAGGATTATATATCATAAAAATTGTGGACAAGAAAGTAAAAGTGGCTACACGTGAGGAAGAGAAAGACCTAGGTGTGACTTCTGACCAAAAAAAAAATGTTATTTGACAAACATATTGCGAATAGTATTAACAAGGCCAACAGCACACTGAACAAACAAGGAGACATTCCCCCTCCCCCCCCCCCCCCCCCCCCCCCCCCCCCCCCCCGCCCCCCCCCCCCCCCCCCCCCCAAGAATTTTTTCATTCCAAGCTTGGTTATATATCCTGTACAGGACACATCTAAACAGCAACAACAACTGGAGAAATAAACAAATACAAATTAACGTTTATTCAAGACTGGCACAGCCCTTTAAAAAAAAAAAAAAAAAAAAAAAAAGTTTACCTATCCCGATTGAATGACTAGCCTATTATGCATGTCACAGTGTTTCGTCACCTCGAAAACAGAGCTGATGATGTTAAATTAGACAGGTACATGAACAAACAGAAACAAATTCAGGTAGGCCTAACGTCCATTTGATCGAAACGAACACAAATACGAATTGAGGTAGTGAACAGTAAGCAACAAATAATAAACAAGTAGGGTAACTCTTGCTTCCATGATGAAAAAAATTCACGCCCATAACTCCAAAGGAATGCTGCTTACGACACCGAAGACGAAGTTCAAATTGTTTCATTTCTTAGTCAGCTTTTTTTTTTCCGTTCAAAATGTACTTAACAACTAAGACGTTTGTTGCCTTCCCGAGCGAAAAGTGAAAAAAAACAAGACCAGCCGAATTCTGTTCTGCTATTAATTCGAGTGCTATTCTCGAACGGTTTTCGCAATTAAAGGGACAGAACTTGCTCAGATTATGGACTGCACATGGAACAGCAGTTACGCCCCTTAGCAATTTTGCACAGCTTTGCAGTGTTGTTAGATTCAGCGTTAATTAACGCCCACACAAGATCAAAAACTGATCTGGCAGACGCGGTTGACCATTCTAGAAGAATGTGTAAGTGTGTGGGGGGGGGGGGGGGGGAGGTGGGAGGGTGGACTGGGGCTATCTAACACCGTGCCCTGGAATGACAACGCATTGAGACGGGCAACCAAAATGGCGCGTTTAAACTCAGTGTTGTTAGGGGGGGGGGGGGGGGGGGGGGGGGGGGGGTGCCGTAAACCATTTGAACTCGCAACTTTGAACGCGAGTGACTGCAGATCTTTTGCGTATATGCAATCGTCGTTGAAGAAATGACCATTTTTGCTAACAAAAAAGGAAGCTGATTCATCCCGAATGAATCAATGGTTGTTTTTTTTTTTGTTTGTTTTTTTAAAGGCGCAGACCCCTCTGAAGTGTCACGGACAATATGGTCTCAAAATACTCAACTTATTGATTGTGGAGACCTGTCCGTCGGTGGTGAAGAGGATCCAGAAAAAAAAACACGTAACTGTTTTGGGGTTTGTTGTTTTTTTGTTTGTTTGTCTGTTTTTGGTTTGTTTGTTTTTTTGTGTGTGTGGTTTTTTTTGTTCCTCGAAAACAAATCAGAGGATATCGCACCCTCGTTCTAAGAGAAGCACACGGTCAATGCTACGTACATGCAGTCGTTGTTGAGAAATGACAAAATTTGCTTATTAAAAAAAAAAAAAAAAAAAAAAGTGTACCTATCCCAATTGAATGAATAACCTATTGTACATGTCACAGTGTTTCGTCACCTCGAAAACAGAGCTGATGATATCGCAGCCCCGTTCAGGGAGATAGGCCTAGACACGTGCAATGCTTTGTATAATCCCGAGAGACAGACATTTGCCAGCCTATACACAGAGGTCAGTTCACAGCAGGTGAACAATAAGCAATAGTCAGTGCCATGATGGTGGCATGCTTAAGTGGGGCGAGCGCGTGTGCTTTCTTTTCTGCTTGTTTATTTGTTTGCTTGTTATCTCCGCCAAGGATCCACCGTCACTGTTCAGCACAGTGCTGTTTTCGTTTGTTTGTCTTGCCGGCATGACTGTTACACGATCATCTGTCAAGTTGAAAATCGGTCACACACGCAAACATCATCAGACTCGGAGCACTTACAGCAGTAAGTGAAGAAGAAAATCAGCTCTTACCTGTTGGGATGATTGACGTGTGTGTGTGTGTGTGTGTGTGTGTGTGTGTGTGTGTGTGTGTGTGTGTGTGTGTGTGTGTGTGTGTGTGTGTGTGTCTGCTTGCATATGTGCTTGTGAGTGCATGTCTATGTCTGTGTATGCATAAGTGTGTGTGTTTGCGTATGCACGTGCATGCTTGTTTCCATGTGTGCATATATGTATGATTGTTTGGTTGCCTGTGTGTGTGTGTGTGTGTGTGTGTGTGTGTGTGTGTGTGTGTGTGTGTGTGTGTGTGTGTGTGTGTGTGTGTGTGTGTGTGTGTGGTGTGTGCGCGCGTGTTCTATGACTGACTTTGAGCAGTGTATAAGACTTTACCTGACAACTAATATCAGACTAAGAAATGAATAGAAGTCATTTGCTGACGATATAGGAGAGGACTGGAGGAATCTGAATTTCAGGAGATCTCACGTCGTGGAGTTGCTGCCTTTTGGGATGCGCCAGAACTTTTAATTTGATTCATTTGGACATTGTACGCCACAGGCTGATCTAGGGGAAGACAGTGTAGGTCAATGGAAGGATTTCCGTTGGTAGCGGGGAATTCCACATCCAGTCTGAGAGAGATCATGTTGGAAGCTGCTTGTCAGGGCTGGATCACATCTGGCGGGAAGCATCATTCTTGTTGGCAGAGCAGCTGACATTGTGTGTTATCTCCACCTGTATACTGCTGCAGCAAGCATGCAGATTCCTATGGGAAACGATCTAAGTGGTTTTGAAGAAAACGTACTTCAAATAACTCGGCCAGAGAACATGGACAAGCGAATTACAAGACAAAGCAGGACGCGTTTCGACATCTGGGGTCTTCTTCAGGTACAGCAAATAACATTCAGGACAAGGAACACGAAGAATGAGCAATCCCTTATCTTCTCAAATTCGGCGCAACATGGGTGTCCTGCATTGTCCTGCATGTTGTTTGTTTTGAACCTGAAGAAGACCTCAGAGGTCGAAACGCGTCGTGTTTTGACTTGTAATTTGTTCGTCCATGTTCGCTGGCGGAGTTAGTTCAGTACTTTTTTTTTTTAATTTGTTGAAATTTCCGCCTGTAGTCACCTCATCATGCAACTGGATCGAACAGGTGTTGACCACTGACAGGGGGGATAGAAGATGGCTACATAGACGAACGAACGGTTTACTATACAAACCAGTACGGTCTTTGGTTGCAGTTGGTCCTGCAGGACTGTGTTTTGTCAGGAAGAAAGGTGGCAGAGTGGTTAAGACGTTCGCCTGCCAATCCAACGTGTGAGAAGTGCGTGGGTTCGAGCCCTGCCTTTCTCGCCCTTTCCTTCCCAGTTTGAATGACAAATCGAACTGAACGTCAAGTCCATCGGATGGGGACTATAAGCGAGTCAGACCCGTGTGCCTTCCTGGCCCCCTGCACACGTTACAGAACCCACGGGAGTTGAAAATCGAAAAGAGCAGGGGGGTTCCCCGCTGCCCTGGCAAAATTGATGTAGATTGAAGATAGCCGCCTGGTATTTCTTAGCAAGCCACAAACATTGTCACTTACTGTTATCGTGTGCCATCGTGTACCGGTGGAAATGGAGGACACGTATAAACATCGCATGCATCCTATGTGAGAAACTGGAGGAATAAATGAGATAAATGAAAATGAGTGACTGATATTTGAATGGTACGGGAACCGACTGAATGAGCGCCAGTAGGCTGCTCTTCGGCCGGCTCTACCTGAGTAGGCAGCCCGTTGAGTGAGTGAGGTAGTGTGTTTATTGTAAAACGCTTAGAGCTTGGCACCCAATATGATATTATAATAATAATCATTCAAACCTACAGCACGACTGTTCTCTTGGTTCTGGTTTCCTGAAGGGCTATAGCCGCTGAACAAGATTTAAGACGGTTAGACAGGGAGGGCCAGATGTGACACAAGCGGGTTGTTACGATCAGTTTCAAAGCCAGGTGACTGAAGGGGGGAAATTGAAGCAAATTTGTAAAAGAAATTTTGGTTAGTTACAAAAGACAATACAGACAAACAGATTACAGGACAAAACGCGATGCATTTCAACCTCTTGGGTCTTCTTCAGGCAAAAACAAACAATGTTTAGGAAATTGAGGACGTTGTCTTCGTGCTCATTGTCCTGGATCTTTGGTTTTGGCTGAAGAAGACCCACGAGGTCGAAACGGGTCGTGTTTTGTCCTATTATCTCTTTGTCTGCATTGTCTTGCGGAATTTACAACCTTTCTTTTTAAAATATGATTATTACAAGTTTCTAGTGTCCTACGGGGGTTAGTATACCGATAACAGGCGCTGTTGAACAGGTGGGAACCTACCAATGGAACAGCTGATTGTTTTGATCAGCTGCTCAGTACAAAGTCTTTGCTTCACTTCTGTAAAATGCGCGCAGGTCTTGCTGCTGCCTGGCGGATGTTTCAGGCAGACCTGTGTCTGTCTTCTGGAAAAGGTGAAGTTCATTTGGACTGAGCTCACAGAAAGTTCATCAGGACGAGGATCAGCAGGCTGAAAACTTCCGGCATGAATGACATGAACCAACGGCACAGGTTGAATAGCAAGGCCTGTATGGACATCGCTCTTTACTTCTTTGTTCTTTGTTTCGTGTGTGTGTGTGTGTGTGTGTGTGTGTGTGTGTGTGTGTGTGTCTGCTTGCATATGTGCTTGTGAGTGCATGTCTATGTCTGTGTATGCATAAGTGTGTGTGTGTTTGCGTATGCACGTGCATGCTTGTTTCCATGTGTGCGTATATGTATGATTGTTTGGTTGCCTCTGTGTGTGTGTGTGTGTGTGTGTGTGTGTGTGTGCGTGCGTGCGTGCGTGCGTGCGTGCGTGCGTGCGTGCGTGCGTGCGTGCGTGCGTGCGTGCGTGCGTGCGTGCGTGTGTGCGTGTGTGTGTGTGTGTGTGTGTGTGTGTGTGTGTGTGTGTGTGTGTGTGTGTGTGTGTGTGTGTGTGTGTGCGAGTGTTCTATGACTGACTTTGAGCAGTGTATAAGACTTTACCTGACAACTAATATCAGACTAAGAAATGAATAGAAGTCATTTGTTGACGATATAGGAGGGGACTGGAGGAATCTGAATTTCAGGAGATATCACGTCGTGGAGTTGCTGCCTTTTGAGATGCGCCAGAACTTTTAATTTCATTCATTTGGACATTGTACGCCACAGGCTGATCAAGGGGAAGACAGTGTAGGTCAATGGAAGGATTTCCGTTGGTAGCGGGGAATTCCACATCCAGTCTGAGAGAGATCATGTTGGAAGCTGCTTGTCAGGGCTGGATCACATCTGGCGGGAAGCATCATTCTTGTTGGCAGAGCAGCTGACATTGTGTGTTATCTCCACCTGTATACTGCTGCAGCAAGCATGCAGATTCCTATGGGAAACGATCTAAGTGGTTTTGAAGAAAACGTACTTCAAATAAGTCGGCCAGAGAACATGGACAAACGAATTATAAGACAAAGCAGGACGCGTTTCGACATCTGGGGTCTTCTTCAGGTACACAAATAACATTCAGGACAAGGAACACGAAGAATGAGCAATCCCTTATCTTCTCAAATTCGGCGCAACATGGGTGTCCTGCATTGTCCTGCATGTTGTTTGTTTTGAACCTGAAGAAGACCTCAGAGGTCGAAACGCGTCGTGTTTTGACTTGTAATTTGTTCGTCCATGTCGCTGGCGGAGTTATTTCAGTACTTTTTTTTTTTTTAATTTGTTGAAATTTCCGTCTGTAGTCACCTAATTTTGCAACTAGATCGAACCGGTGTTGACCACTGACAGGGGGGATAGAAGATGGCTACATAGACGAACGAACGGTTTACTATACAAACCAGTACGGTCTTTGGTTGCAGTTGGTCCAGCAGGACTGTGTTTTGTCAGGAAGAAAGGTGGCAGAGTGGTTAAGACGTTCGCCTGCCAATCCTACGTGTGAGAAGTGCGTGGGTTCGAGCCCTGCCTTTCTCGCCCTTTCCTTCCCAGTTTGAATGACAAATCGAACTGAACGTCAAGTCCATCGGATGGGGACTATAAGCGAGTCAGACCCGTGTGCCTTCCTGGCCCCCTGCACACGTTACAGAACCAACGGCAGTTGAAAATCGAAAAGAGCAGGGGGGTTCCCCGCTGCCCTGGCAAAATTGATGTAGATTGAAGATAGCCGCCTGGTATTTCTTAGCAAGCCACAAAAATTGTCACTTACTGTTATCGTGTGCCATCGTGTACCGGTGGAAATGGAGGACACGTATAAACACCGCATGCATCCTATGTGAGAAACTGGAGGAATAAATGAGATAAATGAAAATGAGTGACTGATATTTGAATGGTACGGGAACCGACTGAATGAGCCCGGTAGCTGCTCTTCGGCCGTCTCTACCTGGGTAGGCAGCCCGTTGAGTGAGTGAGGTGGTGTGTTATTGTAAAACGCTTAGAGCATGGTCTGTGACCGAGGATAGGCGCTGTATAAATACCCAATATATATAATAATATTCATTCAAACCTACAGCACGACTGTTTCTGTTGGTTCTGGTTTCCTGAAGCGCTATAGCCGCTGAACAAGATTTAAGACGGTTAGACAGGGAGGGCCAGATGTGACACAAGCGGTTGTTACGATCAGTTTCAAAGCCAGGTGACTGAAGGGGGAAATTGAAGCAAATTTTAAAAGAAATTTTGGTTAGTTACAAAAGACAATACAGACAAACAGATTACAGGACAAAACGCGATGCATTTCAACCTCTTGGGTCTTCTTCAGGCAAAAACAAACAATGTTTAGGAAATTGAGGACGTGTTCTTCGTGCTCATTGTCCTGGATCTTTGTGTTGGCTGAAGAAGACCCACGAGGTCGAGACGGGTCGTGTTTTGTCCTATTATCTCTTTGTCTGCATTGTCTTGCGGAATTTACAACCTTTCTTTTTAAAATATGTTATTACAAGTTTCTAGTGTCCTACGGGGGTTAGTATACCGATAACAGGCGCTGTTGAACAGGTGGGAACCTACCAATGGAACAGCTGATTGTTTTGATCAGCTGCTCAGTACAAAGTCTTTGCTTCACTTCTGTTAAATGCGCGCAGGTCTCGCTGCTGCCTGGCGGATGTTTCAGGCAGACCTGTGTCTGTCTTCTGGAAAAGGTGAAGTTCATTGGACTGAGCTCACAGAAAGTTCATCAGGACGAGGGTCAGCAGGCTGAAACTTCCGGCATGAATGACATGAACCAACGGCACAGGTTGAATAGCAAGGCCTGTATGGCATCCTCTTTACTTCTTTGTTCTTTGTTTCGTGTGTGTGTGTGTGTGTGTGTGTGTGTGTGTGTGTGTGTGTGTGTGTGTGTGTGTGTGTGTGTGTGTGTGCATTGTGTGTGTGAGTGGTGTGTTGTGTGTGTTGTGTGTGTGGTGTGTGTTTGTGTGTGTGTAGTGTGTGTGTGTGCCTGTGCTATGTGCTTGTGAGTGATGTCTATGTCTGTGTTGCATATGTGTGTGTGTTTGCGTTGCACGTGCTGCTTGTTCATGTGTGCGTATGTTGTTGTTTTGGTGCTCTGTGTTGGGGTGTGTGTGGTGGTGTGTGTGTGCGTGCGTGCGTGCGTGCGTGCGTGCGTGCGTGCGTGCTGGTGCTGCGTGCGTGCGTGCGTGGTCCGTGGTGCGTGGTGGGGTGTGTGTGTGTGTGTGGTGTGTGTGTGTGTGTGTGTGTGTGCGCGAGTGTTCTATGACTGACTTTGAGCAGTGTATAAGACTTTACCTGACAACTAATATCAGACTAAGAAATGAATAGAAGTCATTTGTTGACGATATAGGAGGGGACTGGAGGAATCTGAATTTCAGGAGATATCACGTCGTGGAGTTGCTGCCTTTTGAGATGCGCCAGAACTTTTAATTTCATTCATTTGGACATTGTACGCTACAGGCTGATCAAGGGGAAGACAGTGTAGGTCAATGGAAGGATTTCCGTTGGTAGCGGGGAATTCCACATCCAGTCTGAGAGAGATCATGTTGGAAGCTGCTTGTCAGGGCTGGATCACATCTGGCGGGAAGCATCATTCTTGTTGGCAGAGC
>CM031615.1:16645412-16650412 GCA_018398815.1 Conus ventricosus
TCAAATGAAACGCGTCACCTATATACACGTAGTTCTGTGGTTTACTCCCCACCAAGGGCCCCAACACAGGCTCCAGATGCACCTCAAAGCAACGATCGAGCGATGAGTGGAACAATAAACTGACAAGAAACCACTGAAAAGAAATAATAAACCGAATAAAAATTGCAATCAGTATGTAGAAAGTAAAAACTGTAAAGGGCAGCAGTGAACAATGAATGCTCAGGTCATGAACGTAATTCGTACCGTTAACTTTGAGCTCCGTCGTATCAGCTCAATTCGCAATTTCCTCTCAACTGAGGCAACAAAAACTCTCGTTTCGGCATTTGTGCTCTCCCGTCTGGATTATTGCAATGGTCTCCTTGTAAATTGCCCACAAGATCTTATACAACGAATTCAGAGATTACAAAATACTGCAGCACGCCTGGTCTTGAGGGTTCCCCGTAGAGACCACATCACCCCGCATCTCCACACTCTGCACTGGCTCCCCATAGCAGCTCGCATTAGATACAACATTGCATGCATGTGTTTTCGCGCCATCAGTGGATCTGGTGAACGTTCCTTCTTTTTTGCAGCCCCTTCTGTTTGGAACTCTCTCCCACTTTCGATCCGCTCTGCCAAAACTGACTCAGCTTTCCGCTCTGCACTCAAAACCCATCTGTTCAAGGAATTTTCTTTATAGAAAACATTTTTGTCCTGTTACTGGGTGTGTCATTGCGTTACGTGTTGTAAGTGTTGCACTTGAAAACTGACAATGTGTGCGTGTGTGTGTGTGTGTGTGTGTGTGTGTGTGTGTGTGTGTGTGTGTGTGTGTGTGTGTGTGTGTCTGTGTGTGTGTGTGTGTGTGTGTGTGTGTGTGTGTGTGTGTGTGTGTGTGTGTGAGTGTGAGTGTGTGTGTGTGTGTGTGGTGTGTCAATGTTGGTTGGCCAGCCCCGCCCCCCCCCCCCCCCCCTCCTGCTATGTTTCATTGTCATAATTGATGAGGTGACTGGGTTTATGGTTTTGTATAGTGATTTGTGTTTGTACATGTTTATAGTAAAATATTGTAAAGCGCTGTGAGCTCTAGTGAGAAAGGGTGCTCTATAAATGTACGTTATTATTATTACACACATACATACATACATACATGCATACATACATACATACATACATACATACATACATACATACATACATACACACATACATGCATACATACACACACACATAATACATTACGTCATTTTATCTTACGAAAGAGGAGTCAGTCTCTTTCTGTGTGGATGACATTCAAGAAGAGATCACAACCAGCTCTCTGATCCTTCTCCTCAGTTAGTGATCGATGTTCACTGAAATCAGCTGTCTTCACACAGCGGGAGTTTGGTTCCTAATGGCATACAACAAACAAACAAGCACACAACAAGTGTAAAGTGACGTTATTATATTTGCAAAAGACACCCCCAAACTT
The DNA here is from genome assembly GCA_018398815.1 of Conus ventricosus. Lineage (NCBI taxonomy): Eukaryota > Metazoa > Mollusca > Gastropoda > Neogastropoda > Conidae > Conus > Conus ventricosus. Next base: position 16,646,857 of record CM031615.1, read on the forward strand.
CTGGATATTTCGGCGAAAGCGCCTTTTTCAACAAATACAGGACAAGAGATCAAAAACAATACTTCCCTTGCACAGCACAATCCGCAAATGAAACTAAAAGGCAGAATGCATTTGTGAGCACAATTCAAGGGGAAAGAGAGAGAGAGAGAGAGAGAGAGAGAGAGAGGAGGGAAGCAGGTAAAGGTGAAGGTTGGAGACAGTGAGTGCAAAATGATCCTAATGGCAGAGTAGGTTATTAGACTAGTACCAGCCAATGTTAGGTAAGTACTCCAGCAGATCTGACCAGCGCACTGGGCTAATGCGTAGGTGAGACAATCATCTGCTGACTCGTAGTCACGAGACCCTCTTCTTCAATTCTCTCATCCTAGTTATGAATTCATTTATTATATTATTATTATTATATTGGGTATTTATATAGTGCCTATCCTCGGTCACAGACCAAGCTCTAAGCGCTTTACAATAAACACACTACCTCACTCACTCAACGGGCTGCCTACCCAGGTAGAGCCGGCTGAAGAGCAGCCTACTGGCGCTCATTCAGTCGGTTCCCGTGCCATTCAAATATCAGTCACTCATTTTCATTTATCTCATTTATTCCTCCAGTTTCTTACATAGGATGCATACGATGTTTTATACGTGTCCTCCATTTCCACCGGTACACGATGGCACACGATAACAGTAAGTGACAATTTTTGTGGCTTGCTAAGAAATACCAGGCAGCTATCTTCAATCTGCATCAATTTTGCCAGGGCAGCGGGGAACCCCCCTGATCTTTTCGATTTTCAACTGCCGTGGGTTCTTTAACGTGTGCAGGGGGCCAGGAATGCACACGGGCCCGACTCGCTTATAGTCCCCATCCGATGGACTTGACGTTCAGTTCGATTTGTCATTCAAACTGGGAAGGAAAGGGCGAGAAAGGCAGGGCTCGAACCCACGCACTTCTCACACTTTGGACTGGCAGGCGAACGTCTTAACCACTCTGCCACCTTTCTTCCTATCCATCAGCTTCAAATTACGCGCTGTGTGGTCTCAAAATTCAGCGGATGTGGTGTAGCGTATATGGACTAGTCCGCACGCAGTGACACTTCCTCGATGAAACTGAGAATGAAACTGAAACTGAATCTTAGTGGCAGAGCTGATGTAGATGCTACAGATGAGACTTCAGTAGTTACAGGAGACGGAGACTGTTGCACACGGTGAACGGTGATGAGGTTACAGGAGACAGAGACTATTGCACACGGTGAATGGTGATGAGGTTACAGGAGACGGAGACTATTGCACACGGTGAACGATGAGGTTACAGGAGACGGGGACTATTGTACACGGTGAACGGTGATGAGGTTACAGGAGACGGAGACTATTGCACATGGTGAACGGTGATGAGGTTACAGGAGACGGAGACTATTGCACACGGTGAACGGTGATGAGGTTACAGGAGACGGAGACTATTGCACACGGTGAACGATGAGGTTACAGGAGACGGAGACTATTGCACACGGTGAACGGTGATGAGGTTACAGGAGACGGAGACTATTGCACACGGTGAACGGTGATGAGGTTACAGGAGACGGAGACTATTGCACACGGTGAACGATGAGGTTACAGGAGACGGGGACTATTGTACACGGTGAACGGTGATGAGGTTACAGGAGACGGAGACTATTGCACACGGTGAACGGTGATGAGGTTACAGGAGACGGAGACTATTGCACACGGTGAACGGTGATGAGGTTACAGGAGACGGAGACTATTGCACACGGTGAACGGTGATGAGGTTACAGGAGACGGGGACTATTGTACACGGTGAACGGTGATGAGGTTACAGGAGACGGAGACTATTGCACACGGTGAACGATGATGAGGTTACAGGAGACGGAGACTATTGCACACGGTGAACGGTGATGAGGTTACAGGAGACGGAGACTATTGCACACGGTGAACGATGAGGTTACAGGAGACGGAGACTATTGCACACGGTGAACGGTGATGAGCGGTTTTGAGGTCAATGTAATGGCAGATTGTGGTAGGTAGGTTTTCAGCTCCATTTGATGGGGGAGTTATGTTTCTAGTTTGGTTCAGCATGACTGACTGTATCTTGAACATTCCAGTTCAGTCAATTTCATCGCTGTCGGCCAATCCCCGCCCTAGTATGTACATACATCTGTAAGATGCCAAAGGAGCACAGACACAATCAGCCGTGCCTCACTGACGAGTCCGACCCAGCGGACGAAAGGCCTCGGATCTGTCTTCAAGACGGGTTACGACGGTCCCTATATGCTGCCATTGAAGGATTATATATTCATAATACACGTTTCCCTGATTTCTCTTCTTCTTTTTTTTTTCTTCCTCCCCCCCCCCCCCCCCCCCCTTTCTTTTTTTCTAAATTTAAATCTTCGCTAGGTCATTAATATGACGGAGGACTAAAATTTTCAACACACACACACACACACACACACACACACACACACAGACTTGCGTCTAAAGAGGAAGAGGGATATGACAGGAATTTTTTTTTTTCCAATGGATGCTTTCTTTGTTGTGTCGTTCTTCCAAAGGTGAGACAGCAGGACAGCTAAACGACAGCTCTTTTGTTTGGTAAAAATCTAGTTTTAAAAGTAATTTTAAATAACTCCGCTGGTAAACAGGGACAAACAAATCATGAGACAAAACACGACGCGTTTCGACCTCTCAGGTCTCCTCCAGGCAAATCATGAGACAGAACACGACGGGTTTCGACCTCTCAGGTCTCCTCCAGGCAAATCATGAGACAGAACACGACGGGTTTCGACCTCTCAGGTCTCCTCCAGGCAAATCATGAGACAGAACACGACGCGTTTCGACCTCTCAGGTCTCCTCCAGGCAAATCATGAGACAGAACACGACGCGTTTCGACCTCTCAGGTCTCCTCCAGGCAAATCATGAGACAGAACACGACGGGTTTCGACCTCTCAAGTCTCCTCCAGGCAAATCATGAGACAGAACACGACGGGTTTCGACCTCTCAGGTCTCCTCCAGGCAAGAGAAACACCATTCGGGACCAATGAAACGAAGAACGAGCGATCACTCGTCTTCTCGAATTCGGCGCAAGATGGCGTTCAGTTTCCGCCGTCAGTCATCTCCCTTGAAAACTAACTCATAAAATCGGAAATGAAATGAGGTAGGGAACCGTAAACGATAAACAGTAAACAAGTGGGGTATGTTTTGCTCCCATAAGGAAACCTAACACAGAGTAACTTTTATTCAAGACTGGCACAGCCTTTTAAACTTGAATAAAGTCAGACAAATACATAGACGAACAATCTAATACTGGGGAAAAAAACAAGCGCAGGCCAACAACTGAACTGTCTGGCAAAGATTTGGACTTGAGGGGAGGGGAGTTTGAAGATTGAGAAACTGGGAAAATGAAATTAAAAAAAATTTTTTTTTACAGATATGAAAACTCTTCTCTAGTTTTTTAGATAAGGGAACCATCGCAATCCCTTTTGAAGGCAAACATATTTGTATTGCCTGCTCCGAGGCCTTTCGCCCGCTGGATCGGACTCATCAGGGAGACACG
>CM031615.1:16657912-16664241 GCA_018398815.1 Conus ventricosus
TTTCCGCGTGTCACCCGGAGTCCTCTAGATGGTGATCCTCCCTCGGGCCATTCTTCTGAACGTCATGAATGAATGAATGCGACTGAGAAGTTCATGGATTTCAATCAGATGCGGAATTTGTGTCGTCAAAACTGTGTTTTGTGTCTTGCTCTCTGCTGAGGGGGGTAGGCACTCGGTGTGATTTCTGTTTGTGTTCCCTCCCCTTGCTTCCAAGACTGCTTTATCTACCACACATGCATACGCACACACAACCAGACCGACAGTATGGGACACAGTGGCGTTGCTCTCTGTTGAGTTTGAAGGCATTCAGTATGATTTATGTTTGCGTTCTCTCCCTTGCTTTCAAGTTTGTCTTATCCACACACACGCATACACTCAACAAGTCAGACAGTTTGTGACATTTTGGCGACCCGACTATCTCTCGCGTTTCTTCGTCAGTGCATTCCTGTTTCTCTTATCGGGCGTGGCGTCTTTCTCTCTCTGTAGCGCAAGCATCTTTTTGTACTCCCAGGTCGTATAGAACAGGGAGTACTTTAGAATGGGAACGAAGAAATGCTGTCTGTATGTCTGTGTGTGTGTTTGTGTGTGTGTGTGTGTGTGTGTGTGTGTGTGTGTGTGTGTGTGTGTGTGTGTGTGTGTGTGTGTGTGTCCGTGGTCAAAATGTGTTCCACTCGCTCCAGACAAAACTACTGGGCCGATCTTTCTGAAAATTTGTAGGCATGTTCATTATGGGCCACGGATGATGCCCGGTGTTCTAGTTTACCGCTATAGCCGTTACTTACGGCTGTAACGGCCTGTAACGGTTTTTCTTCTTTATGGAATATCTCAGAAAGTCCTTGGCAAATTTATAAGCGGTTTGGATGGTCTTGTGACCAGTCGGAGCCTCTGTCCATATGTAAGTAATGTAATGCTGAAAATGGATTAAACAACCGTTAAAAACCGTTATTCTGCGGTTACTTCTTTTTTCTTTTCTTTTTTTAATGATTTTCCAACATTAATAACAAAACGGATAATCAACATAACATACAATAAACATCATACAAATGGGTACACTAAATCAAGGGAGGGAATAGGGCTAGAAAGGAAAAAAGGTATAATCACATGAAATAAAATCAAATTCAATAATCAACGAAGAATAAATGAAAAGAAAAAAGTCACAAACGTACAACCTTAACTCTTTCTCGTTCACGAGGCACCCGAGGAATGAATACGTCCAATATGCCTGTCCAGATAGGGTAAAGTGGTTAGTCAGAATGTTTTCACATGTATACCCTATTTTCATAAATTTCATTAGCTACTTTTTACCCTCGACTACATTTTGCTCGTTCTTTTTTTTTCCCTCCACGTCTAACTCATTCCAATAGACATGACAGTTAGTTTTTCATAAGGGTACCATTTTCTATCAAATTCTATGTATTTCATTTCTGAATAATGCATATATTTTTCAACCCTATATATATTATGAAGTTCTCTCAAGAAATGTTTGACAGTAGGTTTTATTTTGTTTATTCTGCATCTATATATATGATGTTTAGCCCATAAGATAATGTGTTCAAAAACTTCATCAGTTTTTGTATGCTCATCATTTCCGAATAGAACCAGCTCCACATTAAAACTCTTTTCTGCTGCAATGTTCACATCTTTCTTTTAATGTTTTTTCTACTTCCCCCAGAAATGTTTCGCAAACTGGCACTGCCACAAGTAGTGTTGAACTGAATCGGTTTCGGATTCACAAAATGTACACAGATCAGTGGTAAGAATTCCCATCTTCTTTAAGATACAATTTGTAACCAAAATATTGTGACAAATTCTTATTTGGAACCATTTTAATTTAATTTCTTTAATTTGTTTCACTTGTTTCATTGTTGTTTCCCAATCTACCACAATTTTTAATTTATCTTCCCATTTAACAAAGGAGCTTATATCAAATATTGTTATTTTTTCGATGAGATTGCTGTAAAAAGGTTTCGATCCCTTTTTAACGCTTGATATTAATTGTAGTGCTTTCGTTCTTAGGTTACAGCTATTGTTCGTTACTTTAATATTTGCACTTCTTAAATACCTTTTTATTGATGATATACAGCCATGAATTCGAGGTAATTTACAGTGATATCATATTTTTCAGAAAAAGTTTTATAATCAAGAAAACTTCCATCTTGATTGACAACATCTTTAACGAGGAATATCTGTTTTGCTATCCAGTTTTTAAAGTTAATGACGTCATTACAAACCCTAAACTTATCATTACATATATATGCGGAATTTGTGTCGTCAAAACTGTGTTTTGTGTCTTGCTCTCTGCTGAGGGGGGTAGGCACTCGGTGTGATTTCTGTTTGTGTTCCCTCCCTTGCTTCCAAGACTGCTTTATCTACCACACATGCATACGCACACACAACCAGACAGACAGTATGGGACACAGTGGCGTTGCTCTCTGTTGAGTTTGAAGGCATTCAGTATGATTTATGTTTGCGTTCTCTCCCTTGCTTTCAAATTTGTCTTATCACACACACGCATACACTCAACAAGCCAGACAGTTTGTGACATTTTGGCGACCCCGACTATCTCTCGCGTTTCTTCGTCAATGCATTCCTGTTTCTCTTATCGGGCGTGGCGTCTTTCTCTCTCTGTAGCGCAAGCATCTTTTTGTACTCCCAGGTCGTATAGAACAGGGAGTACTTTAGAATGGGAATGAAGAAATGCTGTCTGTATGTGTGTGTGTGTGTGTGTGTGTGTGTGTGTGTGTGTGTGTGTGTGTGTGTGTGTGTGTGTCCGTGGTCAAAATGTGTTCCACTCGCTCCAGACAAAACTACTGGGCCGATCTTTCTGAAAATTTGTAGGCATGTTCATTATGGGCCACTGATGATGCCCGATGTTCTAGTTTACCGCTATAGCCGTTACTTACGGCTGTAACGGCCTGTAACGGTTTTTCTTCTTTATGGAATATCTCAGAAAGTCCTTGGCAAATTTATAAGTGGTTTGGATGGTCTTGTGACCAATCGGAGCCTCTGTCCATATGTAAGTAATATAATGCTGAAAATGGATTAAACAACCGTTTAAAAACCGTTATTCTGCGGTTACTTCTTGTATACAGGTGGATTTTAATGAAATTTGGTATATAGAAAGGTTATCACACACAAATGGCACTTCTATATAGTGTTTCAAAATTTGACCGTTAAAAACCGTTATTCTTGACATATTGTCAGATTTGGATGAAATTTGATATGTACACAGGCTTTAAGCCCAGTGAGGACTAAAATACCGGTTTCAAAAGTGTATATCGGTTATATAACCGTTTAAACCGTTATTTTGCCGTTATCTTTTTATATTGGTGGGTTTTAATGAAATTTTGTATATAGAAAGGTTATCACACACAAATGGCACTTCCATTTAGTGTTTTAAAATCTGACCGTTAAAAACCGTTATTCTTGACATATTGTCCGATTTGGATGAAATTTGGTATGTACACAGGCTTTAGCCCAGTGAGGACTAAAATACCAGTTTCAAAGTGTACATCGGTTAAATAAGCGTTAAAACCGTTATTTTGCCTTTATTTCTTTTCTCACAAAGCACTTGGCCGATTTATAAGCGGTTTGGAAAACTGGGAGTACGTTTATATGCTTCGCATCTTCTTTTTTTATTTCAGGTCCGATGGTTGAATGTATTGTGTTGTTGTCTGCCCTTTCTTTTCCTGCCTCCAGGTGTGCAGAGATACTGTACTGTCATTATTTTTGTCTGTTGTTCTCTCTCTCTCTCTCTCTCTCTCTCTCTCTCTCTCTCTCTCTCTCTCTCTCTCTCTCTCTCTCAGGCTCCGGGGTCTCAGTTCTTTTCTTCTGTTTCCTCTAAAGTTTATCTTCTCTGCCTCTTTTTGTACTCCCAGTTCTTATAGAACAAGGAGTACTTTACAATGGGAACGAAGAAATGCTGTCTGTGTGTCTGTCCGTAGTCAAACTGTGTTCCACTCGCTCCAGATAAAACGTCTGGGCCGATCTTTCTGAAAATTTGTAGGTATGTTCATTATGGGTCACGGATAATGCACGATGTTTTATTTTACCAGAACAGCCATTACTAACGGCTATAACGGCCCAAAACGGTTTTTCTTCTTTATGGAATATCTCAGAACGTACTTGGCCGATTTCTTATCTCAGTGACGAAATACATTATGACGCATGTTTGATTGTGACGTTTTTTTACACGCGTATTCAAGATAAACTGGGAGTACGTTTATAGGCTTTGTATCTTGTTCTTTCTTCCATAGGGAACCTCAGCTTGTTTTGTCCTGTATCTAAAATGTTTTGGCAGCGCGGTGTGGTTTATGCGTCCTCTCCCAAGTTTTGTTCGTTCTGTGTTGTCTTCAATGAACATCATTCTCTTCATTAATGTGAGAGGGTTGTTTTTTTTCCCCTGCGCAGTCTCTTCATGATCATGTTTTGATGTGCCATACTCATGATTGTGTGATTTGTGTCTCGCCCTTTACATCTAGAAAGAGTTTTGAAACAGTTTAAATTGTTAAAAACCCGGTCCGCTACCTCAAATCCTAAAAGAGAGATCACTTATAGTAATATCATTGTTGCAATATTGTGGCAATTATTGTGGTAATTTGAGCGGCTTGGTTGCATGATATTTATACTGATTTTTTTTTTTAAATTCGGTACGCTTGTGACACTCCGTGCCCTTTGAGAGCTTGCTGCGCTCTGTTGTAATATTCAACGAGCATTGGCTCACTTTTCCTTTCTTCCACTGAATTTCTGTTTGTGTGAGTCCACTGTGGACTTCCTGGAGGAAACTAATTGATGCTAGCTCAGGCGAGAAGAGTTACGGATAGAAGACTTTGTGAAAATCCAAATTTATTTTACCAACGCCATTACCAGAGAGCAGAGACTTAAAGGAAGAGCACAGAAATGAGCGGCTGAAACATCAGAGTCAGGAGCAAAATTAGTGGCTGAAAATGGAGAATCACACTTGAAAAGAGAAAAGCTTGCAATTCTAAAAGAAAGAAACCAGTTTGAAAAACAACAACAAGAACTAAAAGAAGAGCGTGGGAGACTGGGACAAGGGTACAAATTTCAGATAAAAGTGGAGTTTACAAACCAGGCTTCGCCTAGCGATCCTGCCACCTATTTCCCTGTCAACCATTGGCCCCCAGAACGTTCTTCACCTTCCCCTTTTGAAAGAGATTGGCGAAGAGATCGATTCCTTCGTGTTCCGTTTTGAAGCCCGTGATATTTGCTGTGGATCGGACCGCCAATAGTGGCCCATCCAGTTTGCCTCTGTATCCAAGGCCCAGCCCTTTCATGTTACCATTTCCTATGAGCTTCTGATCCTGTCCCCTATGATACCCTTAGTAAGCAACATTTTCTTATCAGCTCCAGTGAACAGCTCATGCCTTTCATGAACAGTTTCGCCAAGCTAAATCAGACTTCACAGCATGATTCCTTACCTATCTAACTGTTATCTCTTATAAGGTCTCTCAGTATTATTTTGATGCTTTAGGTTGACAGCCTTGTCAGAAATTACTCAGGATTTTCAGGGTCTCCGTGACATTATCATGGGAGAACAGTTCCAGCTTTCTCTGTCTAAAGACCTATCTTTCTTTTAGAGAAAAAAAAACTTACAACAGCACAGGAGATGGCTATTACAGCAGAATTGTACAGAGATGCTAGACAATACACCTGTCGCTCGTCTGCAAAGTGTTGCACAGGTGAGATCGGGCACATTACAGGCCTCCACGTGGCCCCGAGGACCAGGTGGTGCTCAATCAAACTTCAGGGGTCGTGGTCACTCCGTTGGGGACTCGCCTTTCTCCTTCCTTTTTTTCTCTCCTCAGTCTGTCTCCACTTCTTCTTCTACTCCACATCACTGAGCTACTTTCTCTCTCCTCAGTCTCCAGGCCAATGTGATCAAGGTGAACAACCAGACAGCAAGCAGTCAGTGGTATGCTGTAAGTGTGGTGGTGTTGGAGATCACCAGTCCTGTCGTCTTTCAAGTGAATCATGTGTTAAATCTAAGGCACGTAAGGTCCTAGTTCCGATTAGTGTGGGTAAGAAGACATGGATCTCCTTCGCTATTTCCATCAGTTTACTTGGGTACGTTGACTCTACACCCGGGTTTTGTGAATAATAAACGGACTTCATTTCTTCGTAATATTGGTTGTGTGACAACTGGACTTCGAAAGTCTGTGGTCCTTAATGATCAAGTACAGGTAAAACCTAGTCTTCTGTTTCATTTGACGGCGAGACTGAAGACTTTCTCTTGCTATTGTATAGGTTTGCATTTTTTTTTCTCAGGCAAGAGGACCTGCTGTGCCATCGACGACCTCATCGTTGACCTC
>CM031615.1:16676841-16679774 GCA_018398815.1 Conus ventricosus
TTCTTAATAAGTTCTTGATCAAGTTACTTCAAGTTCTTAACTTAAGTCACCTCAAGTTTGTAATTAAGGCATCCTCTAAGTACAATCAAGTTCTTATCCAAGTCAACTTATAATTATTTATTAAGTTCTTAAAGTATTATTGCATCTGAAATGGATCAAATGATCTTTTGTTGTTGGCGGTTCTGGCATGCTGTTGTGTTCGGATTTTGTATTTAGTGGTTGAGATTGGTTGGACTGCTTTGGTTTTCGCTGTCTTTGTTTATATATTTTATAACCGTAATAACCGCCCAACAGCAATGCCGCCAAAATGACAATTGCTTTAAGAAAATATGAAGACTTTGGCGGTGTAGGCACCCTGTTGTTTGTAGGATCAATTTGTTCTGGCGTTTTTATATCTGGCATTGAAACAACTGGCTGCGGCTCTGGCACTTTTCATTATGAGCTATATTCTGTGATTGCAACATTAATTTTTGTTTGTTTGTTCCACTCTGCTAATTTTTTTCCTGCTGCAACGCGTCCAGGATTTTTACTGATCACATTCTCCACCTGATTCAATGTTTTCTGATTCTGATTCTGCTGATTTTCTGGCTCGATCATTTTGAAGGGAAATAAAATCTATTTGATTAAAAGTAATTAACCCCATGATTAGCGGCGACAATAATGTTCCAAATCTGTAATACAGATCACATCTAGAGACTCTAATGACTTTGTTAAAACTGGATCCTGCGTTAAATCATACATAAAGTCTTGTTCAGAATCAATGGGAACAAATCGGCTATAGTCTAGTGTATAAACTAAGAGCCGTTTGCCCGACACTTTTTACATTCTTGATCTAGTTGCGCTTCATACCTGTTATGATACTTTATAATGTCTTGTGGCGACATCTGTTGAATCTGTTCTATGCTGAATTCATTGCCGAGGAACTGTTTTGTTCTTCCGCATGCTGCCAAAGAATACAACCTCTCCTTTTGGGGCATAACAGCTTGGTTATCAACTTGTTCATTTGTAAGTTCAGGAAGGTTTAGGCTGCCCTGTAGCTGTAGTAGATCATCGCTGTTCATGTTTTTTATTAATTATAATTATTTTATTTTTTTAAAATGAGCACCGAAAAACTGTTACCAACCTTGTATACCATTCAAATGTTATTGGAGGCCTAAGTGTAGGATACACAATGCTTGGTAAAAGCCTGTTAAAAATAAACTGGCAGATCTTGGCAAACTAGACTTTGAAGACTCAGCAAAGCTTGATTGCTGTTATAGCAGCTTCATTCGCTACGAAAGATTTTTTTAGTTAAGCAAGGAATAATTCCTGACAGTTCAATATGTAAAAAATTAAAAAAAATAAATTTATAAAAAATGGCTTCACTCGAATGATGATTGGTGGCGCCGTGGTTAAATTGCGCTTCCTTTTAGCGGAAGAAAATTACGCGTTTAGTAAACTGCGGGATGACGGTGAGAGGAAAAGACATAACAAAGCTATGGAGCACTGCAGCTGCACAAGATCACTATGAAAAGCAGAAAATTTGGGAGCAGTTAGATTTTATTATTAACAACTGAAAAAACAGGGACATGCGGCTTACACATTTAAAAATGTTGATCAAGCAATAAAAGAATATTATCTTGTAACAGGCAAACCAAATCGAGACATTGCCCCGCCAAAATTCAGTGACTTTTTATCAGCCATCAGAAAAACAAAAGTGCAAGAAATGTGTTTATCTTCTTTGGGAAAGACCGTTGTGTATTTTGTTGCAAAATAATATTGGCTGAATAAATGAACAAAATCTATTATTCGCCAAAAAGGATATTGGAAGGGAAATTTCGGCAATTAAAAAGCTTAAGCCAAGCAGCTGGATCGTGAACAAACAGCAAAAGAATGGTTATCTAAACAAACGATTTGGCAAATTTTAATTTACCTGCACCTAGACGAATACAGAGGGCCACACTTTGTGAATACAATAAAGAAACGACACCCATCAAATGGATCTTCTATATTTTAAACCATGATACAATTAGACGAAAAAGATTTAAGTACGCACTCACAAGTCATTGACATAGCTTCAAGATACAAAGATGCAGAACCATTAACGCAAAGAGTGCTTCTGCTGTTGCTGTTGCCATACAAACTGTAAAACCAACGAGGCCGCTAACTTATCCTCGCATGATTCAAGTCGATGATGGAAAAGAATTTAAAAAGGCCAAGTGAATCAATTATTGTTAAAACATAGAGTTACCATTAAAAGAGGCATCCAGGAGTTTCCCCAATCACAGGCTTTAGTTGAAACTTTAACAAACAGTTATCTGAAAGACTTTTTTCCTACCAGTATCACAGAGAGCTGATTGGACAATTCTCGCAACACAGAATGGGTTAGAAGACTGCCCTCAGTTTTGCGCGCAATGAATAATGAAGAATTTAAATTAACAGGGTTAAAAAAACCAGTACAAGCAATCAAAAGAAAAACAATAAATGTTGTTGAAGGGACGCCAGTTCATTCCCGGGAAAACTATTACCATTTGTTTTGAAAGTAAGGTACCTTTATTTACCGGGGGGAAACAGAAGGGGACACTCGCATCAGGGCAACCGATTTCCCGGTTTGGAGGTGGACCTTGAAATAAAAAGAAATTTTAAATGTCCCCCCCCGTTATTATTTACAAAACGAACCCAAAAAAAAAAAACCCCTCCCCCCAAAAATCTTTTTTGAAGAAGAACTAAAATAAACCACCAGACCGTTCATTGCTTAATTAATTTTTAATTTACATAATATTTTAGTCTAAAAAATGGGAAAGGCCCGAAAAAAAAAGGGTGGGAAAAAAACTGGGGGAACGGGGAAACAAGAAATTTTTTTTAAAGGTTTTTGGGACCGTTTTAAAAATTGATTAAAAAGAAAAACCCAAAATTTTATTTCCGGGGGTTCTTTTAAAAAAATTTTAAAAAAG
>CM031615.1:16679874-16691184 GCA_018398815.1 Conus ventricosus
CACTCTTTGTGATCAGTGACTGCAGACAGCTCAAGTTGACGATCACATTCATGTCAGAATCTGGCACAGGTTCAACCTCTTCCTCTCCCTCATCTTCCTCCACTCGGATCTTTTTATGACTCGGCCCTGATTCACTGTCACTGTCACGTGGAGGGTACTGCCTCAGGCTCCTCACTCACTTGGTCAGTTGACTGAACATCACTGCTTTTTTTGCTGCACGCTTCTTCCTCTTGCGTTTCCCGAACGCATACACAGTTCCTGCTTCGTTCCTACCTTTGGCATTGTGCAAAACAGTGAAAAACTTGATGAAACCGTGAAGGTAACAACGAATCGAAGCAATGGCGATGTAAACGGCGTCATCCGGAAGAAAGTGATTGCTATGCGATCAGCCAACCTGAAGCTAGGATTTCGTCACGTGACTCGTGAAAGCCAATCAGTTTCTTGCAATTCTAAAACCGGTCAGGGTGTTCTCTGGGTCACAGTGCGGCTAAATTTAGACTATTCTACTCATAAATAGGCCAGGGGTGAAGGCCGTTTCCTGCTGAAGAGAAAGAGTGGTCGCTTTACTGGTAACACAGTCGCAAAGTGGCCGTTGCTAGGGCTTGAAATCGGCGTTTTTTTGGCTTTTTGCAACCTTTTTTGTAAATGTTTCTTGCACAGTTACCTCAAAAAACATAACAAATAACACATTTAGAGGGTGAACAATAACAAAAGACATTTGTAATGTGTTAGTTGAGTCTTTATTCTGTCTAAAACAACAATAATCTCCAATCACAATTTTAAACGATTTTTCATCAAAAATGGGTGTCAAGTCCCCCCTTAACTGACAGTTAGCCGGTCCGCTCTCTTCAAACCCAAGTGTCGTACGCCCTGAGTTCGTCTGCTTTTTTCCTGACTGTCAGTAAACACTCACGCGAGGTGCACTTCTGCTGACCTCGCCTATGTGCACAGAAACCGTGCGTCACTACATATGACTGCCCCTTACTTCTCTTGAAGTTGAAGCGGGTATGAACACAGCTTTCTCTGGAATGGATCCAACGCACTGGAAAAAAAAAAATCTTGTTCTTCTACTGTTGTCTTTGTGAATAAACATATTCAATAATCTGTGTGTGTGTGTGTGTGTGTGTGTGTGTGTGTGTGTGTGTGTGTGTGTGTGTTGTGTGTGAACGTAAGTGCGTGTGCGTCGGTGTCGGCGTACGGGCTGTCATTTCTCTCTCTCTCTCTCTCTCTCTCTCTCTTTTTTTTTTCCCCCTTTTTAAATTTTAATCCCCTATTGTATTGTAGTTCTAGTCACTTTTGCATGCTTCCTTTGTTGCCTTTTATTTTATATTGTTGACCCTACACAGGGCGAGGACTGGATGTAAAAAAGCACATCAGTGCTTATCTATTATCCTCGTAAATAAAGAATTTTGTCTTGTCTTGTCTCTTCTCTCTCTCTCTGTGTGTCATAACATATCATAATTATCATATCGGTGGCATATTATGCTGAACAATTAAGTAGTGGGGGAAAACAAGTGCAGGTTAACAATTCTTCAGTCGTTATAGTAATGACTTGGCAAAGATTTGAACTTTAAAAAAAAAAAAATTGAAGATGAAGAATGAGAAGCCCTTCACTAGCTGCCTGAGGGAACCATCATATTAGGCATTTTCAGCCTTTAGCCTGCCCAATGTGGATAATTCTATGGTTTTAGCGAGAAATATTTTGGTTTGTTCTCGCATTTTTATAAAGTAAATGCGTGGTTTTTAAAAATGCAAGTCAATATTTGTTTGAAACATAAGGTGTATCCAGTGTTTATCAATACATTTTTTGAAAGCGTTTACAGTTTCTGCTCCAACAAAATTGACTGGCAAGTTATTCCAAGTATTAATTCTATTAGTGAAAAAGTTTGCTGCAACAAGTTCATCAATACTCTTCTGTAATTCAGTGGAATTGTCAACTGTCTCTATGGCAGCAAAGATTTTGACCAGACCACTAACAACATCAGGCATATCATTTATGTAGTAAACAAACAGGGTGGGTCCCAAGACACTACTTTGGGGGACCCCACTAGTAACTTTCCCAAGATCAGAAACCTGATTCCTAACTTTAACATATTGTTGTCTATTACTTAGAAAATCAGTAATCCGTGAGAGTATGTCTCCACCTATTCCATGGCCTTCTTTCTGCAAGTCTAAATAGACTGCATCGACTGGCATACTGTCATCCAGCTTTACCATCCTATAATTTAAGGTTGAAAGTAGCTGTGAAACACAGGATCTTCCAGTGGTAAAACCATACTGACAGTCTGAGAGCAAACCATTATCTATCAGATGAGAATTTAGCAAATCTCTGAGTACACTCTCAAAAACTATACTACTGAAGTGGAACTTACTGGTCTGTAGTTACCTGGACATTTTTATCACCTTTCTTAAAAAATGGTTTTACCTCAGCTACCTTCCATTCTATAGGTAAACTTACCACACTGTAGTGTTTTATCAAATAGTAGCCTACTTTTAAAGGAAAAGCCAAAACATCACTCATTCCTTGGATGAATTTTGTCAGGTCCAGCAGCTTTGTTAATATTTAGCTTGGACAGTCTTTCTTTCAGATTCTTTTCAGAAACAGTAGCAGAAAATAGTTTTATATCTGCGGGTTTTTTTTTTGTTTTTTTTTAAATCAGGAATATTCTCTACATCTTCATCCGTAAACACACTAATAAAGAAGTTATTTAAGACCTTAGCCTTCCCTTTATCCGTTGTAATTTATTCACTATTAGGGGTCACTAGGTTCCCAATAATTATGTTCTTTAGGTTTAAGTCTTTGAATTAACATAATTGAAGAATGCTTTAGGGTATTAGGCTACTGGCTAATTTTCTCTTTTTCTTTCACAGACTTGCCTCTCTCTTTTCTCTCTCTCTCTCTATCTATCTATCTATCTCTCTCATCTTCTTCTTCCTAAAATACTGGTTCACTCAAAAACGAGTAGGTCACCAGCGCGCATGTTACAAAAAGTAAAATAAAATAACATAAAATAGTGCGACTCAGACTGTTGGCCCCCTAGAGCAAATTTGGCAACAAGGGGTCACACTCGATAAAATGATCACCTGTTTCCGATTCGCCGACAGAGCACGTTGTAGCACGGTTTGAAAGACGTCGCGGTGATATGCCTTCCTGCGGGTGATGTTGATATCAGTACCACTCGATATTTATTTATAGAAGTAATATAAATTTATGCCTATTGTTTCCTCTTCTTTTTGTCTATAATGAGGCAAAGGGACATAACTCCAAGCCAATGCTGTTTATGCTCAAAATGAATCGGCCTTGGCACTCTGGTTGGGTGGTTAGAAGCAGTAATTATAAGCAGAAGAAGCTCAGCAACAGTAGTATCATTATTAGAGGCATTTTTTTCATTCATTAATTGAAAAAGATAAAATATATATTATTACGTTCCAATACCGACTGACGTTTTGAAGAACCCAAAAGCATGCTGGGTAATTTTTGTAAGTTGTCCTTCCTTTAGGTTAGGTCACCACAGAAGCAGAAGCATGGAAGAATATTCACGAGATCCATGGTAAGTTGTTTAACAACTAGTTGTGTCCGATTAGAGCTTTTGGATGGTTTTTGAAAATACAACTCATGCTCAGCCATATTGTTTATTAGATAGATGTTGTATTTCAGTATTATTTTTCTTTTGCGGATGAGACTTGCCAATGATCATGATGAAAGTCACGCATGTTATTTTGTCAGTTGAAAGAGGCGAGACCCGGAGTACTCGGGGACAGTTTACGAAACCTGGGGGGTATTTACATGAGTTTTCTGGCACCCATGGTGGTAAAATGCAGGTTAAGTCTCTCTTTTCTAAGGACACTTCGATCAAGCTTTGCATTCAGAGATCCTTCGAACTCCTGATGTGGCCTTCGCTGTGTCCTGGGCTATAAATAAACATCTACGGTCAACCCCATTGAGACTTTGGTTGTCCGGCAGGAATGACAAGTAAAGCAAGTAGAACGTTTTTCATTTGGCAGACATGGAGTTAACTTTTAACGGCACAGTCCCTTTGACACTCAACTGCCTTATAATATTTTTCAGTTATGTTGTTTAACTAGCTGTCACTCGGGGAACTGGACATCTAGGCTGCCAGTGATTGGTTGACCTCTTCAAGGCAGTGCTTACATAAAATTCACTGCCAGTGCAATGAACACCTCTGTTTGAAGGATAGAAAAGCACTTTTCTCAGACTTAATTTATCCACAGGTATGCTCCATTGCTACTTAAAAGAAATTGAATAGAAGCTTTTCTGTACTTATTAGACTCAACTTCCACAGCTTCCAACTGCATAGATGCTTTCATTTACAATGCTTCTGTGCTGCACTTTAAGACAGAATGCTGCAGAAAGAAAAAAAATTAAACCATAAATTGAAAAATAAAAAATAAAAACCCTTCAGACTGAATTGCTTACATCACTGAATTAGTGAATAACACTGATAGTACTTGCCTCGATCACCGAGTTATTAGAAATTGCTTGTCAGATTGGCGTACTGAGTTTTAGAAATGGTTTTAAAAAACAAAACAAAAAACTCTAGTTGGTTAAAAGACTTCAAATTTTCAGCAAAATTCTGTGGATAGCTGAGTTAAGTTTGCAGCTGTTAGTTTAGGTAAATGTCAAAATATTTTTCTGGCTCAGTGCTCACATACCTTTGTCACTTTCATCATCCATGTCAGAGTCACTGTCACAACTCTCATTCATTCTCCCTCCTTCCATTTCAAAGTCATTGTCGCTGTCATCTCCAGAGTCGATCACTATCTGATTCCCGTTGTTAATTTGGCTTGAAAACACATTTTGCTGGAACATTTCGTCCACAGTCAAGCTCATATTACTGTTGTTGTTCGAGTCCAACATTATGAGTTTTGCCCAAAGTCAGTAGGTTGACAAAAAAAAAAAAAAAAAACTAATGAAAAATCAAGAAGGAAACTAACCAGTCAGTGCTAGGTGGATGTTGATTCCATTGGCTGTTTGGTTTCTGACTCTGGAAACATCAATGAAATGTACATTTGCATGAGATAATGTCATAATGCCAGTACACGAATATACAAATGGTACAATTATTTGCGGGGTAAGTGGCTGTTAAACAGAGAGACATGATATGATTCAGGCATTATAACTAAATATTGTCACAAAGGAAAGGAATTAACATCAAGACATTTTCTTTTCTTTTTTTCATCTCCCCACTCCCGGCCCCACCCTCAGCCCCCTTCCCTCTCTTCTCCCCCACTTCCTTCCCATGGGATATACAAGTTGAAGCAGCTTTTTTTGGATTGGCCTTTGTAGTGCTTCTCTCACTGACTCAGCATTGTTGATGAGACAGGCTGCAGATGCCCTGTAGGTTTAGAAGGAATTGTCATTCAATACGAAAATGATGAACCACTCATATTTTATGCAATCAGTAAGTTTCAAGGCTTGGGTTTGCTGTCTGTTTTAGTCCATGGCGAATTGTTGATGACTGTGGTGGTGCCTTCTCCATGGGAGCAATTGGTGGAGCTTTCTTCCACTCCATCAAAGGCTACAGAAATGCTCCCAGTGTAAGTACTTCATGCTCTCTCGACCTTGCACGAATGCATACATGTGTTTTTCATTGCAGTAGAAAAAATGCAAACATGTATGCACTAAAAATGTGTGCACGCGCGCACGTGCATACACACACACGCGCGCACACACACACACAACGTACATACATGAATGTGCTCACTTAGATGATGCATGCACATAAGCTCATACAGCCTCATTCACACAGCTCTTGATGTAAAGCATTAGCATTTTCATTGCCAAAAGCACAAGTGAAGGGTAAAAGAGATGCACTAGTGCATACACTTGCTTGTTTGTTTATAAGATCTTGATGTGAAAAGTTAATTTTTTCTTTGCTTGTTATGAATTTATAAATACAAATGAAAAGTGAAATTCTACAAAATTAAAAGCATTTTCTTTTGCAAACTTCATTTTTCTGTTGCTGTACCAGTTGTATTGTAAAGTGGCATTTTCAGCTATTGAAATCATCAGTTTCATCCATACATGATCACAGACAAACACAGATATATGTCAAGACATGCACCCCAGCACCCCAGACACAACCCAGAAGACAAATACCATTTGCTGGGACGACGGGAACAGGTCAAGATCTTCCGCCTGAGGACTGGACACAATCGCCTGCACCACCACATGCACACAAAATTTGGCATTGGACAGAGTGGAGAGTGCCCTTGTGGTGAGGGACTAATGACAACAGACCACATCCTTCAAGACTGTATGACGCATGCAGCATCCAGAAGGAAGTACTGGCCAACACCGACAGCAGTGGAAGCCAAGTTGTACGGCACCCTGGAGGAGCTGCGGTGGACGGCAGCCTTCATCGATGACACCGGGCTGCTCATCTAATGGAAAGCGAACGAGGAAGAAGAAGACATGCACGCTTATGTGTGTGTGTGTGTGTGTGTAGGAAGGGGGGGGGAGGGGGGGTTGTTTTTGATAAACTGAAGCTCAAACTTATCAGCTTTAACTTAAGGCTATGACAGTATGAGTAAGATGCACTTTCACCTTTGTGCAGATTTCTTCCTTTTTTCTTATAGATTCTTTCCCATCTGCTCCTCCCCCACTTACACAGTTATAGTCTTCTGTTTGCACCTCGTCCACTTTTCTGTCTTCATAGTCAGCACCACAGAAAGCTCCTCATTTTTTTGGATCCCATGTATACAAGATAAGAAAGTAAAGTACAATGAGCCCCCCCCCCCCACCCACCCACCCACCCAAACAGAGAAACAGACGGTGGGCCAGCACTAACTGCTACTAGTACTAGTGCTGTTCAAGTGTTATATCTTTGACATTGCTGTTGGCATGTCCAGTTTCAAAACAGTTTTCCTTCATAGGAGAAAAATGGTAAGCCAAGGTAAATTATTTTCCTCTTTATTCCCATGATAAATGGTTACTTTTCAGAGAGAAATATATCAAGATAATCAAGTTTGAATTTAATCTCAGGATTAAAAAAATATCTTTTTTTCAGTCATGACGAGTTACGACGTCACATTATTGTGACAGATTTAACATTGATTGGTAAAACAGTGCACTGGTACGCAACATGTTGTGTCCCTGATTTGTTTCCGTTTTGTGGTGGTGTAGTTTACAGATGCTTTACTCTGATATGCTGCACAGGGTCAGTACCGACGGTTGATCGGCAGTATGATTGCTGTGAAGGAGAGAGCACCCATTGTTGGAGGTAAATACCAAAAACTTAAATAGAAATAACCATAATAATGCATTCATAATTGTCTTTTTTTGTATTAATTTATTGTAATATAATATTTGTGTGTGTACACTTGTATAATTTGTCCCTGTACGATTTGTCCTTTTTTTTTTCATTTGACCATTCGTAATGTGACTTTAGTGTGTGTGTATGTGTGTGTGTGTGTATTATTTCTGTGAGGAAAGAGAATGCATAATGCATGGCCTTCGTTTAAGTATTGCTTACAGTGTGTATATGATTTCTTCTGTCTTATTACTTACATTGTTAATATGATTTTTATTTCTGTGAGGAAAGAGAATGCATAATGCATGGCCTTCGTTTAAGTATTGCTTACAGTGTGTATATGATTTCTTCTGTCTTATTACTTACATTGTTAATATGATTTCTTCTTCTCCTCGTGCACGATGTGAGACACAAACTTTTTACAGCGGAGTCCATGAAGATCCTGTTCAGGGATGTCCCGCCTGACGTGATCCTTGGGTTTTTGAGAGGGATTAACATTTTTCATCTGATTTAAGATTTTACAGAAGAAAGATTTTTAACGAAGTTTCTGGTGCGTTTCTAGAAGTTGTCATTGAAAGAGATGTGTGAAAGGTTTGTTGTTTTCTTTTTAATGACTGGTGAGTTGATTTTAACGTGGTGACAGCCCTGATGTGGCCCTTTGCGGTCGGCTGGGCTATAAGCAACATTATCTTATCTCTTCTCCTTGTGCGTCTTCTTCTCCTTCTTCGTATTCTTATTTTACAGCTTCTCCTCCTCCCCCTCCTCCTGTTCCTTCAATTTCATAGGGAGTCATTGAGGCACCATTCTGAACAACACTACAGTTCACCAGATTTCTCCAGTTTTGTCGGTTGCTTGCCAAGGGTAGGGTCTCTGCAAATTATGTTGATGTGTTTGTGGATTCCGTTATCAGTTACAGAGTGATCTAAAATTTTTGTCTTTAGTAGTTTGTGAAGTCTTATATTGTCTTATCATTAAATCTAAGGGTCTGATCTAAAAACCCTGTTAATTTTTTCCCCCCAGTAGAATCGATTATTTTGTTCTAGGAGTTTTTGTGATCTTCCCAACGATTTTTCCTGTTTTATCTGATGATGGAGTGTCTATTTGGATATGAGAAGCAACAGTTTGCTGTAGGTATTGAGCAGGTCAGCCAGCCTGTACATCCATACACTTTTTGGTGGTTTTGTAGTACACCATTTTGCAAAATTTTAATTCATATGTGATACTCCGAATAACCAAAGTTAATTTTGTTGAAAATGTAGTGTGTTCACAGTGATGAGTTAAGAGACTGTCAGTTGCTGCTTTATTTGCAGTTGTAATTTGGTAGAGAGACTGACCTTCCGAAGATCAGATCAACGAGAATGCCCGTGACAGTTTGAATTAATCAAATCATACTGAAACAACTATTCTGATGGCAAGACTTCAGATTTTAGCAGTAGAAGTCCTGAGAGTAAAGATGTTTCTAACATAGTCCAGCTTTCTGGAAAACAATTGAAGCGATGAAGAACGTTTCAACAGCAAATTCACGTCAACTGTGGATCATCATTGAACAATAGAAGTCAGATTGTCGTGACATCTGTAGATCAACAGACCATGATCTGCATCATTTGCTGGATCCATGTCAGATGTGTAAACTCCAGTTTCAGTCACCAGAACAAAGTTTCAAGAGGAGATTGAAAGATCTCACACAGTCTTCTTCCAGCAGGAGTCCTCATAGCCATCTTTATACCAATCGCTATGAATACTTGACACTGTTAGGACAAAATACGTTTATGGAAGGATTGCTTTGATTCACATTGTGTTTCAGGTAATTTTGCGGTGTGGGGTGGCCTGTTTTCGGCCATTGACTGCTCCATGGTGTACATCCGGAAAAAAGAAGACCATGGAACTCCATCACCAGTGGGGCCCTGACTGGAGCCATCTTGTCCGTCAGAAGTGAGCAGTGGTCTTTGTGCCCTAGTTATGGGAAACCATGGTTCCAGCATTCCTTGGGAGTCAGTGTACATTTGTACAGTTAACTTGAGAAGGCTTAAACATAAGGCCATCTTGGTACATGTGTGCTTGATTCAAAAGTCTTGTAAAGTGCAGATCGCTGCGTAGTATTTTGAATCTTTATATGTTACCGAAAGAGAAACGTTGGATTTTCATAGTTTGTGGTGAATAATCAATGATAGACCAGAATTGATGTCGTGAAAATTATACACTGTCGACCTGTCGGTTTTGCCGTAATCAACACCGACTCAGGCTGTCACTTACCTCGATGCCCATTCACATTATTTATGCATTAGCTCTCCTCATTCTTTGCAACTTTTGACCATGTTGCACAGCAAAGAACTTAACTGAAATTCTTGGAGTGTCTTTTAAAAACAGTTTTCATCATAACCGTTGGTAAGTGGGGACACTGAAATGAAAATTTAGTCCAGGAAGCACACACACACAAGTTGTGTGACAATAAGCCTTGCAGTTCAGTTCTTTTCATTATTGACATCTGGCTCGGATTACTGAAAGTCAAAGATTGTGAATATATAGGACAGTAACTTGAGTAAGAGTAGGTAAACTGGTCTTAACACAGCATATAGACCTGTTTGGGGTGGAAATGATTTCCGCTAGGTTGCTGTCTGGTCACCTTAAAACTAGGTGGAGGTGAGGGGGAGGGAATGGGGAAATAGACAAGTTGCATTCAGCAAGGGATGGAGGACAGAGGAACTTCATGTCTTTCTTTTATGTTACGCCAACTTTTGGTACACAAAACATTGGAAGAATACATGCCTTTTTGTGTACAAATCTTCTGCTCCCCTCCCCCTCTTCACCCCTTTTACAACTATTCCCACTCTTCCCCTTCCATCATCTTGTGAACATGTTGATGCAGTAATCGTGAGTTTTTTAAAGTTTGTTTTGGTAATTGGTTTAACACATTCAAGTTTGTATAATTTGCTGTTGTTTTTGCAGATGGGGCTGGCGCCATGGTGGGATCAGCTATCATTGGTATGTGTTGATAGTGAACAGACCTGTTTTACCCGTATGATTTAGTATATTATGTACTACATATGCTTGGTGAAAATATGACTATAGGATGAACTTTGGGGGAAGGGGGGGGGGGGAGGAGCTTGAAAAAAATGTACAGAGGAAATTCTTGAGTAGTTACTGCATTTGCAGTATGTAACCATTGTTTTGTCTTCATGTGCTTAACCAGAGAGCTTTCGCTAACTCTTGTACGCGATGCCATGTCAGGCTATGTCCGAGTCTTTGACAACGTGGCAATACATTTGAATCCTTGTGGCCCTTGAATTTAAGACAAACAAACAAAAAAAAGAAAAAACACACACACACACACACGCAAAGAAAACCTGGTGAGAGAGTGAATTTGTGCCAAAGTGTACTAATGAAACGGGTTTGATAGTAATTGTATTAGGGCAGGTTTCACGGTATTCAGCGTCAGAGACAACTTCAAACTTTGGATTGAACATGTTTAAAAAAGGCCAAACTTAAAGCCTTCATCTTTTATCTGAAGATTTTGTACACAATAAAGATACAGTATACTTAATCTGAGTTGTTTTCATTTTGTTTTTGACTTGTTTTAGTTCGTTTTTTTGTTTTCGGTCGTGTGATTATAGACCGACGCCATTTCCCTCTGTTGTCAGGTTCGTCACAAGATTTGCGCTCAGTAACAAAAGACTAAATGAAAGCTACTTATTATCATGCAACATGAAAATAATGACTTAGAAGTTATTTGAATCGAAATTTCAGTTGCACAACGCGTTTAACCGATACCATTTATATAAGAAATTTACCAACGCGATTTTCGATTCTCCGTCAGTCTTCAAAACTGTGGACGACCGGATCACCGTTTCGTTGTTTCATGGATGCACACATCGTCGGGGTATCCGCAATCCGATATAAATGAAAGTTTTTATTTTGTTTGTTAAACGAGTTTTATTGATTTTCAAAAATAAAAGCGAAAAGCGAATTGTTTCGAGCCCACGCACCTCAGTCTTCGAAAAAAACCCAATCAACAACGGGGACCGTAATTTTTGACATG
>CM031615.1:16699464-16701964 GCA_018398815.1 Conus ventricosus
TAGCTGACCTTGTTACTTTGAGATCGTGCCGGGGGGTATGTGAAGGTCGAGAAAAATGGTCGGCGAATAATGCATCAACACAACTTGTGCTTACTTACACATGATCTTCTGGAGTTCTTCATCATTTCATTCATTAGATTTCCACCGTTTAGCGTTTGTGGTAGAAATCTTTCCACATTTCAGATGTTTTTCTCATCAGTGCCGTAACCAAATAAAATCAAACATACTCAGATTTTGTGAAGACCTTTTCGGGGACATAAGTTTCTAACAGATCAACAACACTTGAGCAATATCAGCAAACGTTTTACCGAAACCTAGGGAAAGGGCATAATAAGTCATTTTGTGTTGACTGCATCCAGTAGAGTGAAGAGTAGTATCACTGAGGTGAAGCAGAATTCTATTGGTGTTTTCATAAAGAACCTGCTCACGACATCCGCCAGTACACGGTTCGCACAAATTGTATCTTTATTCTGACTTACCTATTAGACCCTTCATATAATTCAGTCTGATTACACCGTGTATCTTTATTCTGCCTTACCTATTAGATCCTTCATATCATTCAGTCTGATTACACTGTGTATCTTTATTCTGCCTTACCTATTAGACCCTTCATATGATGCAGTCTGATTACACCGTGTATCTTTATTCTGCCTTACCTGTTAGACCCTTCATATAATTCAGTCTGATCACACCGTTCCTGGCATCGACAGTCAATAGTTCTTACTTCCTGGCATCGACAGTCAATAGTTCTTACTTCCTGGCATCGACAGTCAATAGTTCTTACTTCCTGGCATCGACAGTCAATAGTTCTTACTTCCTGGCATCGATAGTCAATAGTTCTTAGTTCCTGGCATCGACAGTCAATAGTTCTTACTTCCTGGCATCGACAGTCAATAGTTCTCACTTTAAAACGGTTCATAAGTGAACTCATTTTTTTTTCGACTGTTTTCCCATGTGTGGCAAAGCCCATATAGAAACAAAGTCATCTGCACTTCAGTTATTTAAATCTTAAATAAATGTTAGCGAACCGCCAAGAGAATCGTGGACAAACGAGTCACAAGACAAAACACAACGCGTTTCGACCTTTTAGGTCTTCTTCAGGCAAGACACAAACAAATAATACAACGAAAATGAACGAATTTGGTACTCAGCTTCGATCTCTTCACTCTTCAGCGCAAGGTATCCCTCATTCGTTCATTTTCGTTGTATTATTTGTTTGTGTCTTGCCTGAAGAAGACCTAAAAGGTCGAAACGCGTTGTGCTTTATCTTGTGACTCGTTTGTCCACGTTTCTCTTGGCGGTTCGTTAACATTTATTTAAGATTTGTTTAGATTTCCGCCTGCAGTCGTCTCACTTTGCTTCGGTTATTTAGTTTTCCTTTTCATTTAGACAGTCTACATTAATTTATGTGCCTTCAGCAATAAATGGTGATATCTTATCCGCAGTAATTTTAAAGAAAATGTGCGTGCAACAAAGAACAAAGAAGGCGTCAGCTACGTTAGAGATCTTTTTGTGATCTCATGTCACCAGAAGGAGTATTTTCCTTTGCCCTTGAACAAAATCTTTTCAAGACGAGCAACTGTGTGTGTGTGCGTGTGCGTGTGCGTGTGTGTGTGTGTGTGTGTGTGTGTGTGTGTGATCACGATCACTAGGAAAATCCACACTCCAGCATCACACACAGAAGAACAGACTGCGCTTTTCTGTCACTACAAAACATGTTGCCTCTCCTTCCATCATGCCGTGGCCTGAACATGGACAACCTCTGGCAGTTCACTTCCTCTGATAATAATAATGATAATAATAATAATAATGATAATAATAATAATAATGATGATAACAACAATAAGAATAATAATGATAATAATGATATAATAATAATAATGATAACAATAATAACAACAATGAATACTCATACAGCGCCTATTCTCGGCTAGAGACTAAGACCAAACTCTAAGCGCTTTACAATCACCACTCGCTTACACAACGGGCTGCCTACCTGGGTAGTGCCGACTGAAGAGCTGCCAGCTGGCGCTTCATTCAGTCGTTTCCCGTGTCATCCAGTCAGTATCGTTCACTCAGTTTCCTTACTTCCTTCATTTTTTTTTCCATTTCTCACGCAGGGTGCATGCTATGTGTAACGTGTCATCCATACCAACGGCCAAACTGGCCTACTCTTCCGAAAGTTGGTGATGGGATTTTACGTGTGTGCAAGATGTTATGCGTGCGTTCACACACGGAACCTCGGTTTACTGTCTCAATCGAAGGACTGTATGGGGAATGGAGTCCGAACCAATGTTAACTCAGAGAGAAAAATCCCCCTGTACCGAACGCCCCGGCGGAGATTCGAACCCGCAACCCCAGGATCACTAAGATTACGAGTCCGGCGCTCTACCAACTGAGCTATTCTGGCTCCCTAGGGCCAATAGGTCATGGGAAATTTCACATTTAGGCGGAAATATTCAAACTTGGTGAAAGACTATATTTTTCAAGTTTACACTTT
>CM031615.1:16706964-16784464 GCA_018398815.1 Conus ventricosus
ACAGATATGTACACATATAGCCTATATGCAGATACGTGTGCTCACACAAACCCACAAATTACACACACACACACACACACACACACACACACACACACACACACACACACACACACACACACGCGCGCACACACACACACACACACACACACACACACATGCGCCCATGCACACACATTGGCCCATGCCCACTATGCCTACACATCATACACACACGTGTACATCAAAAAAAAAAAAAAAAAAAAAAAACGGTAGGTAGGCACTCAAGGTCTGACCAGCGCATTGGGCTAATGCGTAGGTCAGACATCCGCTGAGTCGTAGCCACGAGACCCTCGTCTTCAGTTGTCTCATCTTCGTTGTTAATTCATATATCCATCAGCTTCAAATCATGCGTTGTGTGGTCTCAAAACTTAGCGGATGTGGTGTAGCGTATATGGACTAGTCCGCACGCAGTGACGCCTCCTTGATGAAACTGAAACTGAAACTGTAAGTAAGAGTAGATTATACAAATTGTTGAACACTTTTGCTTCATCATTCTTCTTTGTCTAGTAGTTGTAGTTGTACGAGGGCCACCCCATAAGTTCTCGGATGCGCAGAAACCACTGACGTCATAATTTCAAGTTTTATATCATCATCACAAGCGATGTCATAATAGCTATGACACAAAAATGATGAAAATCGTCAGAGCCAAATTTGTTCTAGACAGCAAAATGGATGGCAAGGGGGACGGTTTTCAAAGTGTTGCAGAGAGCCTGTCTTGGAGAGATTTTCGTGCCATGATTTATTATGACTATCTTCAAAGGAAGTCTTTCAAGGAAAGTTATAAGTTTTACAAACCGTTTTGGCGACAAGGCTCCATCATTATCCATAGTCCATAGGTGGTTCAAAGAAATTCAGTTTGGTACAATGTCGTTGGAAGATCGTGACCGTTGTGGACGTCCAGTTTCAGTTACTACCGATGGGAACATGAGCACAGTGAAGGCCATAATTACAGAAAATCCTCGAATCACGGAGGATGAACCCAAGGATACTCCAAACGTTTCATCAGGAAGCTTAGACCGCATTCTTCGGCACAATCTCTCTGTACGGAAGCGTTGCGCCCGTTGGGTGCCCCACCAGCTGACTGGGGAGCAGATGAGGGCTAGGGTTGAATGGTGCCAGTTTATGCTGCAAAAATTTGACGGAGGAAGATCAGATAGGGTCTCCAATATCGTCACAGGTGACGAAACCTATGTTTACCAGTATGACCCCGAAACAAAGCAGCAGTCGTCCGTTTGGCTGTTTCCAGGGGAAACCCCACCTGTGAAATTTAAGAGATCAAGAAGCTGCACAAAGCAAATGATTGCAGTTTTCTTCGCAAGATACGGCCATGTGACTACTGTACCGCTTCTGGAAAGAAAGACGGTGAACGCTGAATGGTACATCAACACCTGCCTGCCAAAAGTGTTCGAGGCTTGGAGTGCATGGCGACCACGGACCTGTATCCGCCACCTACTCCTCCACCACGACAACGCCAGCTCCCACACGGCAGCTGCAACTTTAGACTTCTTGCAAGAGAACAGCGTGCAGCTCGTCACTCATCCTCCGTATTCTCCTGACCTAGCCCCTTGTGACTTCTTTTTGTTCCCTCGTTTGAAAAAACAACTGAAAGGAAAGCCGTTTGAGAGCCCTGAAGGTGCCCGAGCGTTTGCCGAGGGCTTGATTTCTGGTATACCTAAGTCGGAGTGGGCTGGGGCGATGGATTCGTGGTTTACAAGGATGGAAAAGTGCATACACGCTGATGGAGGATACTTTGAAAAGATGGGCTAGGTAGGAAATGCCAGTGTACTTCCATCTTTTCCCATCCGAGAACTTATGGGGTGGCCCTCGTAGTAATAGTAGTAGTAACCTTCGTAGTACCAGAAGAAGTAGTAGCTGTGGTAGTGGTGGTGGTGATGGTGGTGGTGGTGGTGGTGGTGGTAATGGTGGCACAGTTATCTTTTACGTTATTGTTCTGACTCCCTCGCCGTTGAATTCTTCTTTCTTTCTGTTAGCTATGGTGCTCTTGGTGACGATATTACTACATCAGCTGCTCGTGTTGTTCCAGTGACTGTTGTTAGTGTTCTTGCTAAAAACATTTCTTCCGTTTTTTACAGGCGTTTTTCTTTTTTCTGTGTGCAAACTTGTGTTTAATGAAAGTGAATGAAATCCCTACAAGCCTTCCAGGAGGAGAAGCGGTACTTACCGATACAAGCTCCTTGTCACGTCCTCCATCTGATCCTCAAGAGTCCCCAAGGAGGAAAAACTGTAGCCCACGCCAACCTGCACAGGGGACGGACACAGAATAGTGACATGCAGTAATGCAGACGAAGAGGCCAAAGACTGAACACCACAGCTCCAGCAGCAACAAAACAAAGCAGAAGGCATTTGAGTCTTTCACATAGTGGATGATACAGCTTCAGAGAAACACTATGATATAGTCCTAGGACAGCCGAACTCAGCTGAAATGAAAAGATTCTCTCACCACTGAATACAAAGATAACTCATTACAAAATCTACAACACTAACATCGAATTTATCATCTCATCTCATTCCCCTGACCGCTGGGTCGTTGGGAGGACGTGATGAGGAAGCCGCTGTTTCTCTCCAGGGTCCTCTTTTGATCGCTGTCGTGAGGAGATCTGGCATGGTCATTTTGGTCCAGTCCTTTATGTTTTCGGACCAGCTCTTTCTCTGCCGTCCTCGTCTGCGCCCTCCTTCGACAGTATCTTGGAGGATGGTTTTGGAGAGGGTGTTGTGACGAACGACGTGGCCAAACCATGCCATCTTCCGTCGTTTGACGGTTGCCAGAAGTGGTTCGGGGTCCGCGGACTAGGTTGGTGACCAGGTTCCGCACATAATCGTTGGTCTTGTGCTCCTTGTAGGAGATGCGGAGTAGTTACCTCAGGCACCTGGTCTCAAACGCCTGGATTCTTATTTCTGTTTCGGCCATCAGTGTCCATGTCTCGCAGCCATATAACAGGATGGAGATCACTAGTGACTTGTAGAGCCGGAATTTGCGTGGAATTTGACGTTGCTCCTCCAATCCTGTTCAATTTTGAAAACTGGATTAACTTTTTCACAAATATAACATGGTCGAGGGAGCAGCACGTTTCGACCCACGGGTCTTGAACAGGTCTTCAAGTACAGCAAAACATGAAGAGTTCACTTGGTGGACATCAACTCAGACAGACAAACACAAACCCACGTACAACTTCTTTGTAAGGCAAGTTTCAAACGTAGTTCTGCCTGCTGGGTTTTTTACTGGGGACAAATTATTCCCTGAACGTTTTAGTTCTCAGGCACTTTACACATTATGAGTTAAATCACATCAAAGTGATCAAGCAGTAGTCAGTTTTTAGAATCAGCATGTGTGTGTGTGTGTGTGTGTGTGTGTGTGTGTGTGTGTGTGTGGTGTGTGTGTGTGTGTGCTGTGACTTTTGACATGCAGCCTACGGTGAAGG
Source organism: Conus ventricosus (assembly GCA_018398815.1). Taxonomy (NCBI): domain Eukaryota; kingdom Metazoa; phylum Mollusca; class Gastropoda; order Neogastropoda; family Conidae; genus Conus; species Conus ventricosus. The sequence continues at coordinate 16,710,447 of CM031615.1, forward strand.
AGAACTAGCAGGAAGGTGGTTAAGACTCACAGGTTGTCCACGTACAGCATGTTAAACTCATTCGTCCAAGCGTGCTCCCTCTCCACCACTGAAACAGACCACGTACGCTAGCCTGTTTTAAAGTGATGATGGTAACGTAACCTGTCAGAATAAACAGCGAACTGATCAGTCAACATGCATGGTCATACAGATACAGAAATACTCAGAGAGCTGAGACTGAGACCGTTAAAGTAGCCAACAAACGCTCACAACTCGGGTGGGCAGCCCATGCATGCCTTAGGCCAGAAAAGCCTTTGCCGAAAAGACTGATCTACAGCGAACGAAAAGAAAGCTAGCGCTCCAGTGATGGGTCCACAGAAGAGCGATAAAGATCGTCTGAAGGTCTCCCTGCAGACCCGTGGCACTGATCCTAACACTGGCATTGTCTGAAGGTCTCCCTACACTACAGTGTTGTAACACTGATCCTAACACTGGGCATTGTCTGAAGGTCTCCCTACAGTGTTGTAGCACTGATCCTAACACTGGGCATTGTCTGAAGGTCTCCCTACACTACAGTGTTGTAACACTGATCCTAACACTGGGCATTGTCTGAAGGTCTCCCTACACTACAGTGTTGTAACACTGATCCTAACACTGGGCATTGTCTGAAGGTCTCCCTACAGTGTTGTAACACTGATCCTAACACTGGGCATTGTCTGAAGGTCTCCCTACAGTGTTGTAACACTGATCCTAACACTGGGCATTGTCTGAAGGTCTCCCTACACTACAGTGTTGTAACACTGATCCTAACACTGGGCATTGTCTGAAGGTCTCCCTACACTACAGTGTTGTAACACTGATCCTAACACTGGGCATTGTCTGAAGGTCTCCCTACACTACAGTGTTGTAACACTGATCCTAACACTGGGCATTGTCTGAAGGTCTCCCTACACTACAGTGTTGTAACACTGATCCCAACACTGCGCATTGTCTGATGGTTTCCCCATAGTGTTGTAGCACTGATTCTCCTAATCCTACGCTTCCTTTCATAAGACATCGCCGCATCAGCTAGGTCTGCAAGACACAGACACCTGCAGTGCCAGCCAGGAAATTCAAGCTGATATCAAATACGTTGAGTTTCATTCTCCACACTCAAGTGTTGGTAGGAGCCACCCAGAGCCCAAAATTCCTAACAGTAAATGCATCTACCTAGACTCAAACCCGTAACCTCCAAAACCGCAGCCCGTGACGGTTGCCATTGCGCCATGGCGGCTTGTGTCTTCAAAGACTTGATCAGCAATTATTTTTAGTTTGTGCGTGAAACCCAAAGAGGCAGGACGGACCGATTCAATTACTTTTTTTGTTTCCTGTGACATCTTCTTTGCCACCTCAGTGGCAGTGCACCCATGCCGCTCGTTCCGATCTCCCCGTCCACAGCCACAGCCTGACCCATCCCACAACAGTCACGGCCTGACCCATCCCACAACAGCCACAGCCTGACCCATCCCACAACAGCCACAGCCTGGCCCATCCCACAACAGCCACGGCACTGGCAATTCACAGGGAGCAATCAATGTCATGTCGTCAAGAGGCAACTCACCGGAGGAGACACTGCACTGCTGCCGAGTCACTTCGGTGGTGTTCAGTGGCGCCTGTTCTGATCCAAGATACGCAGGACACCACCTAGTAAGCCCCCCCCCCCCCCCCTACTGACGACAGTAATTGCTTAGTCGTGGAGCCGGCGTGAGTGAGCTCTCAATTCAATGGCCTTGTCCAATCCATGCTCTGTGTAGGGGTCGGAGTATAAGGACGGACATTGCCATGACCTTGCCTAATCTGTTTCCTGTTCACAAGCCTCAGACAACAGGCGAACGAGGGTGGCACCTTGCCTGCTCACTTCTCCTCGTTATTTTCTGTCAGTTCCACGGGCCTAGCCAAGGAAGTGCCACTGATTTTCAGAGTCAACCTGAAAAATGTGTGTGTGTGTGTGTGTGTGTGTGTGTGTGTGTGTGTGTGTGTGTGTGTGTGTGTGTGTGTGTGTGTGCGTGCGTGCGTGCGTGTGTGTGTGTGTCTGTATGTGTGTGTGTGTAATGCCGATGCCGATACCGATGCACATTATCACTCAGAGGAAGCACGTTGACTCTTAACTTTTCTTCTCCTGAGACGCTTTTGAAAGAGAGAGAGAGAGAGAGAGAGAGAGAGAGAGAGAGAGAGAGAGAGAGAGAGAGAGAGAGAGAGACAGACAGACAGACAGACAGACAGATAGGCAGACAGACAGACAGACAGACAGACAGAGGAGAGACAAACAGACAGATGACTGTCATATCAGTTAATAACCAGACGGACATGGATTAAAACACGTTCAATCGACTGAACACCACAACAGAGCCTTTGTTTGTTGGTTGGTTTGTTTGTCTGTCTGTTGTTTGGTTGTTTGCTTCTTTGTTCGTTTGTTTGCTTGCTAGCTTGCTTCTTTGTTCGTGTTTAATCTTCAGATTGAACGTTCACATCCATCTCATGCGGCCTGGTGAAGAGGAACTAGGGGATGAGGGAGGTGGGGGGGAGAGAGAGAGAGAGAGAGAGAGAGAGAGAGAGAGAGAGAGAGAGAGAGAGAGAGAGAGAAGAGACCCCATCCACAACGACACCGATACCACCAGAAGGACACACCCCCTCACCCCCCCCCCCACCACCACCACCACCATACCCCCCCCCCCCCCCTTCACCACTGCCCACCCACCCCGGCTAAGATAGACCGCCAAGGACAGACAGACAGACAGGCAGAGAGACAGACAGACCCACCTGTGCCGTCCTCGGTGAGGTGATAGGGACCGTTCTCCAACAGAGCGCCCAACAAGGAGAACCGCCGGGCCCTCCGTTCAGCCACAACAGCACTGGGGCTGTTCGTCTCCTGTCCGTCTGTCACACACGCACGCACGCACGCACGCACGCACGCACACACACACACACACACACACACACACACACAACGCACGCACGCACGCAAGCACGCACGCACGCACGCACACGCACACACGCACGCACGCACGCACGCGCGCGCGCACACACACATACACACACACACACACACACACACACACACACACACACACACACACACACACACACACACACACACGTTCATATGTTTCAGACGTTTTTAATTCATCAAAGATTGACCCATACGAGGTAGCGCCTCGCGTACTGGTTCCGCCGGTACCCCCTTGGGAACTAACGGAAGTAACAGTTAACATTTTTTCTTCTGATCTAAATAAAGCGATTTCGCCGCATGTGTTAGCAGCATCTGTCAAAATTGACATGGAAGAAAAGTTTACTAACTATTTGAAAGTATACACTGACGGCTCAGTTCTTGATGATGGTAGTGCGGGATCTGGCTTTGTAATTCCAGATTGCAAAGCTGAAAAATCATATTATTTAGGTAAGGGTCATTCCATATTTACAGCTGAACTAGTTGCTGTCCTGATGGCATTAAATTATTTAATTTCCTTGCCAGTCTCAATATTTAATATCCTGTTTTGTGTTGATTCACAGTCAGTATTAAAAAGTTTGTATTGTTTTGAAAATTCACAAAGAGAGGAATTATTATTTGAGATTAAGTACATGTTGCACTGTCTTTACATGAAAGGTACTAATGTTGTATTTTCTTGGGTTCCATCGCACACCTCCTTCGTTTTTAATGATCAAGCAGATAGAGCAGCAAAAAGGGGAGCAAAGAATATATTTGGTAGTATTAAGGTTGATTGTCCTTTATCATACAAGGAAATTAATCATATAATCGAGAGGGATTTCTGGAGTCAATACAGTTCCTCATCAAAACCTCGTCAGCAAACTCTGTCAAACTTTGTGTCAATTAGCCGACCGGTTTCTAGCCTGACTTTTAGACTTTTATGTAATTCCCTACGAACCAAGTATTGCCAGACTGTTAAGTGCGTATGTCGTGGGGATCTTTCAGTTCAACATGTGATTTTTGATTGTGAACTAACGAAACCCTTTTTGAATGGTGTTATACCAAGTGCTGACACTGGGCATGTTAATGTGTTTGACTTTTTAGATTCGTTGCCAGTTGTTTCTCTTGTTAAATTAACGAGTAACCTTTTGGGAAGTCCATTAAGGAACATTTTATAATCATAATCGTAAGTTAGATTATTTTAGTTATTTTTATCTAATTTTTCATAGTTACTGTCCTACAATTCATCTATGCTTTATTTATGTTCCATGTAACCACATCGTCCTCTTTTCTTTTATAATAATAGTCTAAAATTGTAAACAATATGTTATTTAGACGTCTGCAATCACCTATATGTGTGACGAGACGTAAAACAGAATTCCTTCCTACACACACACACACACACACACACACACACACACACCTACTTGGTTATTAAGTTTGAACCCATCAATCGCGAATTTTTGGGACATTTTTGGGAACGAAGCGAAGGCTATAGAAGTTGTTAGGGCAATTGTGAAGAGTCCAGTTGGACATTTACTTTGATTCTCAAGTTATTTGTTTGATTTATTTTCTTATTATTTCAATGGTTAAATATGTTTTGTTTCTTTAAAAATGTTCTGATATGAATCCAGGCTAAAGCAGTTCACAGTTATGCCGTAGATTAGAATGGGGTTAAAGTGATTGTCACTTGTTGGTATCTCATTAATTAAATAGACTATGCATGCAAAGATGAGTATATTACACTACTTCCACACTCCATACACTTTTAATGACATTTTTAAAACAACACACACATTTAAACCCCCCCCCCCCCCCCCCCCCCCCCCCCCCCACACACACACACACAACACACGCCGACATACACACACCGGCCCCTTTTACATGTGTTTTTCTGTTTTGTCATTGTTTGTTTGTATGCCTGTTCGTTTGTCTCTTGTGTTTGTCTAAGATCACTGTATAGTGGATAGACATTAAATTAAAGAACGAACGAACACAACACACACACACACACACACACACACACACACACACACACACACACACACACACACACACACACCATACACGCTACACCACTTCCGCTAGGTTTCGAGACCACGCTGCGGATCACTTCAAGCGGATGGAACATATGAATACATGACGGTGTACAGTGCAGAGCATCACACCCCAACACTGTACAGCGTTCTGTAGTACCAACCACATCTTCTGTTCAACTTGTTGTTCACGTATAATGAAACGCCTTCATCAAACAGAGGTTATACAGATCGCCCTAAGGCGAATTGTGGGGCAGACAAAGAACACAGGAACTGGGATGGCGGGCTCAGGTCTACAGTGAGCATTACCTTGGTCAGGTAAAGTAAGGTAATGTTGATGATAGCCCAGCCGACCGCAAAGGGCGAAATCAGGGCTGTCACCATGCTGCATTACCTTGGCCAGGCAGAACCAGAAGAACAGGTTGACGTCTTTAGGGGCATTCACTCGGACGTAGCCTGCATAGCTTTCATGGTCCCCTGGCCACATGGTAGCATTGACTCGGAGCTGATCCCTGTCTGTCAGGACAGAGACAGAAAGCACGCTGACAAAGGATTCGATGAGAGTAAATATGAAATGAGGCAGGGAACAGTAAAGTGTAAACAACAAACACGTAGGGTGAATCTTGTTCCCGCCATATAACAAACACACGCCCATCACTCCAAAGGAATGCTGCTTACGACACCGAATCGCCCCGCAGATATGACAGCACAGAGCACACAGAACAAACAAGGAAATGTGCCCATTTTTGGCGTGTATTTGTTTTATCTTGGGAGCAAGAGTTACCCTACTTGTTTGTTGATTCGGTGACGGCAATGGAGATCACACACACACACACACACACACACACACACACACACACACACACACACACACACACACACACACACACACACACACACGTCTGCTAACACCATGTGACAAGTACCCAGGACGTAACTCCCTCAGTCTGACTTCCCTTGGCTGAAAAAAAGTTTTATTTTCAAATACTGACTCAAACCGAAGCAAAGATTCATTCGATGTCGTGGAGGTTTACTCTCTCCCGAACACTCTTCAAATTGTTGTTTGCTTCTTTATTTGTTTGAAGATGACAACATCCAACACGTCATAACATTGTATGTTTAACCATATTAATATTATCATTAAATTTCTCCGTTCTCATCCACTTACGAATGAAACGAAGAGAGAACTCCAGAACTTAGACCCGATTTAACATTCCATCAGAACAAGTAGACACCGCATACGTATCATTGTTCATCTTATTACGGAACTCTTCTTCATTATTGTATCATGATCATTATGTCGTCCTCACCACCACCTCCACCGTGCTCATCATGGACGTTTGTCTATATTTCATCTTGCTGAAGCCCTACGAGTTTATATATCTGGACAGAGGCACGACACAAAGACACTTCAACGAAACATATGGACAAAGCATGAAAGGGAGTGGAAGTTAGTACACTATAAAAAAAAAGTGCAATGCAGATGCAGCACCAGCAGACGCGAAGATTGACTTAACGTTGTTGTTATTGTCTTCAGTTTAACGTCTTTCCACATTAAGTGATATTAGATGAAGAGAAAGGGTGTGGAGAGGGGGAGCATGAGGAGGAGGTGGGTGGGTGGGTTATCTTGCAATCATATACAAAAGCAAAAAAAAAAAGGGGGGGGGGAAGAATCTTTACAATACAACTATACAATAAAATAAAGTTATAAAAAGAAAAAAGAAAAAAAAGAGAAAAGTATGGGAAAACCAACTTTAAATAACTATTTTGAATCATAACACAAACTATAACAAATGTCCCATAGGACTGCGTAGTAAACAGTTCATAAAATCAAACAACAAACTAAAATTCTCAAGGATACTGTCAAGAGAACTTTCAGGAATAGCCGGTAAAATAGGTCTCAATGTCTGGCATTCCAGAAGAATGTGTTGGTTTAAAATTTGTTCACCGCACAGACATCTAACATTCTTGTTGAATTTTGTTTTGAAGGCATTAAGCTTTATCTTCATGATTGACTTAACATTCACGCACATGTGCACGCCACATGCATGCTTTCATCCCCCACCCTTACCTACCGCCACCACTCCATGCACACACACACACACACACACACACACACACACACACACACACACACACACACACACGCACGCACGCACGCACGCACACACACACACACACACACACACACACATACACACACACACTTACACACACACACACTTACACACACACACACTTACACACACACACACTTACACACACACACACACACACACACACACACACACACACACACACACACACACACACACCACACACACACACACACACACACACACACACACACACACACACACTTACACACACACACACTTACACACACACACACACACACACACACACGCACGCACGCACGCACGCACGCACACACACACACACACACACACACATACACACACACACACACACACACACACACACACACACACACACACACACACACACGCACGCACACACACACACACACACACACACACACACACACACACGGCAGTGGCATAATGATACAAATGAATAAAGAAGCTGAAGACAGTCCGGGAGGAGAAGCAGGACTGTGAAGATGTAAATCAATGTATTTTCAGATCCCATTCAAAAGACTATAAAGAAGCAGAATGTCTTAGATAGTGGGGAGGGTTGTTCAAGACAATCAGACAGACAGACAGAGAGAGGAAAGAGCTCTGGCTGCAATGTTTCTCTTTCAGGCAGAGGGAATCCTGAGAACTCGCATCCAGCAGAAGAGAGCAGCTGCGTGAGGGAGTGCCGAGAGAGAGAGAGAGAGAGAGAGAGAGAGAGAGAGAGAGAGAGAGAGAGAGAGAGAGAGAGACAGAGACAGAGAGAGAGAGAGAGACAGAGACAGAGAGAGAATGCGAATGCGAATGCGAATGTTTTATTCAGTTTAAGGCCACAGCCCCATACTGAAGGGGTATTCATACATGCACCATACAACATTCCTAATACATAACACAATGAAATCATGAAAAAACGTAGATATGTTACAAAACGCAGAATACATTAAGCCATTATTATCCGAATTCTCTTATTTGCTTCGTAAATATACATGGCTAATTTCCAAAGTGTATTCTCATTCCTTGTTGACAGCAAGAGAATTAGTCTAAAATTACATGGTTCGGTGTAATATTTGGGTTGAATAAATTTTATTCTAAGATCACTCAGACCAGCAAAACAAAAAATGTATTTCATCTTCTCTTGCTCTGTTACAGAGTCGACACATCAGTTCATTTTCAACATCATTTCTATACCTGAGGCGATGGCATACGATATCAGACACGCCAAATCTAAATTTCAGAGACAGAGACAGAGAGAGAGAGAGAGAGAGAGAGAGAGAGAGAGAGAGAGAGAGAGAGATGGAAGCAGATAGCCAGTAAAGCCAAATAACTCTCATTGACGTATCTAAACCAGTCGCAGCTGGCGCCATGATTGTTTCCTACTGAGTCACCACTCCCTCTCATGTCCACGCACAAACCTGTGAGCAGAAATCAAATCCGAGCTGTTCAAACAACCTGAGGCAAAATACGGCTGAACCAAACTTCACTTCCTGACTCACACATTACCTCCCTTCTAACGGTGTCATCCCGTTTCGCCCTTTTTCATTTCGCCCTTTCCCATTTCGTCCTGTTCCCTTTTCGCCCTTTCCTATTTCGCCCTAACGTTCCTACTGCAAGGCTCCCCCTTGGCGTAACCAGTGTCCCAGTCTACTCCAAAGCAGAATCGATGGTCTTTAGATTAGAGTAGGGCGAAGCCCGAGAGAGGACGAAGGACGAATGAACGAAGGCCGTTAGGCCAAGTCGTGCTCACACATTTCTGAGTAGGCGAAATGGGAGTAGACCAAATGGGAAGTAACCCTGAACATTGGAAAAGGGCGAGATGACATTGGTAGACAGGACGAAATGACACTGCCAGGATCGTGTTGTGGAAGTCCCAGTTCGCCCTGGCAGGGCAAAATAAAAAAGGGCGAAACGGTACCTCACCCTTCTAACAGCCTCGCCTACCTTGCGCTGAAGAGATCAAGCTAAGTGACAAACTCGTTCCTTTTCATTGTCCTGTTTGTTTGTGTCTTGCCTGAAGAAGACCTAAGAGGTCGAAACGCGTCGTGTTTTGTCTTGTGACTCGTTTGTCCACGTTTCTCTTGGTGGTTCGCTAACATTTTTTTTTCAGATTTGTTTCACTTCCTGAATTCACTTCATGTCCTGCTGTTTGTATGGATTCACCCTCAATCCCAACATATCGCACCAATTCATTTGAACTGCCTTCAAATTTAGATCGGAAACAAAAAAAAGTCATAGAGTCAACTGTTTACAAAAACAACTCACAAATATTTACTTGCAAAACAGACATAAATAATTCATAGTATTTTTGGGGACACTCTGTGCAATGATGTAACTTAAACCAGTCGTACCTGAGAAGAGCAATGCTTAGGTGGAACTAGAATTGCTCCTATCCCCTTCTCCCACCCCCTTCCCCCCCCCCCCGCCCCCTTCCCCCCCCCCCCCACCCCCCACCCCATCCCTGTCTACTCCTGTGGTGCAATTGGGCCATGAACATGAATAAAAGTGTGCATATGCGTGCAACCATATGTGTGTGTGTGTGTGTGTGTGTGTGTGTGTGTGTGTGTGTGTGTGTGTGTGTGTGCAGGTCATATACAGGTGTCACAGTGGAATTTTTGAAAGCGGTGATGACATCTTTGTTCATTGATCTCTTTCTTCGCAGTTTTCTTTTTGTTTTTTTTTCTTTTCGTCTGGTTGCCAAGGGATGATCGTCGTCCTCTACCGGGAAGGCTGGATCTAAAGTGATTAAAGAACAGCGTGAACTGGGAGGCAGAAGGATGGGGTCTTTGGAGCTGTAGACACTGACAATAGTTGGCACACGTCACGGTTAGAATTTTACATTAAATCACTACATAATCCAGGTCAGCGTTTTAAAATTGAGCCACCACTTGATATGAAACCGATAATTGATCAATAGAACAACCCCCATGGCCCACCAATCATTTCACTTTTTTTTTCTTTTTTTCTTTTTTTTTTGGGGGGGGGGGGTGTCTGTTTGTTTGTTGTTGTTGTTGTTTTGGGGGAGGGGGGAGGGTGTATAGCCACCTATGACATAATTTAAAAGCTTCAAATACATTGGTTATTTCCTTTGCTGACGTCACATTTCAGGCCTTCGTACTCACCCGCGACTCCACCTTTGCACCAGGCGGTCTTTCCCAATTATTCCCATTCCTTTGATTTCTCTATCTGTCTGCTTGGAACCACATGACGGCCATATGAAAGAAAACGTGAAGAATCAACTTTCAGACATAATAAAAATTCCCCAAACAATCTAACGGCACCAGTCTATAAATATTCGACTCCTAAAACAAGGCCACAGCGCATTAATTTTTGGAGTGCAACCTGGTGGAAAATTCTGCATCGGACGTGAGTGTCGAGAGTGTTTCCCATTCAGTGGTCATTGTCCTATCAGGATAGTTTTAATAATAATGGTCATAATGAATACTTATATAGCGCCTATTCTCGGCTAGAGACCAAGCGCTGAGCGCTTTACAATCCACACTTGTTTACACATCGGGCTGCCTACCTGGGTAGTGCCGACTGAAGAGCTGCCAGCTGACACTTCATTCAGTCGTTTCCCGTGTCATCCAGTCAATATCGTTCAATATCGATCACTCAGTTTCTTACTTCCTTCATTCGTTCCATGTCTCACGCAGGGTGCATGCTATGTGTAACGTGTCATCCATACCAACGGCCAAACTGGTCTACTCTTCCGAAAGTTGGTGATGGGATGTTATCCGTGTGTTCACACACGGAACTTCGGTTTATAGTCTCATTCGAAGGACTGTATGGAAATGGAGTTAGACAAAAATTAATTCTCCTCTACCGAAACGGCCCGGCGGAGATTCGAACCCGCGACCCCAGGATCACGAGTCCGGCGCTCTACCAACTGAGCTATTCCGGCCCCCGGTTTTTTTTTTTTGTGTGTGAAGGAAAGACGCGTCCAACAGAGTTTCGTTGACTAATAACATTGACATGGATGTTGAGTGTTCCCATGGAGACACTGGATGCTGCATATCACATCCTATCAAATGCCTCCTGGACGTTTATGAAGACATTGCAGATCTTGTCGCTACTGTTGATAAATCTCACGGAAAACTCTCAGACTGAAGAGTCGTTCTGTAATGCATCGTTCTGTCCAGAAATAGCACTATTCTCCCGCGATAATTGTCTCTGTCTGTGATTTTAATCGATTGAGTAGAACATTCGGTATGACTTTACTTGTGGAAAATGATGTAGCTGATGGTCTGATTATTCTGGAACGTTTCCAGGTCGCCCATTTTTGTCTATGCATGAAAGATCACACAAGCTGTCATGTAGTAGTTCTGAAGGAAACAAAGAAAGAAAGAAAGAAAGAAAGAAAAGAAAGAATGATAAAGGGGGAGAAAAAGCCAATAGGAAAAAAAAGATAAAGAAAAGAGAAGAAATGTATGTGTTTGTAAGTGGATTTGAAGCGATTGGTGTGTGTGTGTGTGTGTGTGTGTGTGTGTGTGTGTGTGTGTGTGTGTGTGTGTGTGTGTGTGTGTGTGTGTGTGTGTGTGTGTGTGTAAGTGTGTGTGTGTGTGTGTGTGTGTGTGTGTCTGTGTGTGTGTGTGTGCGGTGTGTGTGTGCGCGTGCGTGCGTGCGTGCGCGCGCGTGCGTGCGTGCGTGCGTGCGTGCGTGCGTGCGTGTGTGTGTGTGTGTGTGTGTGTGTGTGTGTGTGTGTGTGTGTGTGTGTGTGTTGGCGGATGCCAGCAAACAAAAGTAAAAAGTACAGAGATGGAACTATACACAAAGCACTCCAGTGTGCGTCATAGCGCGATACCGAGCCTCACCGAGTTGGAATAAAGATCATTGTCACACGGCAGGCCTTTGTGGCAGTCGGAAGAATCTGGATCTGTTCGGTCACTCTGTGAATCCAGTCGTGTCCTGTTAGTCACGGAATTAAAAAAAAATCTCCTGCCTTTCTCACGGATCAGTTTGCATGAACAGGAGATCAAGTGTGTTTCTATCAGCAGAAGGTATTCACATCGCATTCCCCGCATCTCGGTGACGTGTTACATTTAGCCCAGTGAAGATAGTGAAGAACTCTGCCAACCTGAATAGAAGTAATCACTGAATGCTATTTCTTAATTTGAGGTGATGTGGAGTATACAATAGAGGCGACACTAGCTTTATTTCAAAAGTTGTGCAAATCATACAGCCGATCGTTCACAGACTATAACAGCAGAAGCAATGGTGGCTATGCCTGTACCTGTACTGTATAATCAAGTCAATATAGGCTGTACAACAAAGACTATACGGACTATGCAACATGGGCTTGCGCACGCTTGACACATCACATGATTCATAGCACTCAAGGTAGAGGCAATTCAGTCTGTACAGGAAAGACTTGCAGCCTACACAGTGAAGGTGAAATACTCTATACGAGCAGAAGTCGTTGGTGTTTTCTATGGTAGGAGGATCTACACACTTTACAGCAGACATTATACGGACTGTACAACAGAGGCTACAAAGACGATGCAGCAGAAGCTATACAGACCGTACAGAGAGAGGCTGTGAGAGCGATAGGACAGAGATGACACTGACATTGTAGGAAATTTACTACAGAGGTCATGCAGACTCTACAGCCGAGACTACACGGACAATACAGCAATACAGCAGAGGCTACAAGGACTACACTATAGAGACTGCACGGACAATACAGCAATACAGCAGAGGCTATAAGGACTACACTGTAGGGACTACATGGACAATACAGCAATACAGCAGAGGCTATAAGGACTACACTGTAGAGACTACATGGACAATACAGCAATACAGCAGAGGCTATAAGGACTACACTGTAGAGACTGCACGGGCAATATAGCACAGGCTATATCTAACACATAAGCAGAGGCAATGGGGAAAAACACAGCAGTCTATACGGACAGTACAGCACTGGATGCGTGCACAGAGACAGACAGACAGACAGACAGACAGAAACACACACACACACACACACACACACACACACACACACACACACGCACGCACGCACGCACGCACGCACGCACGCACGCACGCACGCACGCACGCACACACACAACACACACACACACACAGAAGAAAAGAATGATAAATTCAGTACCTTGTTTTGTGAAAGAGTCCATTGCCAAGATGACAGAGCCATCGTCGTTGATGATCGCTGAGAATACAGCCGACAGCCCACACAACAGCATCAGTACCAAAGCAGCTCCTGACATTTTGACTGACCACCTGTTTATAATAATTGACCATTGACACAGCAGATAAACCATCTGTATACAATCACTGACCATTTCAAACAGCAGACAAACCACCTGTATACAATCACTGACCATTTCAAACAGCAGGCAAACCATCTGTATAAAAATCACTGACCATTTCAAACAGCAGACAAACCATCTGTGTACAATCACTGACCATTTCAAACAGCAGGTAAACCATCTGTATAAAAATCACTGACCATTTCAAACAGCAGACAAACCATCTGTATACAATCAGTGGTTATTCAAAATAGCAGTCTCACAACCTGTATAGGGTTACGACCTGTACATAGTTATTGGTCATTTAAAACAGCTCTCAGACGACTTGTATACAATCACTGGCCTTTTAAAACAGAAGTTTGGCAACTTGTAAACAATCGCTGGTCATTCAAAAGGGAAGTCCGACAATCTGTACACAATCATCGGTTATTTCAAGCGGTAGTCTGACTACCTGTATACTGGCATTGGTCATTGGTCATTGGTCATTGGTCATTTAGAACATCAGTTTGACACCTGTATACAGGTACATTTTCTAGTCATTTAAACAGAAGTCTGGCAGGCTTACACACAATCACTGGTCATGTAAAGCAGCATTCGCCAGCCTGTATTTAGAACAGCTCTCTGATCGGTCGATCTATGCACGATCATTGTGGTCATTCAGAGCGGCGGTCGGGCGATTTGTATATAATGACTGGTCATCGAAGACAGAAGGGCGATGATATATACACAACCGTTAGTCATTTCAAATGATAATTTAACAGTCTCTCTGGCATCATTAGTCATTTAGAGCGGCAGTCTGAGAGATTTATACAATTGTTGGCAATGTAATTGCTGGTTATTTAAGATGACACAAGACCACCTGTACACAATCATTGGTCATTAAAAGCAGTCGTCTGACAGTGTCTACACAATTCTCGGCCATTTCGAACAGCAATCAGATGACTAAGAGAATAATCCTTGGTTGCTTAGAGTAGTGTTTTGACGGCTTGTATACAATGACTGATCATTAAAATATGGTCCGACCACCTGTATACAATCGTTGCTTCTTTACAATAACCACACATCTCTCCATACAATTGCTGGTCTTTAAAAACAGCATTCCAACGGCCTGAATGAAGTCATTGGTCATGTGCACTAAAAGCAGATACCTGTGTACAATCGCATGTCATTTAAAACAGCGTCCAAACGACCTGAATAAATTACTCATGTATACGTACAGTACATAATCGTGGGTTCTTTACAGTAATAGCAAATTTGTGTCTAAAACTATCGATTCTGTAAAGTAACAGCGGCTATCGGTACACACTGGTTATGGTTCTTTATGGTACCAGCATACACCTGTGCATAATCACTAGTCTTTTGTACCAGCATACACCTGTGCATAATCACTAGTCTTTTGTACCAGCATACACCTGTGCATAATCATTAGTCTTGTGTACCAGCATACACCTGTGCATAATCACTAGTCTTTTGTACCAGCATACACCTGTGCATAATCACTAGTCTTTTGTACCAGCATACACCTGTGCATAATCACTAGTCTTTTGTACCAGCATACACCTGTGCATAATCACTAGTCTTTGTGTTGGTTCTTTATAGTACCAGCACATATCTGTGCACAATCACTAGACTAAGTGTTGGTTCTTTATAGTGCCAGCATACACCTGTGCATAACCACTAGTCTTTGTGTTGGTTCTTTATAGTGCCAGCATACACCTGTGCACAATCACTAGTCTTTGTGTTGGTTCTTTATAGTGCCAGCATCATCTGTGCACAATCATGAATATAAGTGTTGATTGTTTATAGTACCAGCATATATCTGTGCACAGTCACTAGTCTAAGTGTTGGTTCTTTATAGTGCCAGCATATATCTGTGCACAGTCACTAGTCTTAGTCTTTGTTCTTTATGGTGCCAGCATATATCTGTGCACAGTCATGAATATAAGTGTTGGTTCTTTATAGTACCAACAAATATCTGTGCAGGGTCACTAGTCTTAGTTTGGTTCTTTATAATACCAACATATATCTGTGCAAGATCACTAGTCTCTCACAGTAACAATAAACGTCTACATACAATCGTTGATTCTTTAAAATAACAACAGACTTATGCTTACAGTCATCAGTCCTTTTACAACGACAAGCAGATCTCTGTACAGATTCTTTCTTTCTTTTGCTTTTATATCAGTAACAACAGATGGCTATATTGTACTAGCCTTGGTCCATTACAACAACAGCAAATTATCTACATACAATATTTGATCCTTCACAGAAGCAGTATACAAAGATTGGTCCTTTACAGCAACATCCAGTATCTGTACGCTGTCGTTGGTCCTATACAATGACAACAGATAGATTTTTTTTCACTCACTCGTTTTTTGTTTTGTTTTTCACAATAGTATACAGGAGTTAGTTGTTTATAGTACCAGGACATAAGAGCCAGTGGCTCTTCACAATAAATAAAAGCAGATGATGCGATGACGTCATGTAATGTGCAGCAACAAGCGAAAGTGCTCATCATTATTTGTGCACGAGGAGATGGGAGGGAAGAAGAGGGAGGGGGCGGGGGGGGGGGGGGGGGCAGTTGAGGGAAGGGAGGGAGGGAGCTTTTTTCGAACCCATATCTGGGCCAAGTCCGTGACATGAAGTTTGCCAGTGGAACATGAAACCGTTGACATTTAGGAGTTATTTGGACTAACTGCACAAATATAAAATTTTTCTTTGTCTCTGTCTCCCTCTGACTGTCTGTCTGCGTGTCTGTGTGTCTGTCTCTCTCTCTCTCTCTCTGTCTCTCTCTGTCTCCCCCCCCCCCTCTCTCTCTCTTTCTCTCTGTCTGTCACTCTCTATCTGTCTCTGTCTGTCTGTCTGTCTGTCTCTCTCTCTCTCTCTCTGAGCGTGCGCACGCGCGCGCGCGCGCGTGCGTGCGTGCGTGCGTGCGTGTGTGTGTGTGTGTGTGTGTGTGTGTATGTGTGTGTGTGTGTGTGTGTGTGTGTGTGCGTGTGTGCGTGCGTGCGTGCGTGCGTGCGTGCGTGCGTGTGTGTGTAGGTGGGGGGTTGTTTGTTTGTTTGTTTTTGTGGAGGTTTTTTGTTTTTGTTTTTTTTAATTGTTCACTATTGTTCGCATGCTAATTGTCCACACGGTGTGAATTAACATGGAGTATTAATGATGGGTAACTACAACAAACCATGAATACATAATGAACATAATGCAACAGACGATGTAAATTACCATGAAGTATCAATAATGGATAACAACAACACAACGTGAATACATAAAGGATATAACGCATCAGATGGTACGAATGACTAGGGAATATCGGTGATGGGTGGCATGCAGAATGTTACATATGACACACATTCAGATGAAACACAAAGACATAATTATGATGTATGATAACTTGGAACGTAAATGACGAAAGACACATTGTAACAGACGGTGTAAAGTAATATGAAGCATGAAAAATACGTGGCGTTTTGTAGCATACAGTACAAACAAAAATACGTCAGAGGCACAACCATATATCTCTGAACTAATTTATTATAGAGATGCGTGGGTTTTTTTTTGGTCTTCTTTCCTTCCTCCTCTTCTTCCTTCCTTCCTTTCCTTCTTTTTCTCTGTCTGTCTGTTGTTTTCTTTGTATAAGCAGCATATTATCAGAGTGCGTGTGCCAGTACACGACACATTAGAACATTAACAAACCCAGACACTTTGTATCAAACGCCGAAACACTCAAATCAGCAAGAATGTGTCCATTTGTAAGAGAACATTCAGACTATGCATGGAATGTAAGAGACTGGTTGGATTAAAAAAAAAAAAAAAAGAAAGAAAGAAAGAAAGAAAAGGGGAAAAAAGCTAGCAGTGCTTTTTTTTCCCAGATGAAGAGGACAGTGTGAAGCATCAAAAAATGAAGAGGTGGAATTCGACCTTAGGAAAAAATAAGGGGGGGGGGGGGGGGGGGGGAGTCACCGCCTTAGGTGCTCCATTAATCAGACAGTTGATGCCACAAAAAAAGAAAACGTAAAAAAACAACAAACGTGGTTGTGGTTCTGATGTCTCGGTCAATACACAATGAAGGACGCACTATGAAATACCGTAAAAAGTAACACAAAGCAGACACAATGAAGGACACACTAGGAAATACCGTAAAAAGTAACACAAAGCAGACACAATGAAGGACACACTAGGAAATACCGTAAAAAGTAACACAAAGCAGACACAATGAAGGACACACTATGAAATACCGTAAAAAGTAATACAAAGCAGACACAATGAAGGACACACTATGAAATACCGTAAAAAGTAACACAAAGAAGACACAATGAAGGACACAATGTAACATATGATACAAAGAACATGAAACATAATGGAGAACCTAATGTAACTTATGACACAAAGTAACACGGAACATACATAATGAAGGGTATGATGTAACATATTCTCATATATATATATATATATATATATATATATATATATATATATATATATATATATATATATATGTGTGTATGTGTGTGTGTGTGTGTGTGTGTGTTTTCCACCACTATTTATTTGTGAAGCATATTATTGTTTGTTCGAGACTGCACCTCTAAGAAGATCCAAATGAAGGCTGTTCTGCGCCATTCTTTGCTGCTGTCAGCACTGACCTGACAGACAGTCCTCGGCTTGTTGAGCAGCACAGCTAACCATTCTGACTATCGACACCTTTACTCCCTTGTATCCTCAAACCATTCTGACTATCGACACTTTTACCTCCCCTGTATCCTCAAACCATTCTGACTATCGACACCTTTCCATCCCTTGTGTCCTCAAACCATTCTGACTATCGACACCTTTACCTCCCTTGTATCCTCAAACCATTCTGACTATCGACACCTTTACCTCCCTTGTATCCTCAAACCATTCTGACTATCGACACCTTTACCTCCCTTAATTTTTTTTGTGTCCTCAAACCATTCTGACTATCGACACCTTTACCTCCCTTGTATCCTCAAATCATTCATCAGGCATAGGCTCAAAGATTTCACGTTGATTTCAAAACTCTTTTACAGTTTTTTTGTGTTAATTTTTATACAACTTAATTTCTTTCAATAATTTCTTCATTATATTGCATGTCAGGAAAAAAAATGGAAATGGTGACTCCAATTCAAAGACGAATGTTGGATTTGGTCAGGTGACATTAAGGACTGTCATTTCAAGGTGAATTTAATGGTGACTGAATGAATGGGGAGAGCGAAAGATTTAGTGTTTGCACTCTAACATCCCAGTGTTCAGTTTCTTTCTCCCAGTTCTCATTCTCCCCAACTGTTCCCCCTCCACCATTTATTTTCTTCATTGTTCGCAACGCCCATGTTTCAATAATAGACACATTGTTAACCTGCATCCCAACAATTCATTGGTTCAGCGTATGACTGTTTCAAAATTATTGTGAGGAGATCTAGGCAAAGATTGTTCTGCACTATTTTTAGTTGTTGTCAACTTAACTCTGTTCTTAGACAATGCATGGGTTATTATAAACGACACAAGCATCCATTTTTAGTGTTAATATTTTGACTTCTTAGAAGGAATTAAGCATACATATATACGCTTGAAGATTTTTACCTATATATTCATAACTTTTTATTTGTCAGTTTTATTTTGTTTTCATACAACGTATTTCCACACAGTTCTTTCTTCAAGTTTCTACTCTCCCCCAGCTGCTTTGAGATACTGTTGGATTGTGCTTTTGAGTCCTTCATGCTGAATGCGTTGGATCGTTTTCTTGAGCTCAAGGGGGTGAATACCGTTGGATTGTGACTTGGAGCTCTTGCTGGAGAATATCACCGAATTTGCCGTTGGTACTTTTCCGTATGACGGCCAGAAAGGACTGACATAATCAACTGGATTCCACTGGTGACCCAGTTTCACTGGTGACCCCAACTCAGCGGATTAAAGTCGACTCCGGACAGGCGGTGTTCGTTCTGTTTCAAGAAGGACTTTGAGGGCACCCATAATAAATCATAATGATATGATAATGAAGGGTCTACTAGTGATACTCACACCCTAATGCCCTGTTTATTGTTCTCCTTTTCTTTCTCCCAGCCCACCCCCACCCCCACCCCCTACCCCGCCACCTCCCCTTTCCTTCCACTGATTTTTTTTCTCTCAAAAAATCTTTGTACAGTCATTGTTTCAACGATGGGGGAATAACTAGCTTGCGCTTAGGGTATAGGTGCAGCTGTATTTCACTTGTTTACTTTGTTCTTGTCTATATTTTTTTTTCCAATGTTGTGGATAGAAAAAAGAGAACCTTCCTACTTCGGTCGGAATGTAGAAATTAAAAAAGTATCATGTTAAATTTTACTCTCCACTGAACTCAACATAAAATTTTGGTTATTTAAAAATAAAAATAAAAATGCGATTGAAATATCGTAGGTTCCCCCCCCCCACACCCTCTCTCTCTCTCTCTCTCTCTGTTAATGCTTTCATTTTGTCAGTTAAAGGATTTTTTCCTACATTCATCGCTATTTCATGAACTTGTCACGAATTACCTTCTTTTATTCTCTTCGTCTGTTACACCAATGCCAACAACCGGTCTACATTCACTCTTATAATAATATATGCAGATGCACGTTTATGCTTTAACACGTACACACATTCGTAAGCAACACACATGGGCGTGCACACACAGAGAGAGAGAGAGAGAGAGAGAGAGAGAGAGAGAGAGAGAGAGAGAGAGAGAGAGAGAGAGAGAAGACAGACAGACAGACAGACAGACAGATAGACAGACAGACAGGGACAGAGACAGACAGACAGACAGACAGACTGACAGACAGGCAGACATTCGTATGCAATACCCACAAGCGTGTGCACATAGAGAGAGAGGGAGAGAGACAGACAGTCAGACACACATTCGCATACAATACGCACGCGCGTGTGCACCGACAGACTGACAGACCGACAGAATCAGTTATACACAGAAAACACGCTGTGCTTTCACCCACCGGTCAGAGAGACGTGATCTTCCTGTGGCTGCTATTAGCAGGGTAAGCAGGGAACGACGCTTTTTTCCACTCACTGTCAATTCGCCCCCCGGTTGGCCTGACTCGTCTCACCCTTGCTTTAAATACTGCTGTGGAGAAGGGGGGGGGGGGGGGGGGGGGGGTTGGGGAAAAGTATAAAGCTCATAGCAGTTCCCGTCCTACTAACCGGGCGTGAATGTCAGATTCCCCCCCCCCTTCCTCTTTATCTCGTTAGATTCTCGCCCCCCCCCCTCCTCCCCCCTCCCCCTCCTCCCGCCTGCCTTGTTTGAATGCGTCAATGGTTAGGTCGACCGATTGCTCTCTCTCTCTCTCTCTCTCCCTCTCTCTCTCTCTCTCTCTCTCTCTCTCTTCAAGGGCGGGGAAGGTAGAACAAGGAAGGAGAGGAGGAGACGAGTGTGGGCGCCTTTTGCTGACAGCTGATCGTAAGCTTACAGCAATGCACTCTCCTTTGCGGATGTCGCCCAACTCGTTCTTTTCCCATAGCTGCACCGCATGGCACGTGTTGTCCATCACGTCGGTTCCAGTAGAGCGCGCCTTTGAGTAAAATTCCCATGCTCTGGAAGACGCTGTTTATTACCGGCATGCAGGCTCTCTCTGTCACGTTCTCTCTCATAGCACTGACTCGATTCTCTCTGAACGCGCGCACAAAGCAGACGATACTATAGTATGCATTCAATCATCAGATGAGGGAGAGTTGTGCATTACTGTGTTTTATTACCTAAATCACATTTTCTTTTAAAACATCCTTTCTTTGTGGTGGATTCCCTAGACAGAGCATTAATAACAATACACATATTTGTGATTAATCAACGAAAGTACCGAAAATTTACGAAAAACGCTTTGTTTGGGACTGCTGTAAGAATATGCTGCTGCTGTTTTCGTAGGGAATCCACAGACGGGTTTATTCCTCACTATGCTGGCACATGGTCCGCAGAGAATTTGAAGTCTTCTCGCTCAGTTAAGGACTGATTAGGCTATATGGACACTTTCACCTGTACCCTAGACAACACCTTCATCTGTTGCTTAGGGATGGGGAAGGTTTAACGACAATGACAAGGAAGCGATAGGCATCAACTTTATCATGATGTGAACAGTATTAAAGGAAGAAGTATTGTGCTGCTGAAAGAAAGAACAAATTATAAAATAAACA
Source organism: Conus ventricosus (assembly GCA_018398815.1). Taxonomy (NCBI): domain Eukaryota; kingdom Metazoa; phylum Mollusca; class Gastropoda; order Neogastropoda; family Conidae; genus Conus; species Conus ventricosus. Next base: position 16,731,991 of record CM031615.1, read on the forward strand.
CCACGCGTTTGGACCTGTTTCGTCTTTTTCAGACAAGTCAATGTACATGAAGGACGAACAAACAGTCACCTGTCTCCTCAAGTTGGGAACAAAATGGTTGTCATGGAATCGAGGCTGCTGGGAAGGAAGACAATACGGGTTAAGGAAATAAATGAATAATAAATAATAATGATAATAATAATAGTTGGAGTAGTAGTAGTAATAATAATGATGGTAATGATAATTATGATGATGATAATGAAAATGATGATAATAATAATGATAATAATAATAATGATAATAATAATAACTATGGTAAAGATATCAACAAAGATAATGATAACACTTGTAAGAATAGTAACTATACTGACAGAAGAGGAGAAAAGAGAGGGGTTACAGGATAGTTAGATAATATGGTTACAATAGCAATACTAATAATAATGATGATGATAATGATAATAATGATATTAATAATAGAAATGACAATCATATCAATAATAATGGGAGAGAAGAAGGAAGGGATGATGGGGAGGAGAGGACGAAAAAAGGAGAGAAGAAGGGTGATATATAGATCATGAGAAAAATAGGAAGATGGAATATACGAATGGCTATAATCAGGAACATGATCATAAAATTATTATCGCAATGATACAAGAAATGGGCAAGATAGTAGGCTGAAATCTAAGAAAGAAACTAACGCGTGATGATGATAATTAATCATGATGTGTCGAAAAGACCGTGTGGTCCCAAAAGTCCTGTCCTCCAGTGACCACTTAGGCTATGTGAATATCGGTCATATAAAAAGAAGGTTAAAGTACCATAGCCTAATGGATACAGCGGCATTGAGCTTTTGCAAACCCACTGAGTCTTGAGTACAGCATGGATAGAAGACCCCTCCCTCTCCTTCCGCCACCTTAACCTTCGCTGACCTGAATCACGTGCCCATTTAATCCTGAATGGACAGAGAGAGTTTACAAGCCATAAAAATCTGACTCCACGAGAGATTCAAACTCCCGACCTTCAGCTCAACAGACAAAAAAAAACCCTCCGCCATTTGACTACATGCCTTTTGCCTTCGTCAAAATAAGGAATGCTCAAAAATATTTCTGAATAGATTGCAACAGCAAGCAGATACCTTCACTTCTGAGGAATGATTTGCACATGACATCGATGTCCTCGCAGGAAGTGAACGAGAACTCGTGAAGCTTGTTGAACGACTGGATGATGGAACATCAGCAGGACGCGTCATGGACATCAGCACTAAGACCAAGCTGATAGCCAGTCACAGCACCACGATGAACACTGATGTCACTGTCTATGGTCAGAGGCTACAATCTGTTCAGTCATTCATTTACCTGGGCTCCATCATTGGCAGTGTCCAAAACTCGTCTCAAGGGCAGCGAAGGCAACCACGGTGCTAGTCCAGATTCAAACCTGCGTGGCAGGACTAGAACATCTGCATGAAGCGCTAGAGCAGACTCCTGTGTGCGCTGGTACATTCCACCTTCCTGTCCGCATGTGAGGCATGGATCCTCACAGCGGATCTCAAAAAGAAGAATCCAGGCCACTGAAATGAGACGTTGCCGCAAGATACTGAACATCATACACACTGATCACATCACCATTCACCAAGTGCCTCAGTACACCAGGCAGCACACAGGCCCGTGCCAAGATCACTTGACATCATCAAGTAAAGAACACTACGTTGGTATGACCCAATGACCTTGCTAAAAAAAAAATTCCTCCAGGGAAGTGTGGACAGAGTGGTGAGGGGGGTGCGGCGGGGGGGGGGGGGGGGGGGGAGGGGGGGGGGACGGAAGGGAAGATGAAGAATGGTGGTCTCACAACATTGCAGAGTGGACAGGGGAAACATTGGCAGAGACCCAGCCCTTGGCACACAATTGACAGAGCTGGGGGTACCTAGTGAAATGTTCTTCAGTGTGATGCCCCTGTGACTCTCCACGGAGCTAGGGAAGAAGAAGAACAAGAAGAGCAAGAAGCAGAAGAAGAAGAAGAAGAAGAAGAAGAGGAGGAAGAGGAGGAGGAGGAGGAAGAAGAAGAAGAAGAAGAGGAGGAGGAGGAGGAGGAAGAAGAAGAAGAAGAAGAAGAAGAAGAAGAAGAACAACACAACAACAACAACAACAACAATAACAACAACAACAGCAACAACTAGGACAAGAACAAAAAGAGCAAGAACAAGAAGAAGAAGAACAACAACAACAACAACAACAACGACAAGAAGAAGAAGAAGAACAACAACAACAACAACAAGACCAAGAAGAAGAAGGAGGAGGAGGTGGTGGTGGAGGAGGAGGAGAAGAGGAGGAGGAAGAGAGGGAGGATGAGGATGAGGGGGAGAGATGAAGAAGGAGGAGGAGGAGGAGGAGGAGAAGGAAGAGGAGGAAGAAGAAGAAGAAGACCATTAACGCCTACATTTCCTGTGTAGTTACAGTGGTAAGGAGTTAGTGAAGGCAGAGGACATAGGCACCACACCCTGACACTGCTGAACCTGACAGCTGTTTCTCTAACCCCTACATTCCAGCTACCGCTTTGAATAGTGCAAAGCCTTTTTTGTACATTTGCTTAAATACTGCTTACGTTTAAGACTTTTCTACGCTAAAAGAAGACCTTCTTGCCTGGCTAATTCAGAGATATAAGACATTTCATTGCAAGTAGCGAGGATGTGGCACATATGCGTGAACCTTGAGAAGTACGTTGTTGTTGTTGGTATTGTTGTGGGTGTTGTTGTTGTTGTTAATGTTGTTGTTGTAGATGATGTTGCTGTTGTTGTCGTTGGCAATGTTGATCCTGCTGCTGTTGTTGTTGTTGCTGTTGTTCTGAATGTATAACAAAGACTGAAGATACATATTGCATTCCAACCTTGGTTATGTACCCTGTACCGGACACATCTAAACAGCAACAACAGCTGGAGAAATAAACAAATACAAATTAACGTTTATTCAAGACTGGCACAGCCCTTTTTATCTTGATTAAATTAGACAGGTATATAAACAAACAGAAATAAATTCAGGTAACGTCGTTTTGATCGAAACGAACACAATTATGAAATGAGGCAGTGAACAGTAAGCAATAAATGATAAACAAGTAGGGTAACTCTTGCTTCCATGATGAAATAAATACACATCCATAACTCCAAAGGAATGCTGCTTACGACACCGAAGACGAAGTTCAAATTTTCGTTTCTTAGTCAGCTTTTTTCCGTTCAAAATGTACTTAACATCTAAGATGTTTGTTGCCTTCCCGAGCGAAAAGTGGGGGAAAAAAAACCAAGACCAGCCGAATTCTGTTCTGCTATTTTTTCTTTCTTCCTCGTTCGCCATCCCGTTAGATGAGCAGCCCAGTGTCCTCGATGAAGGCTGCCGTCCGTCGCAGTTCCTCTAGGGTGCCGTACAGCTTGCCTTCCACTGCTGTCGTTGTTGGCCAGTACTTTTCACTGGATGCTGCACACGTCGTACAGACTTGAAGGATGTGGTCAGTTGTCATTGGTCCCTCACCACAAGGGCATTCTCCACTCTGTCCAATGCCAAATTTTGTGTGCATGTGGTGGAGCAGGCGATTGTGTCCAGTCCTCAGGCGAAAGATCTTGACCTGTTCCCGTCGTCCAGCAAATGGTATGTGTCTTCTGGGTTGTATTTGGGATGCAGGAGGCGCCATTTTATTCCTTGCTGTGCCTTGATGATTGTCCTAATTTCATCGTATGACACCAGGTTGTTGGCCTGCTCCTTCTGTGCACCGTCTTTTGCCAGAATGTCCGCTTTTTCGTTGCCTCTGATGCCACAGTGTGCTGGTACCCATTGTATCACCACTTTCTCCACTCTGGCACTCAAGGCAACAAGGGTTGAAGTGATATGGTTCTGTTCTTTGCAGCGGGACTTCTCGAGGGCTTGGAGCACGGAGAGAGCGTCAGAGAACACCACCACCTGCCCTGTTGTTCTTGTGGAGTTTTGCAAGACTGTTGTGGCTGCCTCACAGAGGGCTTCTCGCTCAGCTCGGATGTTGGTGGAGCATTTTCTGTTGGAACTGCAATTTCTTCATCTCCGTCTTTGTATCGGAGGAAGATTCCAGCTCCACCATCCCTCGTTGCTTCTGTGGCGGAACCATCTGTGAAGACATGGGTCCAGTCTTCCTGGGGGTACTGGTTGCAGATATACTCCATGGCCATGGCCTTCCTTTGGGTGTCTGACTGTATTCCTCTCTTCTCCACTCCGGGAATGCTGGTGACGACTGTTGGGAACACCTGCCTCTTCCAAGATGGGTGGGTGACATTTGCCGGGATAGGCTTTGCTTCGTGTTCCATCAAGACTGGGCTTTCAAGGCGTCTTGACTGGTGGATGAAGCTGCCTCTTTTCAACCGGCTCTTGGTGGGTCTGCTCATTCTGTTGTTCATTGGATGGTTTTCAAGGCGTTTGAATTTTGCTGCCTGGATGAGGATCTTTGTGTCCCTTCTGTCCCCCAATGACTGTAGCCCAGTGGTCTCCTCCATCTTCAGGATTAGGGTGGATCTCATGGCGCCAGTTATGACACGCTGAGCTTGGTTCTGTATCTTATTGGTTCTGCTATTAATTTGAGTGCTGTTGAGTGCTGTTGTGTGGGTTTTTTTTTGTTCCTCGAAAACAATTCAGACGATATCGCACCCTCGTTTCTAAGAGAAGCACACGGTCAATGCTACGTACATGCAGTCGTTGTTGAGAAATGACAAATTTCGCTTATTTAAAAAAAAAAATGAACAAAAAACCAAAAAGTTTACCTCTCCCGATTGAATATTATACATGTCACAGTATTTCGTCACCTCGAAAACAGAGCTGATGATATCGCAGCCCCATTCAGGGAGATAGGCCTAGACACGTGCAATGCTTTGTATAATCCCGAGAGACAGACATTTGCCAGCCTATACACAGCGGTCAGTTCACAGCAGGTGAACAATAAGCAATAGTCAGTGCCATGATGGTGGCATGCTTAAGTGGGGCGAGCGCGTGTGCTTTCTTTTTTGCTTGTTTATTTGTTTGCTTGTTATCTCCGCCAAGGATCCACCGTCACTGTTCAGCACAGTGCTGTTTTCGTTTGTTTGTCTGCGGCATGACTGTTACACGATCATCTGTCAAGTTGAAAATCGGTCACACACGCAAACATCATCAGACTCGGAGCACTTACAGCAGTAAGTGAAGAAGAAAATCAGCTCTTACCTGTTGGGATGATTGATGTGTGTGTGTGTGTGTGTGTGTGTGTGTGTGTGTGTGTGTGTGTGTGTGTGTGTGTGTGTGTGTGTGTTTGCGCTGGCGGGACACTAAAGAACTACAGAACACTCTGAACACTAAAAGAACTACAAAACACTAGGAACATTAACAGAACACTCGGAACACTAAAAGAACAACAACAGAACACTCGGAACACTAAAAGAACAGTCTGAACACTAAAAGAACTACAATACACTCGGAACACTACAAAAACTAAAGAACACTCGGAACACTAAAAGAACTACAGAACACTCGGAACACTAAAAGAACTACAGAACACTAAAAAAGAAAAGAAAAAAAAAAAGAAAAAGAAAGAAAGAAAGAAAGAAAAATGTCGCACCACACACTAATGCATACACTTCGTTGTCCCTCTTCAGCCACCTATGTAAGTCTTAAGAACCACCATCATGATTTGGTTCAGAGCCGTAAGCTCCCAACAAAAGCTAGATAGCTCTAGAGAACCATCATAGTATCACACTCTTCCTTTAGTTTCGTCCTCAAGGTGAAGAGCTCGCGGATCCCTATCTAATCCGGGGTTACTTTTAAAGTACAATGGTTGCACAAGCTTAAGTCGCAATAAGAAAACAAATGATGAAGAACTAATATTTGTTGTATAGGTTCCGAATGAATATAATAATCAAAGACGTGAGAAGCATCAAATGAAACGGAAATCATTTGGACACAAAAAAAAAAACAGCACAACCCTTAAGACAACAGTCGGTTTGAATGCACTGTTTTGGGGGCTGGAATAGCTCAGTGGTAGAGTGCCGGACTCGTAATCTTGGGGTTGCGGGTTCGAATCTCCGCTTCGGTACAGGGGGATTTTTCCGTCGGAGTTAACATTGGTTCTGACTCCATTTCCCATACAGTCCTTCGAATGAGACTATAAACCGAAGTTCCGTGTGTGAACGCACGCATAACATCTTGCACACACGTCAAATCCCATCACCAACTTCCGGAAGAGAAGGCCAGTTAGGACGTTGGTATGAATGACATGTTACACATAGCATGCACCTTCTCCCGAAGCTGGAGTATGGCTGCCTTAATGGCGGGATAAAAGAAAACGGTCATACACACAAAACTCCACTCCCTTTTTTGGGTAGATGGGTTTAATACTTGCCTGTCTATACAGGGAGTGTCCACAGGAGTATCAGCCCACGTACGCAAAAGAAGAGAAGAATGCACTGTTTTAAAATGAAATGATCGGCAGGCAGAAATCAGAACATGAAAACAAGCGTATAAGTACTGTGCCGTCAGATGAACGAAAACATTGTTAACAAGCGTCGACCCATTGGTCTTCCTCAAGCAGGACAGCAACAAACAACTAAACAGCATAATAAACATGTTGGGGGTGGGGGGGGTGGGGGTGGGGGTGGGGGAATGACAAACAAACAAAAGAAGGTGAACGATTCCCCAGTTACCATGAAAATGTCTTAAAGGGGATTGAGCTAAAAGAGAGAGAGAGGAGAGAGAGAGAGAGAGAGAGAGAGAGAGAGAGGGGGAGGGGGGAGGGGCGGCGCTGGGGGAAGGGGGGGTGGAATGAAAAAGACGACGCTGAAATGTAGATATTAAATCCTTCACTGAGAGCAATGGGGGATAATAGAATTCTTTATATTTTAAACAGAACCATCTGTTCATGCCTGACCGGCAAAGCTGACTTTAAACAGAACCATCTGTTCATGCCTGACCGGCAAAGCTGACTTTCTTTCGTTTGCTGGATAACAACTCCTCAGTTGTCCCGGTCTTCAGTAATGGTGGCAGTCCAACCACAATATCAAACACAGCAAATTATTTAATGTTTACATTTCAACGTCGTCTTTTTTTTTTTTTTTTTTATCCCACCCCCCTTCCTTCGCCCACTCCACACCCCCATTCCTTTCAACTCCATCCCCTTTAAGTCATTTTCATAATCATCATGCTGTGGGCTCAGTGCTTCAATTTTTTTTTTCATGTTTTAAAACTGAAATATCTCATTGGGCGTTCAGCCGGTCTCCCTCCTCGCCATCTGCACCCCCCTCCCTCTCTCTCTCTGTATTTTGTTTTTCGTGTGTGTGTGTGTGTGTGTGTCGCAACACCCATTGTGCAGTTATTTTGTACTGGAATGTTCACGGAACATCAACGATTTGGGGTAGCCTAATCAAGGCTTTCCTTTATTGATGGAAGTAAGAGAAGGCTACTCTTATTACAACCCGCCCACACAAATCTTCTCGATTAATTTTTTCTTTCTTTCTTCTCAACAACGTTTTATACTGATAAGGTTAGGTTAGGGCCAGGTTAGGATCATGCATTCCGGAGTTGGAAAAAGCTTCCCGATTTTCGTATCAAAGTTCCATCTCTAATAAAGGCACTGCCTTTTTTGAAACCGGACGTTCACGCACTACATAATTTACATTTGGTTTGGTGACGGATGAACGAGAGTAGAGAGTAAACGCAAGCATGATATTAATTTTTCTATGAGATAGTTTTCATCATCATTATTTTCATAGCACTAACAAATTATGTTTATTGCTCAAATATGAAGCCTTTAATTTTTTATTTTATTTTCATGGCATTACACTGGGGGAAAAAAATCCCAAATTAGAAACGAGTCCGACTTCCTTTACAGACGGCCATTTCGACACGGGTCTTGTGTATCCGTGGATGGTCCTTCGTTCGGGAGCACGATCGACAGTACAAACACTTTAAACAAGTGTTTGTTATAAACGAGAAAAATGGGCCGTAAGTTTCTTCTTAATGACAAATTTCTTGCTCATTAAAGTGTTCTATGTTTGTTGAATGAACAAATACACAATGCGAAGCATGCTTTACCGGTACATGGTTTTGCTTACGTGTCACTCGCTCTCACGCGTTCAGTAAGCTAGTTTTTTTAATGGCTTTTCTTGCTCTGTTCGTCAGTTGTTATATGAAAAAGAATCCCATTGGCAAATTGGTGATCTTATTGGCTATAATAACTCATAGTTATACTGTAAATACTCGAATTTATCAAATTTGTCCCATATGTTTCAGTTAAATTCCTGGAGTTCGTGAAGCCGTTTTGCTCGGTGTTACCAGAGATAGCAAAACCGGACAGAAAGGTAAGGATTTTTGGCTAAATTTAGACACAGTAATACAAATAAAATGTGATTTGCATTTTTCCCGTAACTGCCTGGATAAGATGGATTTAAAAGGACAAAATATTGTCGGAAACAATGCTGGACTAAAAGTATTGGTAATCAACTTTCGGAGGGGTTACGGTTACTCCCACACCCACTCCGTGTCCCAGCCTCCACACGCAACACAACCATTGAATTGATCATGATAGCACATGTCCAACTCAAAGATCCCTTTTGTCATGGAATGAATTCATGAAAAGTGAATACGTAAATATTCTATGCAACATCTTTTACTAAAACATGTGTGGGCGTGTCACATGCAGCCAAACACAACCTGTTGGCTGTTCCATCGAAATGTGGTTCATGAGACAGTCTGTTGACCATCATGTGTTTACTTTTGATTCCTTTATACGATGATTGGCAGGGTCAGAATAAATTCACAAGCTCAAAGAGACGGGATGGTTTAGAAGAAATGGAATGAATTCTGAATTGAAAACCACACTTCTGCTGCAGCTTTTGTGGGGTTTCAGTTTTATTAGGAGGGCGTCAAACATGTGGACTAGTCCATACGATGCTACACCAATCTCCCATCCATCCAGAGTCAGCCTAAAAATTTCAAAGAGTATGCACAAGCTAAAACTATTGATCTTTGAATTCACCTCCGCTCATCTTGTGGAACTGGAAGCTTGAGAGTTGGGGGGGGGGGGGGGGGGGGAGGGGGAATCAGTCAGGGAAAGGCAACAATTTTATTACTGCTTTGGCGTTAGGGGAAATATTTGTGGTGCAGTTGAAATGTTTAGAAAAAATTGTGTGCTGGGGATTTGTTTAAAGTATGGTCTTTCTTCACATTTTAAAGATATTGATTGAATTTTTGCATGATGTGATGATAGTCTGAATAGACATTTTAAAAAAAAAAAATATATATCAATCATGTGATATTTGCTAAAAACCGTTACATCTGAATAAAGTGTTTGTGACTGGAGTTATTTTTTTGTTTTTTACAGAAATCTTAATAACTATCAACAGTATCACACAAAGTGAGTGGCAGATGCCATTGTGGCATGATAAAATTACTGTCAATGGTGTTAAAGTTTGAATAAAGCATACGCATGCACGCACGCACGCACACGCATGCCATTTGGCCTCTTTTCAGTTGATTTTCTTTTTTAGCTGAATGCCTTTTTTTCCCTTCTTTTTGCTTTTAGTTGATTCCCCTTTTTTGGTGCTTGAATGAAATCTTTGGAATGGCACTCTGGCTCCATTTTTTTTCCCCCAAATGATAATATGCTGAAATGTTTAGAACATTAAAAAAAAAAGTATTGAAAGTAGCACATCTTATTTTGTGATGTAAAACAGATGTTCTAGATCACTGCCTGTTGTTTTTTTGCCCCGAACTTCTGTTGCGCCTTCTACTCCTGACTGTAGTTACTATTTTTTTCCTTTAAAAAAAAAAAAAATCTTGGGAAGTTTCAAGAAATTACCATGCCTGACACACACACACAACACACACACACACACACACACACACACACACACACACACACACGCTCGTCCACGTACTCTCTCACACACACACACACACACACACGCCACACACACACACATCGAGCTGACATTCATGGTTGAACAATGAAGCTATCGATTTTTACTGCCACAAAAGGCCTGCTTTGTCAGCAGATCCGTACCTTTGGCTGAAGGACCCTTAAGTATGTGTTCTGAGTAAAGGGTCCATCGATTTGAACATGTTACATCCAGATAAATATATGCCACTGGTCTCGGTTTCAGTCTTCAACTTGTTCAAACAAGACTTTCAGACCACTGACGCAACCATGTTAGATTCAGGGGATCTCTTTGGCCCAGGGCTGAATGAATATTGCTGAACCAAATAAGAAATTTATTATGCTTTGCTAGTGTCAGCAATTACCTGTAGTGGAAGACTTTTTTTTTCAACCCCAACAGGCATGGAGCAGTTCGGAGTAAAAACACTTTCAGTGAAAAGTCAAACTGCCTCCTTGATTCCCTGTCTCTTGCACGATGACTCTAATACAAGTCCCACAGTTGTGCTGAAATAATATAATAATAATAATGTGCGGACTTCTATAGCGCGGTTTCGCGGTCTACGACCGCGCTCACCGCGCTTTACATGAAGACATAAAAAGGTACAACATACACGAAATATATAAGCTTTTGTCACCGTGAACAATAACGTAAAAGCATTTAAATGAACAAGCAAATTAGAACAATAAAATTCACACATATAAGATTTATAGCTCATTTGTAAAACGATATGTCAACAAGGACAACCCGTTCGACACACACACACACGCACGCACGCACGCACACACACACACACACACACACACACACACACACACACACACACACACACACACACACACACATCACACACACACACACACACACCACACACACACACAGCAATATGACAAGATATAAAATGACTGATTACCTAATGTTTTGTTTTAAAAACAAGGACATTAATAAAGATGGGTGTTTATTTTGAATCATAATGCAGTTTAAATAAATATGTTTTTAATGCCTTTTTAAAAGATGATTTTGGCTGAACATAGCGGATAGATTTGGGCAGTGAATTCCATTGTCTTGGGGCAGCAAATGAAAAAGAACGTTCGCCAAAAGTCTTTGTGCGAGTCCTCGGAATGCACAAAGTCAGATGATCTGTAGACGAACGGAGTGGTCGGGATGGTGAGTAAATGCATAGCAGATCGGAAAAATAAGCTGGAGAAGACTTTGAGAAGAAATCATGGCAAAGGAGGGATAGCTTATACTGAATGCGTGCTTCAATTGGCAACCAGTGTAGGGTTTGCAACAAAGGTGTAACATGATCTCTTTTTTTAGCCTTAAATACTAGTCTTGCAGCTGAATTTTGCACCTTTTGTAGCTTATCTATAGATCTTTTAGGGCATCCCGCTAAAAGGGCGTTGCAATAATCAAGTCTAGAGAGGACAAAGGCACAGACTAATGTTTTTGTTGCTGCTATTGTGAGGTAGTGACGAATAGAACTAATCTGGCGTAGAGCTGCATAAGCTGATTTGCAAATGTGCGATGTGTGCCTGTCAAGTGATAAGTCATCAGATATAATGAATCCTAGGTTGCGTGCAAAAGGGGAGAGCGCAATATCAAAGTTTCCAATATGAATATTGGATGGTTTAGGACAGTGTAAGAAGGATTTCTTCGAGTGAATGAGAAGTGCCTCAGTTTTATCATCATTTAACTTCAATTTATGTTCAGTCATCCAAATTTTACCTGACTAATACAATTTTGCATATTCTGTATATTTTTTATCTATTTCCACTGGCTGACAAAAAATCTGCGCTTTTGGGACCCTGTTGAACTGTTTGTTGTTTTACTATTGTCCCTAATGTACAAGGGGTAAAAAGTTGTATCTCTGTCAGTAATAAAACGTTTATTCTTTGAATTTTGCAGATCCAGTTCAGAGAAAAAGTGCTATGGACTGCAATTACCTTGTTCATCTTTCTGATCTGTTGCCAGGTTTGTATCAATGTTGAAGGAGAAAAAGCGAATTGCTGGTTTTTATATTAACCAGAAAAGCAACCAATGATTGATTCCATTAAATTACAGCTGGTAGTGGGATAGAGAAGAATAGATAACATTCATATGATTAATGATTGTAGTATTTATAGTAATAAGTTTTAACTTGGTGATGATTTGCAGGAGTTCCAACTTTGGCTCCTCAACAGCAAATAGGTTGTGATATGTCAAAATTGCAATTTTGGCAGTATGAGTGGGGGGAAAAGTAAGCATTTTGAAGCTTCAGTGCAGTAGAAACTACGCTTGCCATTGACTATTAAAAGGTTTTCAGTTGTTCCATGTAAACCAAAAACGTTTTCTTTGACACTAAAGGACTAATGATTGATAATGTTGGTTTGGGACAGGTCAGAGGTTGCTCTTTGCCAAACAAGATGTTGAAAGAAGCAAATTCTTAGATGATCCAACTTGAGATTTGTGAAGGATCTGACTTTGAATGTGTACTACAGCTTTGTCAACCCACCCAAATTTCTCTGGAATTTCCCATATTTGGAAATCATTTAGAAATCCTTGATTTAGTAAACAGATATAGAACTTCGAAATTTTGCTAACAAATTTGGCATTTTGGGAGTCAAAATTTAAGGTGGATGATAAAATATTGCAGAATATAGCCCAAAAGATCTGTGGATGTTGGCAGTTATATATATATGTGAAATGTATTTTCTTTTTAAAACCCACATTTTTTCAGCTGAAACAGTGGGGGTTAGAAATGCTTTTAAGTCAAAAGACAAGCTTCCCCCTCTTCAGCCCAGCCCACCTCCATCTCCTGGTTCCTGAATTTTGACTGCAGACAACTTATGACAAAGACAATAATGTTTAGATGGAATGAAAAACATGTTCCCATTGGATTTACTGTTCACTATATAGTATACAAATATTCTACAGACATCTGCCTTTCACAATTAATCGGTTAAAGACAAAAAATTTGAAATTTTTTTTTTTTTTTTTTTTTTAAATTTAGTCACTCTTGTTTTTAATAGCAGAGAATCTGAGAGATTTAGAAGTAGCTGTCATGAAAAACCTGTCGGGATGTTTTAAAATAAACATGATTGACTTGTGTATATATATTATTAGTTCAGAAATACATGGTTGTGGCTCTGATGTATCGCTGTAGGCTTTGTCTTTTTGTGTCTGTTGAATTCTTTAAATGTGGCCAAAATGATGATTTTTTTTTTTAACCCTATTTATGGCATGTGTAAATGACCTAATTGGCAGACTAATTTTTAGAATAATGGGTGTGTTCAGAAATGGTGTTTGTTTTCACATAAGCAATGGTCAAAACCTATGAGTGTTATATATTTTCTTGAAGCTTAGTGGAAGAACTATCGGATGTTATATATTACCGGATGGTTTATGCTAATGTGGTGGTCATGTGATCCAAAATGGCCGCCGATTACGAAAAAAAAAATCACAAAGTATGTGGAGACCACCTCATTCCCGATAGACGAAACTGATTACAGACAAAGTAAATGTGCCTAAACTTAGAATAATATGTCATCTTTCAGAGGGAGAAAATTTGAGTTTGAAATTGCATTGGTTTTGTCATAAATAAAAAAAATAAAGAAATACCGTGAAATTTTACGTTTCATTCATTAGCTGTATGACTCATTTTCATCCTTTCTATCATACCACACTGCATTACACCACTCATTCTTGCTATACCTGTATTCCACTGATGGACACACGTCTCCCATGTGACTGGTCTTAGTGTGCATCACCTCGATCGTTTGTTGTGACGCTTTGTTCGACCAGTAGCTCGCAAGCTCCTTCTTTCTTATCAGTCCCATATTGAGACTCAGGCCAATGAATTTTTTCATATTGGCCACAGTAACACCATTTTGAGGCCAATGCCTAAATCTGGAATTTGGATGTTGTTCTAGCCACTGAACAAGTTCAGGAGTGGCAAGGAATGAACGTGCATACTCGTTTGTTTGCCTAACTAAGTGCAAAAACATTGCCTCGTCAAAAAACAAACTAAAGTAGTCTATGGGCTCTGCGTTCTCTGGGGCATTTCTAGGTCCTGTATTTCGAACTCTAAACTCTGGAACGTACGTCCCTATCTTGGATTTCGGGTGGTTCTATAACGTTCCATCCATCAACTACAGGGTTAGCAGGGCCTGCATTGTTCCTATCACGAAAATCATCGTGCTCCTCTCCCTCACCCACCCCCTCCGACACACTGCTATCATCGTCACTTCCCTGACTATTCTCTGAATCCGCTTCAGCTCCCACATCAAAGTCACTATCACTACCTGATGTTTCTTGATCATTTGCATCTACCTCTTCCTGTCTAACAGCAATTTCTTCTTCATTATTAGCTCCAAAAACATCGAACAACCCAGGACGAACACCACCTGCCGCCATCTTTGCCAACGACTCAGTCACCTGAACAAACAATTTCAGAACGATTTTTTTCATTGGAACCCCAAACTGAAAGTACACAGTGAAAGACTAACCCTCCAACCAATGATAGGCAACGTTTCAAAGAGTAAAGGGAAGTTACTGTGTCAGAACTAACCTCTTACGAATTGGCCGATGAGATCGGCCCTAGCAAGCTGGCTGCAGTAAAAGGGCCGATTTAATCGGCCAATGCCATAATTAGGGTTAAAGATGAAAGTGAGCCTGTTTCTTTTCTTTTTTTCTATTTTAGTACTTGCCCATCAAGTAAAAGCAAAAGGTCAGACAAGAATTAAAAAAAATCATTGAAGAAAATGCATATGAAGTTATTAAGGGGTCTTGTAGGACAAATTTACATTGTTTTTGTTTTTTTTCATGAAGACTCTTGTATGATGTCTGAATTATTTACCATACTGATCTGTTGCAGCAGGTGTTTTGCCTGCTACTTGACTTGCCTGATTGTTTTTGTAGTGTCATTGCATATGAGTATCATGCAGATGTCCCTGTATCTTTTTTTTTTTTTGTGCTTTCAGATCCCATTGTTTGGCATTGTGTCATCAGATTCTGCCGATCCTTTCTACTGGATTCGTGTGATTTTGGCATCCAATAGGGGTGAGTTTGTTGACTGAGCAGCATATCCTCGGAATACAGAATAGTTTATCCTGCCCTTGGCTTTAGCCTGTGGAGTATAGGGGTATCCGCCATAGTGTGTGATTTTTGTTGTCTCAGTGAGATTATTGTGTCTTGATCATCTGTTCGTGCATTGCAGACTGTTGTATCATCTGAATAAAAAGAATTTGATTTTTTTTTTTATTATTAACCAGTGAGAAATGGTTAAATTATGTTACAGGTTATTTGATTTATCATAATTTGCAATCTCAGGGCTGCAAGTCCAGGAATAAATCAGAAGTCCTGGACAGAAACATGTTGGGAGTTTCAGGATCAGTGATATTGTGTTCAAGTACTTTCAGGATCTGCACAAAGAAAAACAAACAAAAAAAACTCCAAAAGTAATACTGGAAAATGGTTTCAAGATTTCATATTGTTTTGTGATTCATTTCAAAATTGCTAGGAAGGCTGTAATTCAATTTCAGAATTGTCAGGATGGCTACAGTTAATTTCAGAATGCTAGGATGGCCAGAATTCAATTTCAGGATTGCCAAAATGGCCACAATTCAGTTTAACAAAATCCAGTATGCAAATCAGACTATTGCAGGCGTTGGTTAAGCCGTACACCACCAACCATTTGCTTATTTTCTCTCTCTTCAAAGCTTTTGCAGAGGGTAGTGCAGTCTCCACATGGGAAGCCTTGAATCTGCTGCTTCTGTCTTTTAAGAGAATTATATGCTGATCCTAAAGTAAAATGAATACTAGCTGACAGGCAGATTCAGAACTGGGAGTACACAGGAAGGAGAGGGAAGGGGGTATACCAGAACAGGACAGACTGGCTTACCAAAAAAGCTGTGTGTACAAAAGAATGTTCAGTGATTCCACAAGAGGATTTGATTCAGAAGAATTGTCACTGAAAAATGCTGTAAATGAACACCCAGTGAAACCTGTGTTTCAAACTAGTTCTGAATTGTGACTGAGAGAGCAAAAACATGATTTTTGCAGGTACGTTGATGGAGCTGGGTATTTCCCCCATCGTCACGTCCTCTCTGATCATGCAGCTGTTGGCAGGTGCAAAAATCATTGAGGTTGGTGACACTCCCAAAGATCGAGCGCTTTTCAATGGAGCCCAGAAATGTGAGTATGACTGTGATGGAAATTTGATTGCTTAGCTTCTGAGATTAATATTTTTGATCTGATCAAAGATTTTACATAAGATTTTAAACTAAATTTCCAGTGTGATTTTAGAAGGTGTATTTTAAAGGGTTGTGTGAATGAATGAATCCCTGCTAGATTGAAATTTCCTTGTACATACTTCAAAGCCAGTGTAATGCAGCATTGGTAACTGAATAATCAGGAGAGAATATGAAGATCACATTGAAAATGAACCTCAGAAAGATAGAATACATTTACCAACTATCATTGCGTTGTGTTCTTTTGAAAGGCAGTTTGCACGGGTTCTGTGTGCAGTGTTTGGAATGGTAATGACGGTGGGTCAGGCTATCGTCTACGTGATGACGGGCATGTATGGAGACCCCTCAGACATTGGCCCTGGAGTTTGTCTACTCATTGTGATTCAGGTAAACTCTCCTCAGCATATGCATGCATAACATCATGACTGCAGGCTGCATGACTTTTTGTTGCTGAATACTGAATACAGCTATGCTTTGACAGTGATTCAGTGCTTCATCTGCCATTTTGCAGATTTTTTTTTGTTTTGTTTGTCTGTTGAGTCTGTTAACAGCTTGGGAATAGTGCCAAGGACATAGTTGTGCTATCTTGCTCCGTTTCCTGATGTGATTTATATGGTTCTGTCTCCAAAGATACTCTTTCATTTTTGAGTTGTGAACATAAAGCAGAAGCTAAGTACAAATTAAAAGGTACTAATATGAATTTGGCCATATGCATGAAGCAGACCTGCCAACCATTACGCATTTCGCGTAATTTATTACGCCCAAGTGATAATTCTTACGCCCTTACGCATTTATCCAAAAAATTACGCATTGAAAGTTTTAAAAAAAAACAAAAAAAACGGACGAAAAAATAAGCTTATGTACAGATACGCACGGCGCCATGTGTGTAACCAGTAATCTTCAAGAAGCGTTTCCGGTCATGCGCAGTTCGTTTCACCATCTTTACCATTCAGCGAAGTTGGCGTCTTTTTGAAGTTTTAGCCAATCGGCGGCGTTCATCTCCTCCTTCTCGATCACCGACGAGAAGTTGCGAGAGTTTAAGACGCCATATTGGGTATTTTCCAAAATGAAGCGTGCACCCACCCTATTTGACTTCGACTTTCGTGGCAGAAAAGTGGGAAAAAAAAGATTCTGTGTCATGCGAGGGTGAAGATCATGAAGAAACAGCGACTACATCCAAAAGCTTGGAGAACAGGCATGGTACATGTCCGCGAATTCGCGGAAATCCGCGAAAAGAAAGAAAAAAAAAAAAAAAAAAAAAAAAAAAACCAACCGAGCTGCGCCCGACGAGACCGGCCCTTTTAGTTCGTTTGAGGTCGTTCGCTTCAAGCCTTCGTCTCGCGAGAAGTAGCACTGAGCAGGACTACTTCCGCGCATGCGCTTTCGTGACATTCGCCACTGCTTTCCGCTCTGGGTCGACGTGATCGAATTTGAACAAGGTTGAAGAAAAAGAAGGAAAAAATAAAAATGCCAAAGCGTACAGACATAGTTCCGCGGAATTCTCCGACAGAAGATATTGATGCTGGTGTGGCAAACAAATGGCGATGGGATTGGCTGAACAGGAGCCACGAAAATGAAACGTTTTCGTCGTGCTTGGAAAAGTTGAGAATCCGCGGCAAAGCATACTGTGTGGTGTGTCAAGTTGAAATCTGTTACGGGTCTGGCGGTGCGAGAAGCCTCAGCGATCACATCAAAGGGAAACGAAACAAAGAGAGAGTGAAAACTGCTGCAAGTAATCCCGTTCTGCCAGGTACGATTCTCTCTCTCTCTCTCTCTCTCTCTCTCTCTTCTCTCTCTCTCTCTCTCTCTCTCTCTCTCTCTCTCTTTCAAGATTCCCCCCCTTCCTCCCCTCTCCCTTCCTCCCCCCTCTCTCTTCCTCTCTTCTAGAGCTCTCACTCTCTCATTCTCTCTCTTTCTTTCTCCCCCTCCTCCCCCCCCCATTCCCCCCTCTCCCTTCCTCTCTCATTCTCTCTCTCTCTCTCTCTCTCTCTCTCTCTCTCTCTCTCTCTCTCTCTTTCTCTCATTCTGTTTCTGACTTTCTCTACCTCACTTATCAGCAGAGTAAGTAAATATTTTACAGTTTGATTTAATGTATGCCACCTAAAGCAATGTAGATATGTACTCATTTTTGCTATGTGATTACTTGGGTTTAAAACCTTCTTTGGGTTGAAGGAATGACTGATAAAGTGATTCTACGAGAGCTTATTTTATGGCAGAAATTGCTTAGTATGAAGAACTGAAATTAGTTCAAGGAGAGGCTTTTTTACAGGCTAGAATTGCTGAAAAACCTTCAGCTTCAGGGGGCGTTGCCCCCTGACCCCCACAAGGGGCTCTGCCCCTTGACCCCGCCAGGGGGCTCCGCCCCCTGGACCCACAAATATTTTCAGGGAAAAATGATTTTCCTCCAGTACCATGCCTGGAGAAGCAGCCCGAAAAGAGTGCCAGTGCAAGGGGACACCAGTTTCAAGACGATTTGCTGAAGAAGTGGCGGGGGGGGGGAGGGGGGGGAATGCCCCCCTTTTTTTGATATGAGGGGGGACTGCCCCCCTTTTTGAAAAATCCTAGATTAAGCTCTGTGTACCACTTGCGAGTCGGGACTTCACAATTTCCCATGGCAGGATGGTGGATGTGAAGTCTCATCTTGAGTCACGCAAGCACACCGATTCCTCTAACGCGCCGAATTCTTCCAGCATCACACAGTTTTTTCAGACTGAGCTGAGCAAAAGAGGATGAAATTAGGAAAAGGGTAATTCGGGCTGAAGCATTGGTGGCCGGATTTTTCGTCGAGCACAACATCGCTCTTAGCGTCGCCGACCATGCATCCCAGCTTTTAAAGAAGCGTTCTCAGATTCGGAGATCGCCAAACAGTTCAAGAGCGGTCAAATAAAGACAACACACATTGTAAGGACCCTTGTCATGGAAGCCTAAACTGCTGCTGCATCTCGACTGCAGAATGGACCGTTTGTGTTCGGGATGATGGAAGTCAGGAGGGGGGGGGGGGGGGGGGTGGGGGGACAAATTCTTTCCTGGGGTGGTGCGATTCTTAAAAAATGACAATCGCCACTGAGCTGATAGGCAACCCACATGCACAGAATCAGCAACAGGGGAGAACATTTTTTAGGTTATATATTTTCTTAATTTCATGTTCCCAGTTTCTCTTATCTTCGAAGTCCCCCTCCCCTCCCCCCCCCCACCTCCTTAAGTCCAAATCTTTGCCAAGTCATTACTATCAAGACAGTTGAGTTGTTGGCCGCGCTTGTTTTTTTCCCCCCACTATTAGATTGTTCGTCTATGTATTTGTCTGACTTTATTCAAGTTTAAAAGGCTGTGCCAGTCTTGAATAAAAGTTACTTTGTGTTAGGTTTCCTTATGGGAGCAAACGTTACCCACTTGTTTACTGTTTATTATTTACTGTTCCCTGCCTCATTTCATTTCCAATTTTTTAGGTTGTTTCTGGCGCACTATCAAGCCTTGGTGTGCCATGCCATGATGGTTTAAAGGATTTGTGTGTGTTTCCAGTGTATTCTACATTTTTATAGTTTGTAAAGATTTCTTGTGACACTTAAAGAAAAGCTTGTTTTTGTAGAAAAGTAAAGTTCACAAAAATTGTGCGAACAATTTCATGGCATCATGTTTGTTTGAAAAAAGGTAAATGTCACGCTTGATTACTCTTAGCTCTCAGAAATTACACATTTCTGCCTCACTGAGCTTCAATTCTTACTCATTGGTCTCTTAGGGGGTTGGCAGGTCTGTGAAAGGCATGAAGACAAGCTCTAAGAAATGCATCTTATTTTTGTGAAACTGTGCAGGACTAGCAGTTGTTAGAAATTGGGGGGGGGGGGGGGGGGGGGGGGTTGTGATATTTTTATGTAATCTCCGCCACCCTCGTCCCCCTTTTTTTTGTTTCTTTTTTTTTTTTTTTTTTTTTTAATCTTGAAAAGAAAAGTTGGATCACAAGAAAAAAAGGTCTTTTGTGAACCCTTTTTTTTTTCGCCTAAAAAAAAATTATGATAGACATTTCCACAACAGAAAAAGAAAAAAAAAAAAACATCGGTTGTCGTCTGCCCCCAGAACGGAACCAATCCCAGGGGGATACAAAAAAGCCATGAAGAAAGAAAATGCCAATATTAATATTCATTTGCGAGAAGATTATGTGGGAGTGTTTTTCTTTGGCGGCTGACACGTTGCACATCCATCCACATCTTTTCCTAACACAATTTTTAAAAAAAGGGTCGACTACTTGATAAAACATTCTAGGTGCATATTGTCTGAAAAAACCATTCAATTTTTGTAAAATCCTAGTCGTACAAAATCCTTTTCCCCGGACGCCTCTTTGTCGGAAAAGGGAGGCAAAGAAACTTGCAAATAAAAATAGTGACGACTGCCGCTTCTAGCCAAAAGAACTATTGTTCTCCTGTTTGTTTCCGATGAAAAACCCAAGGTCAATTTGTAAAACTACAAATACCTTTAAAAAAAAAAAAAAAAAAAAACCCAAAAAAAAAGCTGTTCGCTTAAACCTAAATCTTGTCGTGAGGATGCTTTTCTCTGGTTTTCCCGTGCAGGTGGGTGGGGGGACGGGAATGGGGGGGGAAGGGTTGGCCCACGTTTTTTCAGCTGTACACCCAGCATGTCGCAAAATAGGGGTTTGGGCACACCTATTACAGCATTTAAAAAAATACTTCATTTCTTCATTGTTTTCTTCTGGCATGTAGCCCAAACCTTTTTTCAAAATAATTTGCGAAATTGCGAGAGCTTCCTTTGGCTTTTGAGGTTTTAAGGTATTGATTCTCTCCAAAGTGACTTGCCCTGCAAGGTAAAATTTTTACACTCTGCGGGGTTTTTTTTTTTTTTTTTAGATAAAGATTTTGTTTTTTTTGGTATATATGAAAAACCCGAAATCTGCTTCTCATTTGTTAGCATTTTTTTTATTTTTTATACATTCTTCCATCAGGAATTCCGGCAATGGCAAATATGAGTTCAGTAAATCAGTGAGCCAGCCTTTCTTTGTCTGAGAAGGGACATTCAAGGATTTAAATTATAAAACTGTGTGTGCTTTCAAAGTACAGGCATCCTGTATAAAAATAATACTGCCCAGCTAAAAGGGTCAGGGGATGTCAGCGCGCTCAATAAAAGGGAGCTGGAAAATCATATTTTTTATTTGCCATGAAATTTTTTGGTCCATGTCACCAGCATTGTGACAGTTAGTCAGTTATTGTTGTGACAGCTGTTGGGCTGGCACGTGGTGCTGCTGTTTTGGAAAGAGCGCTGCAGAAAGGTAGGGCTGGGGTTGGCACTCCCTTTTCATCGCCCCAAAATTTGCGAGACTTCGTCTGGGAAAGGGCCCTTTTCCCCCCCCACGCAACACTTGGGAAGGGGAAGGGGGGGAAAGACCCAGTGTGGGGTTTTGTGGTTTTTTTTTTTAATGTGGGTGCCCAGTCACTTGTTGCAGAAGATTAGGGCTTTTTTTTTTTGTTGGGGAAAAGTAATGGGTATGGTTACTTTGGCTGTGTGGATGAGGTTAGATTGATAGTGTATTAGCGGTTTTCCCAAACCCGGGGGGAAATCCCCGGTTTCCTTTTGGACTTTGGTTTTTTTGTTCTTCTTGATCATTTATTGTCTGTTGGCTGATTAGCATGAAGGTTTTTTTTTTTTTTTTGTATGTTTGTTGTGGAAAGAAGGATTTTGTAGATTTTGTTTCCGTCTCGTTGGTGCCACTGAATACCCAAAACCATTGGGGGAAAGAGGGGGGGGGGGGGAGGAGAAAAAAAAAAGTGGGGAGAAGAAAACCGGACACTAGTCACATGAGGATGGAGCAGACAACCCCGTGGTTAACCTTTTCCAGTCGAGTCGTCAAAAGTGGGGGGGAAGGGTTTCTCTCCCTTGAGGCAGTCGTCCAAATCCGGGGGACGGAAAGACACAGTACATTCTGCCCGTCGCCACATCAGACGACGGGAACATAAAAAAATCCACACTTTTCCCGAAATGGTCCCAAAAGGGAAATAAAACTCTGTAAATAGTCTTGGGGGTTTTGGACGATTGTCGACCATACTTTCATTTGGGATTGTGAACTTGGGGGTGACCCCACGAGCTTTTAAAAAAAGAAATGACGCATCGCCACGCGAGCGCGGCACTATTTCCTGTGCCAGAAAAAATGTCGGTCGACAAAGGGGGGAGCAATTTCTCGCCAATGAAACCTTTTAAATCGATTTTTAAATGGATTGGGGAGAGGGGGGTTGAGTGTTGTTCTTTCCTGTGACACCAAAAAACAAACCGCAGTTGTTTAAGCTACCGTAAAATAAATTAAAAATGGCCAAATCTGTGCGTCGGAAAGGGAAAAGAGCGCTGTGCGCCCCGGCGGGAGCCGGGAAACGTGCCGCGTGCCGCTCTCGGCTGGAATGAATTAAAAAATCTTTTTTTAGCTTTTTCGCAGGGGCTGGAGTCACCATTTTGTCCACCCAAATGAAGCAAGAATAATGCACTATAATTTTTTCATTGGCAAGACACTGCAACATTTTTTTTTTTTTTTTAATTGACAAAAGCGATGAACAAATGGTTCGGTGGAGGTTGGTTAAAAAAGTGGGCAGTCCCCAACTTACTGCTCAGATTTGTGTCAGGCTGCAAAACCCCCCCCCCTCTCCCTCCCCCCACCTCCTCCCCCTCCTCTCCCCTCCCTCCCATAGAATTTCAGAGATTTTTGCTTTTCCTCATTGAGAGTTCTATACCCAGAAAGACTAATTGAAAATGAAACCATGGTGACTGTCAAAAAACCCGTCCTTTTAAGTGGGAGTTCCTAGTACTAGTATCAGGAAGGTGTCAAAAACCCGTCCTTTTTAAGGGGGAGTTCCTAGTACTAGTCTCAGGAAGGTGTCAAAAAACCCGTCCTTTTAAGTGGGAGTTCCTAGTACTAGTCTCAGGAAGGTGTCAAAAAAACCCGTCCTTTTAAGTGGGAGTTCCTAGTACTAGTCTCAGGAAGGTGTCAAAAAACCCGTCCTTTTAAGTGGGAGTTCCTAGTACTAGTGTCAGGAAGGTGGTCAAAAAACCCTGTCCTTTTAAGTGGGAGTTCCTAGTACTAGTATCAGAAAAAAGGATATGTACAGAGAACATGAATTGATATTTCTTTGGCATTCATAAGGATAAGATCATGTTCTAGTATTCACCAGTCCCCTGTGACAGGCATTATTTTTGGAGAGTGGGATAAGAAAGAAAAAGGAGTTCAAAGAAAAAAGTATGCATGTAGATTGGTTGATCATGACAGATGTAAATTCGTATGTAATGTCCGTGATGATTTGGAAAAGGTTGTGGAAGAGATGTGGTTGATGATTGCTCTGTGCATCTTGTGTGTTCAGGCACAGAGTTTTGAGGGTGCTCTGATCGCTCTGTCCACCTGCTGGCCACCCGCCAGGACAAAGTGCGAGGTCTGCGGGAGGCTTTCTACCGTCAGAACCTGCCCAACCTCATGAACCTCTTGGCCACAGTCCTGGTCTTCGCAATCGTTATCTACTTCCAGGTCAGTTGCCACTTCCAGTGATCAGTGTGAATGGTGAGGGCTTGGTACATAAGATAAGTACAGTGAAGAAGAAGAGTCTTGTGTTGTGTTTGTAGGGTTGTTGTTTCCAGCCCCAGTCAATCATCAAAAATTAAGGAAAGAAAAATGCAAGTACTGTTCATGTTGAGAAGGCACATCTTAATGTCTCGAACACGTATTAGTGATAATTTTTATCGTCTGATGCATAAAATTACCCATCTAAGGCTCTGGAGTCCAGGCCTGTGCATCACTAAAACATACCAAAATTTACAGTGAAGCAATCACTTTCTTGTGTATGAATTATCCACCTTGATGAATTCATAAAAAGGTGTCTTTCCTTGACATTTTAGAACGTTCTGAATGATAAACAACTCCCGCATGAGAATTCTGCTGAAACCAGTAAGAGTTGTCAAAATAGACTGCCAGTCTGTGATTGACCACAGGATGACAGATTCGGCCATGCGCAAAAAGCATGGCAGACCATATGAGATTCTACTTGGGTTAAATCAAGATTGATAGTTCAACTGTGGCTTACAGGTGATAAACCAGGAAATGGAACGAAAGTCAAGGGATCTGTGCAACATAACCAGTTCCAACAATTAAATCAGTGTGGATGTACAAATATGTTGCACACAGCGCAAGCATGACTAACCTGTAGCAGATTGTTTTATCATTGGTTCCACGAATAGTCCATCAGTTCCCTCTTGTTTGTCACTTGGCTTTGGATGGTCATTGCCCTGGTGACTATAGTCGAGCAAATATTTCAGCACTGACAGAATAGCTCACAGAGTGGAAATTCTGTATTGATGGTTGAAGAGGACATCCCCCATTTCAAATTTCACTGTTCAAATCCGGATAGTGTAGGTGGTCACATTTATTGACTTTAGTTGATGACACTTTACTTGCATTGGAACATGAATCTGAATAAATTAAATTTTTAGCGTAATCTGGGGTGTTTTATTAGCTTTTTCATTAGCACCTCTTTTTCTGTCCATTTCTGTCTCATTCTCTTTCTCTGTGCATTGTATGTGTGAGCCCAGTCACAGCATGCTCAAAGCGTGTGTGTGTGTGTGTGTGTACACGTGTGTGTGTGTGGCTTTTAGTACATTTTCGAGTGGATTTAAAGTGTGGCACCCTAAAAAATTTCGTGTCCCCCCCCCCCCCCCCCCCCCCCCCCAAGAATTTTTAGGAAATAATTATCACTGCATATTTCCTGTGTTTTCTGAAGAAACCCTCCAGTAACATTTCAGTAATGTTTCCAAAGAGCTCTCAGAAACGTGTTTTTCTTTGAAATCCTATATGAAGCAGACAGTGACATTCATCTGGTGCCACTTTATTTCATCGGTTCATTATCAGTTTGCTTAATGCTATAAACATGTTTTGTGTGCGTGTGTGTGTGTGTTTCACTGCCTGTATAGAAACAGTCAGCGGATACAGAGGGGAGATAAAACCGATTCTTGAACAGTTAACCTGCTTAAGAAAAGATGTGAAAACAGGGTTGCCTGTGAACATCCTCTTCCATTAAAATCAATCCTTGTTACTTGGACAGGGATTCAGAGTGGACCTGCCTATCAAGTCGGCCCGCTACCGGGGACAGCAGACATCGTATCCCATCAAGCTGTTCTACACCTCCAACATACCCATCATCCTTCAGAGCGCCCTGGTCTCCAACCTGTACATCATCTCACAGGTGGGACACTCACTTAGGCCACTTTTCTTTTTCTTTTTTTTTTTTGAGCATGTTATATCTGTGACCTTGATGACTGCAGAGTCAGGATTGAAGAAATCCCTGCATGTTACGTTTTATCACAGGCATGAAGGAAGGTCTTGCTCATAGATGCAAGTAATATCGATGGATCACCTAATGGCTTCAAAATTGCCATATGTATTCTGTCAAATGCAGGTTACAAAAAATTCAAAAAGAGACAATTCTTTTCTTCTTTTGGAAGTGCATTTTGTTTGGACGTTTTTGTTGTCGAGGATCTTTTCCACTCTTCCATCAAACTGATGAGTTGATTGTGGGTGGCCTTTGAAAGAGTTCATTCTGTGAATAGGCCATCAAGAGTATGGAAATTTTGCTCACTGTAATATGCTATTGATCAGTGTTTGATTGAGAGTATATTCATTAGGATATTTGTCATATTTGTTTGTTTTTATGTATATGATTGTCATGCTTAGGTATGTGTTTGCTTTGCTTTGTGACTTTGTGTGTGTAAAATTTGCCGCATTTTGTGTGTTTCTTTGCATTGTTGAATTAGCATGTTGAGTTTACACATGTGTTCATACTGTTGTTTTTAACATGTTGCAGATGTTGGCTACCAAGTTCAGTGGAAATTTCTTCGTCAATCTTATTGGTGTCTGGGCTGTAAGTTGTTTTCATAAACTTGTTCTCGTTTCATAAGTACCTGGTGAGTTGAAAATAAAACAGGTTTTCCCATCAGGTATAGTGAAGGGAGTTCTGTATGCACTCATCCACCCACCCAAATGAGTCTTTTGTGGTTTTCACATCCAAATTAAGCTTTTGAGGAGTCTTTATGCTCATTTTTGTCTTTTATCAGGGTTTGTACGCTCCTTGAAACTCCTTGAATTCTGAGAGCCAATTTCAAGACCTCGAAAACCCTTGAAAGTCAATAAAATGTGGTTCTGTTGACCAAACCTCCTTGAAAACCTTTGAAAATCCTAGAAAATTTTTTATGTGGCAAAACAAAATGGCAGTTTGATTTTTCTACATACACGTTGATGAAAAATCATTAAAAAAAAAAAAAAAAAAAAGTTTTACATCGTTGCGATCTGGGATTGTTGTGGGGGTGTTTAACCAAGGGAGATAATTTGTAACTTTGTCAATTTTTACGCATGTATTGTCTTGAATTTTAAAATTATCTTGAAAACTTGAATTTTGTTCTTGGGAGTTTGTAGGAACCTTGTTTATTGAGTTCGTATTTTGTTGTACAAAAAGTCTTGGCAGTTAAAATAGAAGTGTTATTAAAAGCAAACTTACAAGATGCCTGTCCTGTGTATAGAGACCAAATTCTAAACATTTTACAGTGCACGCTCTTGTTTACACTTTACATCCGACTAACCACACAACAGACTGTTTTTGACTTAAAAGAGCAGATCCTTCTTGACATTTCAAACTTCAGCTTGTAGCCAGAGTAAAGCTGGGACATCAGTTTCATTTATCTTGTGACATTTGATTGAAACAGTAATGAGACTCTTTGGTGTAAATCCAGTGCATATTCATACCTTTTGATTGTTTTTATTTACACCGTTTAAAATTGATTGTTTTTCTTTACACTCTTTAAAGTTGTCTAGTGCATGATTTACATGTCAGTTCATTATTTAACCTTATTTTTTGTACGGGACTAGAATTTCTAGGAAAGATCTTCCTTGAATAATGTTTTCTTTTTCAGCATTACAGGATCGATAAAGTTCTTCCAAATTTGTGTTATGGTGTATTTTATGTTTAACTTCTTCACATTGAAAACCATCATGACAGATCTGGTAGACAGAGATCCTTGTTCCACAAGATATTCATAGTAATTGTCTGTCTGGATGCTGTGGTGATTATTTCCTAAAAATTTGGGGGTCAGACTCGGTATGAAAAACTTGCTTCCAAATTTTCAGGGGGTCACAAAAATATTTAGGGGGTCACCATTAATAACTGCTAGAAAATGCAGTGACCACACACACACACACACACTCACACACACACACACACACACACACGAGTGTGCTCTCACTGGCTCACTGGCTGTGAGCAACACACACATCCGTATGTCCAGAACAGAGCCATTTTATTTATCCGAAATGTTCATGTTACATAGATTGTTCGACTTCCATTGGCTGGATTATCACCCACAAGGCACAGCTGAACTGTCGGATTTTGATTCTGAAAAGCAGAAATTCCTACGGTTTTCCTTGCTTTTCCCGCTTAGCTGAATCTTGTGGTCCAATCATATACCGGTTATAACATAGTCTATTTTGATGACTCTTGTTGGTTTTCAGTAGAGGACAGTTCTCAAGCGGAAGTGTTTATCGATTCAGAACATCGAGGAAATTTACGTTTTTAACTTCGATCGTGGCGGATAACACAAAGGTCCCTTTTGCATGATGAGCTGCTTAGAGTTGTAATGCATACAGGAGGAAATTGGTGCGTCATGGTAAATTTTGGTATTTTTTTGTGACGCACTGGCCTGAATTCCAGTGTGTCAGATTGGAAGTTTATGCGTCAGAGACGCACATTTGTACGTAAGAATTATCACTGGGATGAAGATTAGAGTGTGGCTGTTGAGAGGCTAATCACTGACAAGAAGTGGTTGTACTTTCAGCCACCACAGAGTTGAGTGTGCCAATGATGTTCTTTTCTTTACTTGCTGTATTCACTTTAAAGATCTTTAGTGAATATGGTGCTGGTATTCTGTCACAAATACCCTGGAGCTAAATGGTGTCGGGCTGCTTTTAGTCTAACAGTGTACAAATCGTTCATATTTTGATGTGAGTGTGTGCTGGCATGTTTGTGAGATTGAAAGCCATTGATAACCCCCCCCCCCCAAAAAAAAAAAAAAAAAAATCCCACAGGACGTTGGAGGTGGCGGTCCTGCTCGGTCTTACCCTATTGGAGGACTGTGTTACTACTTGTCTCCCCCGGAGACGTTGAGCCACATAGTGGAAGACCCCATCCATGCCATCCTCTACATCGTCTTCATGCTGGGCTCCTGCGCCTTCTTCTCCAAGACCTGGATTGATGTGTCTGGCTCCAGTGCCAAAGATGTGAGTGACGCAAAAAGCAGGCTTGTGTGCCTTCCATGTTTGTAGTGGTTTATACACCGTTTTAGAGGAAATGTCTATAGTTCCTACATTTCAAACAATATACTCCGAGTGAAAGTAAAAGCCAGTTTGTTTTCTTTTTAATGTTTAGTTGAGTACAAGAGATTTCTCTGATGGCATTGCAGGATAAGATGATGAATGGAATTTGTCACAGAAATGTTGGAACTGTTTTGTGTTAACAGTTCTAATCAAGTTTGAACACAAATCAGTTCATGAGAAGCTCTCGCTTTCTTGTGAAAAACGTCAGTTGCAAAGAAGTTTGGAAAACACTTCAATCTTTGAAGAATATTCCAACAGGAAATTTCAGGTACATAGTTTTGAGACTGAATTATTTTAGTTCTGCGCAGGAAAGGCGTGGAAGATGTCGGAATGTTTAGGACATATGGAAGTTGAAATAAAAAAAAGTATAAAAATGTTTGAGATTAAGGGCATTAAGAGTTACTTTTGTTCTAATTAAGTTTACAGACTGGGTGCTAGATGTGTTTGCACATGCATACAAACGTGTATGTGTCTGTCTGAGTTTTACCAGACATGCTGTACATATGTATTCAGTACCAGATTGCTGTGGTGTAAAAGATTGGGGTTGTGATGCGACAGGTAGCCAAGCAGTTGAAGGAGCAGCAGATGGTGATGCGAGGTCACCGGGAAAAGTCCATGATAAAGGAGCTGAACCGGTACATCCCACAGCCGCTGCTTTTGGCGGACTGTGCATTGGTGCATTGTCTGTCCTGGCCGACTTCCTGGGTATGTGCATCTTCTGCAGAGTATTTCTGTTCTGATCAAGTAAAGATGAATTGAATGCCTAATCATGGCAAGCCTTTCACCACCTTAGGTCTTACTGTCAGAAATGTGGTGGTGTGAAGAACAGCCAGTTGGGAAAGTGTATTTGGTACCCAAGTAAGAAAGCAAGTTAGTCTGAATAACTTTGTTGACTGAATAAAACTTGTTTTGAGAAAGGAAAAAAAGTGTAACTTGGCATTGTCAAGACTTGCCCACTTAAAATTTTTTTGATTTCTGAAATTCATTTACTCTACCTCTGCCTTCTGTCTTTAACCATCACTGTTACCTTCCTTTTTCTAAACCTTACTATTTACACATTGTTAAGACATTGGACAAACATACGTGAAGGTGTATTTGTGTTCTTGTTGAATCTGCATGCAATTTTTTTTTATCTTTACCAATTTGTGATAATTTCATTGCCTTTTAGAAAAGCTGTCAGTGGCATCGGATTGAATGAATTGCTTAGGTTAAGGAAGTTTCTAAAGATAGCTGACTTGTATGTTACCTTAAATTGCTGTGATCTCTCCAGTCTTTGGAATATCATATTCCTGTTACAAGACCCAGGAGAGACATAAACTATAACTTGAATTTTTTTTTTTTTAAGTGTTAAGTGTGAACGTCCATGATGCTGGGTAACAGGTTAAATGTTAACCGGTATTCAACCTCAGTGGCATATGAATCCAAGGAAAACTTTGGGTTCATTTGATGGTCTAACTTTCACCTTTGAGCATTTCAATTCAGGGGATTTGTATGCTATTCTTAATATGCATATTCATGGACAATGGATTGAATTCATTATTTCATTCAAAATCACATGTACATTTTCCAGTCAGTCACTTTCAGCATCATTACTCGTCCCGTTGTCATCACTTTTGCCTCCCATATGTACCCCCTCTTTTTTTTTATTTTTTATAAAGCATTTTAAAGATTGGGAAGTACAAAATTTGGTATGTGTAGACTTCTATCAGAAAACTATGCTGGAGTCATGCCAGTTGTAGTAATGATGTTGAACTGATGTGTCTGCTTCCAGGGCTATCGGCAGTGGAACGGGCATCCTGCTGGCTGTCACCATTATCTACCAGTACTTTGAGTATTTCGTCAAGGAACAGAGTGAAATGGGCGGCATGAGCACACTTCTATTCTAGTAGTGTCAAACACTTTTATTGCGTTCAAAGGTGATGGACAGATGAACAGCTCACTCCACACTGCTCTGAGCGGGCTGCTATTCAGGCGGATATGGAGCAGAGATTTTCGCCGGTCTTTCGGGCACAAACTAGTGACTTGCCTTGTTTATTTTGCACAGTTGTGTGTTTTTTGTATTTGGTGAATACTTGCAAAACATTCAGACTACAGCTTTTACGTTTTTAGCTTGGAGTTCCACCTTCTTGAGAGAGTGTAAAAATGTAAGGAGTGGACATGAAAATACGTGGATGTAGGGTGGGATTCTTATCTTTGGCAATATTTCCATTCAGAGGTCTCTTTTGGAAATTGAAGTGATGAGTCAACCAAGGCAAGTTGTGACCTGATCTGTTTGCTTTGTAAAAAATGAGAATCTGCTGATTTAGAGTGGCATTATTTTTATCTGGCAATAGCTCTGTATCGCAGGCTGAATGTTGGTGACTGGTTCATCTGGTTTGAAATGACCAGACATGAGCAACATTGGAAGAATGGATACCAGCAGTTGTTTTTTTTTTTCCAATTATTATTATTTATTTATTTAAATGCTTCATGTTTTGGTTGGTTTGTGAATATTGTTCTGTCTTCAACTTTTGATAGCTAAGAGGTAGAAGTGTGTTTTGCCATGAAAGTGGAATTTTGTTAAAGGAATAGTCGGCAGCAAGTGTGTTGGAGAGAAGTGTTCGCATCTGTTTACAATGAAATTAACTGGATTTGAGGGTTTCTTTAATGTTGTTTTTTTTCTTCTTCCCTCCCCTCCATCTTCAGCTTGAAGCAGTATTGCTGTTGTTGTGTTGTAAGATCATGCAGTCTTTTTTTTTTTCCTGTCACACTCAACGCAACATTGACATTTTATTGTGTAACAAAAGCGTGCATGGGATGCCTGAAATGCCATCACATTTTGCAAGAGGATGAGATGAATGAGGAATAAACTTGTTGTGAGGTCAAGTACCTGGTGGTGTTTGATTGGAGTTGAACTTTTTTATTTATTTATTTTTTTTCCATTTTATTACACACACATGAAAACATACAAAGACAACCATTAAGGGCATACTGTAGTCATTTGAACAAGAATATACGTGTCTGCGAAAGAGTTGCATATAATGATACATTGACCAGGAAAAGCAGAGACAAAAAACAGTCGGCAAATGCCACACGCACACACACACTTTCTATTGTGTCTAGCACAGTAACAGGCCTGGCAAAGACTATAAAGTAGAAAGGGTGTCCTAGTTTAAATTTATGTTCAATACATTCTCCATTTCTGACAGCATGTAGGTACACATTCATCATCATCATCGCGAGTGTTAATGATACCTTTTTTGGTTCATGGTACGTACAGGATTATATCAAACGCTTTTGTGTTCACTTTGACTCTACTGGACTGAATAGTGATGCCATTTTCCACTATATTTTTTCAGCACATTTACACACCTGTAAAAGTCAGAAAGTTTGTCTTTATATCAAGTCTGAATTCTTCGAAGGTAAGAAAGGTAGCATTCTCGTGTAACAGATGATGCGCACCTCTGTCGAGCCAGTGTTTGTAAGAAATGGCAAGATTTCCAATCTTGATCTTATTTTGAAACGGATCCTGCAATGATTTAATCAGCTCTCTCAAGAAAGTTCTCAGTACGCTTCCAATGGCGTTTGGAATGTTCACGTGTTCATAATCTAAGTTCAGGTGTTTACAATTACAACAATCTAAATTTGGGTCCATTACTAAATTCCAGTCTCCATGTATAATCATATTCGCTATGACCCAGTTTGCTTATATAATCTTCCAGTCCTTCATAAAATTCTGCAGCGTTGTTGTTTGGACCATGTAAACTGACAAGCAGTAGATCGTTATTGAAATTGAAACCAAGAAATGGCTGTCTTGGACCTTGTGGACTGTTTTTACCTTTAAGTCAACATTGTTGTAAAACAATATGCAGTTCCTGTAGATTGTGTATTTGTTGGATGCAAAGAAACAAGTATAACTCCAATAGCGTCATACTAGGCATCTGACTCGGGATCAAAATGTGTGTCTCGAAGAAAGCATAATAATAGAATATTTCTCCTGTTGAATATCCTTTCTTTGAACTACCCAGCCCTTGGTAGTTCAAAGATGCAAAACGGATCTTTTCCATGCATAAAGTTGAATGTGCATTTCATGTTAACATGTCAACAGTACACTGTAAAACAAAGTGCGCAGTCTCGAGTCGATAGAAAACGTTTGCAAAAAGAGAACAGATGTCACAAAAGCTGTCTACTGGTTGACCCAGACTGAAGAAACAAGTAACATTGGATCTATTCCGTGGTGTAACTGAACTTTGGACAGCATGTCTTAAAAGAAAACAGCAGCAACACAACACACACTAACAACAGTAATATAAACAGGAAAACGGTAATAACTACAACTTTGTTTGCAGGCGAAAGTACGTCGCCTGGCGAGATACTGTGCTCCCCATCTCCATTGTAAGTCGTCCGTGTGTGGGCAGTCTTTTACAAAGTGCACACACACATTCTTACACATGCTTGATTATCCGTCCAGGCCGATGATTGATCATGCCCCGAACTGCCCCATTACATCAAGATCTACATGGATAAAAAGTGATTTTGGCTGAAGCATAGATTAACCCAACCTCACCTCTTTAGATGCACTGTGAGCAAGTTGATTTTGAGAATCACCTCGTCATCCTGCATGCATGCATAACTCGTAGAACTGTGTGGGCTAAGTTGTTTGCTTGTGTGCATGCGTGTGTGTGTGTGCGTGTGTGAGATACCGCTGTAATGCAACAAAAAAACGGGTCAGCAGAAGATCATTGCATTTTAGTTGTTTATTTGAAGGGTCGGTCCATAGATTTGAGTTGCTGTTAAAGCCTGTAGGCTCAAGACTTGGAATGCTGAAGAATGCTGTAGTTTCAAGACAGCTCAAGTTCTGAAGGAGAAATACAGAGCACTTTGAAAAACTAAAACTTGCTTCAAGCAAGCGACGGGAAAAGTGTCCAAGAAGGGATGCAATTTCCTTTGGGTGCTCGAATAGGGGAAGGAGTCAGAGGTTGTGTCCCTTTGCCAGTTGATGGCATCCAATGAGTGATGATCTGGCCCTCCGTGCAACGTTACATATATACACCCATGTAACAGGAAAATTGATAAGACCTGACAGAGAAATCTCACAATTCACATAGCTGGAATGGAGAATTCATCACTTGATGAGAGGACAGTAGGCCTGTGGTTTAAGTCTCGGATGTGGCAGGTTTTTGGTTTTTTCCCCCCTTTTCCCACCACCGTAAGTGATGACCCGAGTGCTTGTATTTTGGTAAAAAATATTAATAAACGGATGTCCAATAAGCTTTGTGCACTCAGAGAATGTAAAAGAAACCATGGCAACAGTTGTCTCTTCAGCAGAAAAAAATCATGTTCCAGGGTCACACACACATACACACACACACACACAGAGGCAGTGCTCTACTATCTAAAAAGCAAACAGAATTTCTCTTTATACATCTTTGCAACTATGATACTGTGTGGGCCCCCTGGAAGGCCGATTCCATTTCATGGAGACGCACATTTTTGCGATAATAGTTCTACAGTGCAGAGTGCCATTGGGTAGCTAACTTAAAACTGACTTTGACACGATGCTGGGATCCTGAATATTGTCACCCAGATGTACATAAGAAAGAATACATTAGCAAACCTAGTGTGGTCAATGTGAAAAGAAGTCTTGAGTGATAAAGGCTAGGAAGTTTGAACAACAATCTCAAAAGCTGCCAACATTGTATGAAATCGTTCTTGATGCACATCATAATTAGTTTTTTTCTGTTTTTTTTCCCTTTCATTTTTTTTTTTTTTACTGCCTAACTAACTCTACCATCTGTATTGCGGTGACAACAAATTTAAAATCAAGATCAAGACAACTGATAAGATGATTGCTGGACTGAAAGACCCATCCAAAACCATTTTCACATTACCAATATATCCATCATATTGAATTTGATATAATGGATATATTGGTTATTCCCTTCCTCCGACAACTGGAAAATCCCATCATAATCAGAATCTTGGCTGAATCGGAAATCAATTGATTGTATTGCAGGATACTGAAAACCTTGCTTTTCGTCAATTCAAGATGGTACACCAGTTCACACACGCACACAATGCACACACACACACACACACACAGAGCTTTGGTGCCAAGCAATTTGGTGCTGATGGGCAGACTGATAGGCAACTGCTCACTTTGTAACATACCCCATAAACCCGTGGTAGCTCATGCTGCTGGGTTTGGTTCATCTCCATTTACCCCTACAAAGAGATGATCTCCATTTACCCCTACAAAGAGGTGATCTCCATTTACCCCTACAAAGAGATGATCTCCATTTACCCCTACAAAGAGATGATCTCCATTTACCCCTACAAAGAGGTGATCTCCATTTACCCCTACAAAGAGATCTCCATTTACCCCTACAAAGAGATGATCTCCATTTACCCCTACAAAGAGGTGATCTCCATTTACCCCTACAAAGAAATGATTTCCATTTACCCGTACAAAGAGATGACCTCCATTTACCCCTACAAAGAGGTGACCTCCATTTACCCCTACAAAGAGGTGATCTCCATTTACCCCTACAAAGAGATGACCTCCATTTACCCCTACAAAGAGATTATCTCCATTTACCCCTACAAAGAGGTGATCTCCATTTACCCCTACAAAGAAAATTAATGATCTCCATTTACCCCTACAAAGAGATGACCTCCATTTACCCCTACAAAGAGATGATCTCCATTTACCCCTACAAAGAGATGATCCTATTCCTACAAAGAAGCTTTGTGAATTATTTGTGGAGCTTTCTGTCTGTCAACAGATCTTCTCGGACAAGGTTTTCAATGAATACGGCCCTGAATTCCATGCCTAAAGTCGAAACTACACTGACCCCTCACAGGCAAGGCGGTGTGTACACTGACCCCTCACAAGCAAGGCGGGGTGTTACACTGACCCCTCACAGGCAAGGCGGGGTGTTACACTGACCCCTCCCAGGCAAGGCGGGGTGTTACACTGACCCCTCACAGGCAAGGCGGGGTGTTACACTGACCCCTCACAGGCAAGGCGGGGTGTTACACTGACCCCTCACAAGCAAGGCGGGGTGTTACACTGACCCCTCACAGGCAAGGCGGGGTGTTACACTGACCCCTCCCAGGCAAGGCGGGGTGTTACACTGACCCCTCCCAGGCAAGGCGGGGTGTTACACTGACCCCTCACAGGCAAGGCGGGGTGTTACACTGACCCCTCACAGGCAAGGCGGTGGCCACTGAAGAGACTGCACACATCCTGCTTACACTTCAAAGACCAGGCACAGGCAGGACAGGAGATAAGAGGTGGCCTTTGTCAAAGGCTTCATGAAACCATCTACAACTTTCATATATAACCACTTTGATACAAACAGTAGTAAGAAAGAAAAAAAAGCCATATGGGCAAACACACGCTGCAGAATGGCCTGCTCAAGTCCATCCCGGACAGCCTGTAAAATGTTCACTTTGTAGGCGCCAGATCACCACCAACACGCCAGCATGTCATGAACTGTGATCAGAAATATGTGTAAAAGAGTTTCGAGAACAAAGACTGAAGAAATGCAGTGTATCGGATGAGAAACAGTAAGGTCAAACTACAATATAACGCCTAACGCGCTTGTGGGGAATACACTTGCAAACAATTACCAAGAACGTTGGGTTTTTTATTTCTGTCTCATCTGTGATGCCACTTCAGTGTCATTAGCTGCATGCTGCTCGTTTCAACTCCCCATTCCCATCCACACCCGGGCATGTCCTGTCACAGCCCTGAATCCGGTCATCTCCAGGAGGCCAGTCAAAACCAAGTCATCATGAGGCAACCCAACTGAGGAGACACTGCACTGCTGCCGAGTCACTTTGGAATCATTCTCCTAAATTTGCGAATTGAGCAGAACTTGCCGAGTCCGTGATCACAGATAAAATGTTTGCAAAGGAAAATAATTCATGCTGTCCACATACACACACACACACACACACACATACATCATAACACAATGCGTCTGGAATCTCATTAAGTGGAAAGACATTAAATTGAAGAACAACAACACACACATGTCCACACTTCAGAGTGAGAAGGCGTATATGGTGAGTGAACAATTTCAAAATCTGGTAAAACAATTGTCTAGCCATCATCAATGGGTGTCAACACAATCAGGTAGAGAATGCAGCATTAGAAAAGAAAAAACAAAAACATCCACAACATTGAAGATATATACTCGGAAAGCCATCATCAGTAATGTGTCCATTAATCATTCTACATGAATGCTTTTAAAAAGAGTGTTGGTTTGAAACACCTGACATTTGCTGGAACTAAAGAAGAAACGATGAGATGAAGGTTCACGATAACTTGAGATCTAGTGCTATCAACAAGAAACTTGGTTCGTTGAATGATTGTTAGAGCTTATCTTAACACATGCTGTATATAACACAGAAAAGACAAAGCATGTTTATCTTCACATCTGTTTGATCTAACAAGGAAGAAATATAGAGAGTTGAATACATGCCAGATACTGAACCTTCATAAATACACTGTAACATTCATAATACACACAGACAAACACACACACACACCATTTTTTTAATTAAAAATGCAGGACATACATTAAAAAAAAAAGTAAAAATAACGTGAACACAAAACACTATCCCTTTTTTTCCCCAATCTCTTGGAATGTGGATTTATTACGAAGATAAAAACCAAGTACCGAGTAACATTTCAGCAATGTTAGATCGCAATGATGATCCCGAGGAAAGTAGTCCAAGGGAAATAAAAACCAAACCAGATTCATAACACGGCAAAAAATGCCAACCAACAAAATACCCAGTCCAATGTATTCCGATTTTCCCTGTAAATGCAAGCACACTGCTCTTTGCTAGTCAACTGGACAAACTGATTTGCAGTTCTGTATCACATTTGTCTGCTTGCTGTGGGCTTATTTGGCCTTAGGTCACTGAACAAACTGACATGTAATTCTGTATTATGCTTATCTGCTTGCAGGCAGGGGGAAACTTACTAAGCCTAGTGGCAAAGGCGACAGCTCTCGTTGCAAAGTCTCCACACAGCCAGGTTGGAACAGATTTCTTTTCAGAGTTCACATCTGCGCAATTTCCCCAACCCCTGTTTGTCCTGCGGATGAGACTTTAACCCCTGACCTTGTGCTTGCCTACAAAAAAAACTGCATGCATGTTACATCGCACTGCACCTGTCAGAAAAAAAGGTAGATCATCTTGTGCCAATGGAAAGGATGACATGAAAATAAAACACGTGCACACTGGTCATTATATTTAGACACCATCCCCTGATGATGGAATATGGCTACCTTGACATGGGATCAAAACAGGTCACATTGCAAAACTTTTACCGATAGTGAACTTCAGAGTTTCAGCCAAGGAACAGAGACAGAGAGAGAGAGAGAGAGAGAGATTTGTTTGCTTACTGACAAGATGAATTCTAAAAGGAAATAACGAAAAGATGAACAGATCAACTTGCTTAGTAAGAAACCATCTTTCCCGAACAAGCACAGATAAAAGGGAAAACATTATTTCAACAGCGATGAAAACTGAACTGATGTAAAACATTATGCAGGTAAAATTTAACAGCCGTCATTAAAATCACATTGATTGCTTTAAAAAAGATATGCTTACAGAGCGTAAGTATACATAATCTAATTATTCCCCTTTCCCTAGCTCTATCACTCCCCCATCTTTTCTATTCTTGCCCCTGAATACCATCAATCCTTACTCACTCCAGACATCCCTCCACACCCATTTATCACACCCTCAAACAACCACTTAAAACAAACAGGCAAATACCCAAAACATAAGACGCTAATGATAACGTTAAAAAACGAAAAGGAGCACTAAGACAATGATGGACCAAAACCAGTTTATCATCAGATCAACCTTCGATTGTACTGACAATTTTGCACACTAAAAGAACAGACAAAACACAGTTTACTTTGAAAAGATAATGATATGTTCATATTTACCAGCATTGCAATATACATTAAACATGTAGCAGGCTGACTGACTAAAGTTAACTCGATGGCAGCGGAGTGTACAGAGATTGCTGCACCACAGTGATTGACCAAAGTATAATAACAATCAATTACAGATTCAGCATGATTGACCAACTTAATCAGTAATAACTGAGTACAGGGATTGTACGCACAATGACTGCACAAAGTCTACTTTATAGTGACCGAGTGCCCAGAAAACACACTACATAGGAAGAGATTACTTAAACTGAGAACCTGAGATGGAAGGCAGAAGAGAACAACAAATAATCAAACAGCAAATTTTTCTTCACAACTATTCAGTGATGACAGTAAGTTCGCTGTTGCTGCTTTCACATAAAGACTAGAGTAAATTCATGTAATATAGCTTGCAACAAATCATGTTAAGTAGAAAAACAGGTGGTGAGAAGAAATGGGGCACACAAAAAAAAATGTAAACTGTATCAAATTGTGTTAAAAAAAAATTCTTACCCCAAAATATAACAACAATCAGGAATCAGTCTTACACTGCTCCTTAATCCTGATCTAAGAGTCCCGTACAACAGTGACGGCGCACTGTGCGGGGCATGGTGAACCACGTAGTCGCTGACGGATCC
Source organism: Conus ventricosus (assembly GCA_018398815.1). Taxonomy (NCBI): domain Eukaryota; kingdom Metazoa; phylum Mollusca; class Gastropoda; order Neogastropoda; family Conidae; genus Conus; species Conus ventricosus. The sequence goes on from CM031615.1 coordinate 16,771,071, forward strand.
CATGAACGTTCTGCGTATTTTCCCCAGACCTCGGGAGCCCATGATGATGTTCTGGATGTTCTCCTCACTGGCTGTCTTCACAACGGCCTCCCCTGGTTTCTGTCCTTGTAAGAGCACCTCCTTGGCATGGACCTGACAACCAATGAAATGCGGTTAAGCTCCTGCGCAGGTATCACAAACCTATGAAACGTAACATTACTTCATTCCATTGGCCGAAGCTTCTGTACAAGGGCTGCAAACTCATGACAGCAAACATACAACAAACACATTGCAGGAAGAAAGTCTAGGGAGACCTTGACAGCAGAGATGACCCCCCCCCCCCCCCCCCTCCCTTTCCCGACAAGTGTTTAGGCCCCTGAACCCCTAACTCTATGGGGACCAGGCTGCACCCAGGTCATGACTCCCCAGATGCCCTTCTTCTTTCAAGTAATGTCCCACCTACATTATCGATGGTTTTGACATTGCATTAACTGTCGAGGGTTCCGCCCACGAGCATGAAAACAACATCAAAACATAATTTTTGAAAATGATTTTCAGAAAAAACCCACAACGCCCTTAAAAAAAAAACAACAACATCAAAACACTGAAGTCAAAAGCAAGTAGAAATTTGTCGATTCAAGAGATGAACGATTTTCCCACCTCTTCAAGGCTTATACCGATGTTTTGCAATACATCCAATGATCAGCAGGGGGGTGTGCCCACTGTGAACGGTCTAAAATTTACAACTAATTTGCCCTCCTTTCGCTCTCAGCTGCTCTAGATTCTCCAAAGCTGTTAGCACCAAAGAATGAAGACTGCAGTCTTGTCGCAGAGTGATATACGGGTATAAACATAACCAATCAGAATCAGAGTTGTATTTGCTGCCCTGCACCCTGTAGCATGAGAACCAGCCACACTGCAACCCCAAAAAAACAAAGACAAAACTTTTGAGCAATGGATGCACTCTTTGACTTTGGTTGGCTGTTCCAAGCATTCACTGCAAAGTTGTATATTCATGCACCAAGGTGTCAGCGCATGCTGTGTGATATGGATGTCCACCGGGCATTTTAAAGTGATAGCTGGGGTGGAAATTGACTCAATGAGTCTGTTGTAAACAAACAAACACCGCACCCCTGATCCACCCGTGTGACCTACCAAATCTGAAGCTCATGCTTTTGTTTAGTGGGTCATAAAACTCATTATTATGGTCCAACTTCACACACAAAACACATGTGTACACACCTGCACATATACACATGCAAATGTACACAGGTACATATGTGGATCTGCACATTTTAGATGGACTGAACTGTCTCAAATCACCAAAAGCAGGATAACTAAATTAATGTCAGAATGTGGCTGATTTAAATAATGGGCATTTCATTCCACATACATTATTCTGTTTTCTTTACGTTTTCATCCATGTTCTGATAAATCTAACAAATCGAATCTATGTGACCTCTATTAGAAGAAAGAAGACTTTGGCTTGTAATGTGAGCTGCTGTTGCAGAAATCTGAGAGTTCATGCTCAGTTTCTGTTTTAACAAGCTTCAATAACCAAACAAAACGTACAGAATGTTAATAATATTTGGCAAGTAGCGGTAAAATCTATTCAAAAGACAACAAAGTTTTTTGATTATTATGGCTTCCTTCATGTATAGGAAATCTAGATAAAAAGAGGTTTTGAGTTCTTTCTCAATGATATTCAAATAAACAGTAACTGGTTGCATGATAAGAAGTCATACTTCATTTGAATTGGGCACAGTCATTCCATATTAAACAGCTGCAAACCAAAAAGGTTCACTCATGATAGTATAATAATTTATGATTAATAATTCAGACTGGTCTTACAAGTCAACAGCAGAGTGTTTTTCAAAGTCAGTTTTTGAACTGAACTGATCACTCTCTCGAACACCATACTGGATTTAATGCCGAGGGAATACACTGTTCACACGTGCATGCCGCAAAGGTGTGGGAGTACTGTAATTCTGCAGAAATCTCAGGGACACGTTGCCATTCCTGTAGCGTCCAGACATGAGCTTCATGAGATGCAGAGAAAAAAGCATCCTCAGCCATCCGCACTAAAACAAAAACTAACAGATAAGAATTTTGAAAAAAGGGGAAAAAAAAAAAAAAAGAACATTAAATCTGAAAGAGGAGCCTGCCGTCCTGTGAGAGAGAGATTGGTGTGACATTTTAAGAGTGATGTCCCTTACCAAGCATGAGGCAAGGAGAACAGAGATACGACACAGATCCGCCAGCTATGTCTTCCTTGTGCCCCCCACCCCCCCCCCCCCCCCACACACACACACACACACTTGACAGATGACATCGCTGTGAAAAACACTGCGTCAAACCAGTGAACGTCTGCCCACCCCTAGCTGCCGTTTCCTGCTTCATTCAGACGTTCAGGTCATGACTCCCAGATGCCCTTCTTCTTTCATGTAATGTCCACCTACATTATCGATGGTTTTGACATCGTATTAACTGTCCATGGTTCCGCACACGAGCATGAAAACAACACCAAAACATATTTTTGAAAATGATTTTCAGAAAAAACCCACATCGCCCTTAAAAAAAAAACACAACAACATCAAAACACTGAAGTCAAAAGCAAGTAGAATTTGTCGATTCAAGAGATGAACGATTTCCCACCTCTTCAAGGCTTATACCGATGTTTTGCAATACATTCAATGATCAGCAGGGTGGTGTGCCCACTGTGAACGGTCTACATTTACAACTAATTTGCCCTCCTTTCGCTCTCAGCTGCTCTAGATTCTCCAAAGCTGTTGAGCACCAAAGAATGAAGACTGCAGTCTTGTCGCAGAGTGATATACGGCTATAAACATAACCAATCAGAATCAAGTTGTATTTGCTGCCCTGCAGCCCTGTAGCATGAGAACCAGCCACACTGCAACCCCAAAACACATGACAAAACTTTTGAGCAATGGATGCACTCTTTGACTTTGGTTGGCTGTTCCAAGCATTCACTGCACGGTTGTATATTCATGCACCAAGGTGGTCAGCGGCATGCTGTGTGATATGGGATGTCCACCGGGCATTTTAAAGTGATAGCTGGTGTGGAAATTGACTCAATGAGTCTGTTGTAAACAAACATCACCGCACCCCTGATCCACCCGTGTGACCTACCAAATCTGAAGCTCATGCTTTTGTTTAGTGGGTCATAAAACTCATTATTATGGTCCAACTTCACACACAAAACACATGTGTACACACCTGCACATATACACATGCAGAATGTACACAGGTACATATGTGGATCTGCACATTTTTAGATGGACTGAACTGTCTCAAATCACCAAAAGCAGGATAACTAAATTAATGTCAGAATGTGGATGATTTAAATAATGGGCATTTTATTCCACATACATTATTCTGTTTTCTTTACGTTTTCATCCATGTTCTGATAAATCTAACAAATCGAATCTATGTGACCTCTATTAGAAGAAAGAAGACTTTGCTTGTAATGTGAGCTGCTGTTGCAGAAATCTGAGAGTTCATGCTCAGTTTCTGTTTAACAAGCTTCAATAACCAAACAAAACGTACAGAATGTTAATAATATTTGGCAAGTAGCGGAAAAATCTATTCAAAAGACAACAAAGTTTTTTGATTATTATGGCTTCCTTCATGTATAGGAAATCTAGATAAAAGAGGTTTTGAGTTCTTTCTCAATGATATTCAAATAAACATAACTGGTTGCATGATAAGAAGTCATACTTCATTTGAATTTGGGCACAGTCATTCCATATTAAACAGCTGCAAACCAAAAAGGTTCACTCATGATAGTATAATAATTTATGATTAATAATTCAGACTGGTCTTACAAGTCAACAGCAGAGTGTTTTTCAAAGTCAGTTTTGAACTGAACTGATCACTCTCTCGGACACCATACTGGATTTAATGCCGAGAGAATACACTGTTCAGACGTGCATGCCGCAAAGGTGTGGGAGTACTGTAATTCTGCAGAAATCTCAGGGACACGTTGCCATTCCTGTAGCGTCCAGACATGAGCTTCATGAGATGCAGAGAAAAAAGCATCCTCAGCCATCCGCACTAAAACAAAAACTAACAGATAAGAATTTTGAAAAAAGGGGAAAAAAAAAAAAAAGAACATTAAATCTGAAAGAGGAGCCTGCCGTCCTGTGAGAGAGAGATTGGTGTGACATTTTTAAGAGTGATGTCCCTTACCAAGCATGAGGCAAGGAGAACAGAGATACGACAGATCTGCCAGCTATGTCTTCCTTGTGCCCCCCCCCCCCCCCCCCCACACACACACACACACACACTTGACAGATGACATCGCTGTGGAAAAACACTGCGTCAAACCAGTGAACGTCTGCCCACCCCTAGCTGCCGTTTCCTGCTTCATTCTGCAAGAATGACAGGCTGTGCGCCCCCCCCCCCCCCTTTTTTTTTTTTTCTCTGGATGGTATCTCAAACAATCACGACATTTACAAATGAATTGAAATTGATAGGAGAACTTTTTTTTTACTTCCAGCAAAATCTGTTGTAATCATTCTTGCCATCTCAAACAATTACAACATTTACAAATGAATTGATAGGAGAATTTTTTTTTTTTTCCTCCAGCAAAATCTGTTGTAATCATTCTTGACATCTCAAACAATCACAACATTTACAAATGAATTGATGGAAGAATTTTTTTTTCTCCAGAAAAATCTGTTGTAATCATTCTTGCCATCTCAAACAATTACATTTACAAATGAAATGATAGAAGAATTTTTTTTTTTCTCCAGCAAAATCTGTTGTAATCATTCTTGCCATCTCAAACAATTACAACATTTTCAAATGAATTGACAGGAGAAATTTTTTTTTCTCTAGCAAAATCAGTTGTAATCGTTCTTGCCATCTCAAACAATTACAACATTTACAAATGAATTGACAGAAATTCTTTTTTTCCTCCAGCAAAATCTGTTGTAATCATTCTTGCCATCTCAAACAATTACAACATTTACAAAAGAATTGAGAGATGAAGTATTTTTTTTTCTCCAGCAAAATCTGTTGTAATCATTCTTGCCAACTATCAGCTCCGTTCAGAGCCTATCCATCCACCTAGGGTTAGCTCCACCTCAAGTGTCCTTTGTGGCCATCTCAAAGCAAGAGTCGAAGGAAAAGGAAATTCATATTTGCCAGTGTCCTCCCAACGTCAGTCCCTTCCTCCCCTCCCCTTCCACCCCATGCCCCTCCAAACCCTCCCCTTCCTCCCCATGCAAGCTGTCATATAGCCCCACCCCACCCCACCCCAAACCCTCCCCTTCCACCCCATGCAAGCTGTCATATAGCCCCACCCCACCCCACCCCACCCCAAACCCTCCCCTTCCACCCCATGCAAGCTGTCATATAGCCCCACCCCACCCCACCCCAAACCCTCCCCTTCCACCCCATGCAAGCTGTCATATAGCCCCACCCCACCCCACCCCACCCCAAACCCTCCCCTTCCTCCCCATGCAAGCTGTCATATAGCCCCACCCCACCCCACCCCAAACCCTCCCCTTCCACCCCATGCAAGCTGTCATATAGCCCCACGCCACCCCACCCCAAACCCTCCCCTTCCACCCCATGCAAGCTGTCATATAGCCCCACCCCACCCCACCCCAAACCCTCCCCTTCCACCCCATGCCCCTCCAAACCCTCCCCTTCCACCCCATGCAAGCTGTCATATAGCCCCACCCCACCCCAAACCCTCCCCTTTTTCATAAAGCACAGCTCTTAAAAAAGCAACTTCTTGCAGGCGCTGCGGTTTCCCCCTGCCGAAGGCAACCATGGAATTTTACAAATATTTTTCTTCCTTTTTCTTTTCATTTTTTTTTTTTAAATAAATAATGATGGTCAAACAGAAAAGTCTTTCTCCAAAGAAAACCCATCTGCTGAGTCTGCGGCACCAGCTCTGAATCCTTCAAGTCATTTATTGCCCAACCCAGGCCTTGCTGTTCAAAGGTGTGAATGCCACAAGGTAATCACAGAGAAACACATGCACACACATATACAAGCCAAATTTCAATACAGTGCAAATGGAGTGCACACGGGAAGAGTCTCCATGTCTCCCTCTCTCCCTTCCACTCCACTCTTCCCTCAAACTTCGATAAAAGATTCTTTCTATCTTCATAACTTGTTCAATATTGTCAATATTGATATTGGTCTTGAAACTGTTCAAACATTTCTCAAGGTTTAAAAAAAAAAAAATTTCTATAATAATTATCTACAAATCAGCTTTTGATGGAAAGAAATCATTTCACTTCCATGGTGTGAGATTAAGAAGCCTTTTGAGAGTCGATTCATCTACGTGTTGAATTATACTATACTGGCTTCGGGCAAACCAAAGTCATATTTGGGTAATTTCCAGTAGGTCTGTAATGTCCACTGCCTTGTGCTTCAATGACAGACTTTGACAAACCTAGCTCTCATACGGACGCAAATACCACACAAATGTGAGCTTTATTTTGAAATAGTATGGACTTTATTGTGGTCTCTCTGCAAAAAAAAAAAAAAATTCTGATTTATTTGTTTTTCTTTTCTTTTTATGTCACAAGTCCCGAAGACGGTCTATGACCGAAACGTTGTCGATATTTGTTCTGTTTTCCTTTCTTTTTTTAAAAATCTTCTAAGAATCCTCAAAGACCATTTTCACTTGAAGATCTGCGGTAAAAAATCTGTTTAAAAAAAAATCTAACAGTTTAAGAACCATATACAGTGTACCACAACAAAATCAGCTGCGAACTCCATCAGTAGTTACATGTAACAGGTGCTGGTTTAATTCAGACACACCTAGTGACTGCTTTGACTATGACACTGAAAAATGATAATGAGCCCTATAAAAAAAATGACCAAAGGTGAATTTAGACTGAGGTAATTACTTTTAACAGCTGCTGGAATGGATTTAATTATTTAAAAAAAACAAACAAACAGAGTAATTGTTGATGACAAGCGCTACCTTTGACCGCTCTTGACCTCCTCCGGTCCTGACCCTTTTCTGCTATAAGCACGAAGTAACTATTTTTGTTACAGTGACTGTATGAATAAATGTGACGATGCCATTTTTGACAGATCGGTTTCCATACAATATTGATGCAGATCACATGCATTTGGTTCGGATTTTGTTTGTTTGTTTGTTTGTTTGTTGAAGTCTGTTGTTGTTCTGGGAGTTTCTATATGCGAGTGTTAGTTTAGTGACTGTGTTCCAGTGAAAAGCATATTTCCAATGATGCGGACTGATCACATACATACTGATGATCACATATATAAATACAACTGTTTCTCGTTTATGTTTGGGACATGGTGACGAGCACGGTCGACAGCATTTTTCAAAACAAAAAACAAAAAACAAATTGTGGCCACCAGTTAGTAAATGTGGATACTTTAAAGTCCTCACATCGAGTGAGAAAATTCCAGGTACTTTCTAACATCAATTTCTACCGCCTTAAAGAAAAAAAATCATTTTGGGCCATTGTGATTGGACTTGGAAAAGTCTTACAAATATGAACAGTCACGTGATGTTTCGTGTCAAGAGTCTTGAGAGTATTTCTAAAAAGCATTATCCATTTCTTTGAGGCCAGTCATGAAATTTACAACTGAATTCAGGTACTATGTTACTGCAGACATACGAGCCACAGTTCACATCCGGACATACCATTTCTTTCTTCAGATCCTCCATGTAGTTGCCCATCATGTTTTTGATGCGTTCATCCTCTGCCTTCATATCCTTGGTGATGGTGTCCACATCAGCCGCTTTCCCCGCTGCATGGCGCCCACAACACAGAAAGGAATGATATGGTAAGCTCAAACCTCCCCACTGCATGGCGCCCACACACAGAGAGAGAAAGGAATGGTATGGTAAGATATAAAAAGTAAAACCATGGAGACATCCCAAAATATCGAAAGCGTGCGAAGACCTTTAAACTGAAATACTGGTGAATCTAAATCACTTATCTTCAGCTGATTATCAAATACATCTATATCGATTCTCTTAACGGATAGCTCTATGGAAAACACGCACACACACTGTCTCTCTCTCTCTTATGCATGCGCGCCGCGCGCACACACACACACGCACACGCACACGCACACACACACACACACACACACACACACGCACACACACACACACACACACTCACACGCACACACACACACATTCTCACATGCACACATGCATGCACACACACACACACACACGGAAGAAGAAGAAGATGGAGTGCGGGGATGTGGCTTGTGCACCTGTTTTTTGTGTTTGGTTTATGACCTATTGTTTTGATGCCATTTTCTCAATATTCTGCAATGTTAATGAAAACTTTTATTTTTTCCTGTATTGCGAAGCGCTCTGAGGATGAGTCTTTTTCTCTCATCGAAGAGCGCTACATAAGCTCGATTTATTATTATTAGACTGCGTTGGTGGCGATACTGCACTGCATTGATGAATACAGTGACACTTAAACAAAAACTTCTTCCTCCCTTTACAGACATTTCTTTTCGGAACCATTTTCATCCGGAGATTAGATCTGCCTCTCACGAAAGGGATACAACTTTCAAAGATTTCTTATTCTGGAACAGTTTTTAACATGGTTGTACAAGAGTTCTTAAACCCGAAAAACCAAAACGAAAAAAAAAAAAGACCCTCTCTCCTAAGACCCACTTTTTTGGAACATTTTTTTTTTTCATTTGTCTTTACTAGATTCACCGCTCCTTCAACCTCTACTGGATGACCGCTTTTGAATTCAAACGCCTGATGCTGCAGATCTCTCATAACCCATGTATACATTTCACCAAAGGCTTTGTCTGTGAAGACTTTGGATCGCTGAAGACCCCCATCAGCAGCAGCAGCGGTGAGGTATGGTAAAGCCTCTGTGAAATGCCTGGGCTTTGAGAGACCAGCAATGACAAAGAGTGTGTAGTCGAAGGAAATGCCTGGTAGTGTGTTGATCCTGCAGAAGCTGTGTCATGGGAAATGTGTAGCTCACACTATGTGACCGTTTACCTTTTTTCTTTTTATTCTTTAAACCCCCTTTCATTCAGAAAAATAAACAATCAATGACTACCAGAACATGTGGATTTTTACCCCCAAAAAGTTTAATTTTCATTTCAATGATTTGAACAGTTCAAGAGACATGGTTTTATTGTGTTTCTGGGTCACGTACAGAGAAGAAACCATCACACACTTTTTTCCCTTCTGTTTCAATCTAATAATTAAAAAAAAAAAAAATCTGCTTTATTCTCACCACCTCCAGCCCCCTCTTTAACCTCCCTTCATGTCCCTCCTTATTCTGCTCCCGCTCAAGATTATACATATATATCAAAACAGGCAAAATGTCACGTCAAAAGCTGAGCTGTGCATCCATATCTATACATACGCAATCCAATGGCCACACGGTATTCAGGACAATGCACCAGGTAGACGTGGTCGTCCTTGCCTCTCATATTCTTCAGGTACCCTGTCAACACATCACATAACTATACATGCCCAATCCAATGGCCACATGGTATTCAGGACAATGCACCAGGTAGACGTGGTCGTCCTTGCCTCTCATGTTCTTCAGGTACCCTGTCAACACACCACATAACTATACATGCCCGATCCAATGGCCACATGGTATTTAGGACAATGCACCAGGTAGACATGGTCGTTCTTGCCTCTCATGTTCTTCAGGTACCCTGTCAACACATCAACCTGATGAGCTTTCCGTTTAGGGTGCATTTGTGCCTTTTCATAACTACAGTCAGATCATTTGTGCCTTTTCATAACTACAGTCAGACAAACCAAGTCTTGAGAACATCATCACAATCAATTAAATGTCATCTCCAAAGACTCTGCATCAGGTTTAAAATGAAAAGGTTTCCTTTCATTGTTGATGTTTTTGTTGTTGTTCCCCTCCCCATCATACTACCTATGTTCCCTCAATTGTTTTCCTGTTGTTGTTGTTTTTTTCCATTTTCAAGGCATAACAACAAGCATATTTGTTAAGGTCAAGAGATAAAAAATAAAAAAACAACCCCCCCCCCCCCCCCCCCCCCCCCCGCCAAAAAAAAAAAAGAAAAAAAAAAAGAAAATTTGCCAACAACTGGAAGTCTCTCGGATTACTACAGAAGTGTGTGGGTGTGTGTTGAACATGCACGTTTACATGTATGCATTGAGTATGCATGCATGTGTGTGTGTTTTGGGACACAGAGAAAGAGAAAGAGAGAGAGAGAGAGAGAGAGAGAGAGAGAGAGAGAGAGAGAGAGAGAGAGAGAGAATGTGGTGTGTGTACATCTGTGAGAGTGTTAAGGTGCATGCATGCGAGTCTGTGATCGCATGCATGTGTGCACATAAATGTGCCCTTCCATATATGTGCATACATCTGCATGTGTGTGTGTGTGTGTGTGTGTGTGTGTGTAATTGTGTCCTTAAATAAGTGTAAACTTTTTTACAAAAGAAAAATTTCATTTCATACATTTCTTGAGGCGCTGGAACTGCATATGAATCATATCATCACATATGAGCAGGCACTTGTGCAGTTACATCAGATATCCATGAAGTCAAAAACACAGAGGGTTTACACCTAAGGCAACAGAAGCATGCTATTTCAAAAAGTACGCAGCAGCAACTTGAGACAGGCAGGATTCAGACTTGGTTCATGTGAAATGCAACAAAAGCACTACTCCTGTAGGTCACAGCCACACCACATCCCCCTATCTGGTCATACACACACAGTTCAATGTAATACAGGTAAGATAAGATAAGATAATGTTGCTTATAGCCCAGCCGACCGCAAAGGGCCACATCAGGGCTGTGTAATACAGGTGTGAACAGTTCAATGTAACACAGGTGTGAACAGTTCAATGTAACACAGGTGTGAACAGTTCAATGTAACACAGGTGTGAACAGTTCAATGTAACACAGTTCAATGTAACACAGGTGTGAACAGTTCAATGTAACACAGGTGTGAACAGTTCAATGTAACACAGGTGTGAACAGTTCAATGTAACACAGGTGTGAACAGTTCAATGTAACACAGGTGTGAACAGTTCAATGTAACACAGTTCAATGTAACACAGGTGTAAACAGTTCAATGTAACACAGGTGTGAACAGTTCAATGTAACACAGGTAAGATAAGATAAGATAATGTTACTTATAGCCCAGCCGACCGCAAAGGGCCACATCAGGGCTGTCACCACGTTAAAATCAACTCACTGTAACACAGGTGTGAGCGGTTCAATGTAACACAGGTGTGAACAGTTCAATGTAACACAAGTGTGAACAGTTCAATGTAACACAGGTGTGAACAGTTCAATGTAACACAGGTGTGAACAGTTCAATGTAACACAGGTGTGAGCGGTTAAGTGTAATACAGGTGTGAACAGTTCAATGTAACACAGGTAAGATAAGATAAGATAATGTTGCTGTGAACAGTTCAATGTAACACTGGTGTGAACAGTTCAATGCAACACAGGTGTGAACAGTTCAATGCAACACAGGTGTGAACAGTTCAATGTAACACAGGTAGTTAGTAAGATAATGTTGCTTATAGCCCAGCCGACCGCAGAGGGCCACATCAGGGCTGATGTAACACAGGTGTGAACAGTTCAATGTAACACAGGTGTGAACAGTTCAATGTAACACAGGTGTGAACAGTTCAATGTAATACAGGTGTGAATGACTGATGCAGTGTGCATGTGTACCGACCGGCATATTATGTGAAACTGTTCCAAACATGTGGTTTCGTTCAGGAGTTTTTCTTCAGGATGACACTGTCAAGTGCCTATGAATGCGCTCATTACCCTTTTGGGGGAACTGTGTTTAGTACTGACAGAAGCATCCTCCACCTAAGGAAATGTGATATTCATGGTCAGTTTCCATCTTGTTTTCATTTCTCACGTACATTCTTTTTTTTTGTTCTCCCTGAACTCTCACAAATCTTACCAGATTCAGAACTGGTTACCCGCACTTTTTTCTCTGCTATTTAGTTGTTCTGTTCATAATTGTTAAGTCATTAAATCTGTTTGAACAACGATTAAAAAGAAAAAGAAAGAAAGAAAAAAAGAGGCCTGGAAATATATCTAAAAAAAAAATTAAAAAAAAAAACATCGAAAATTAAACCTTGCATCGCCAGCACCTCGGGTGCATTGAAATCTGTTTTGTTGATAGAAACATTCATAGCGCACAAGAAGATACTGATGTGCTTTTCAGACATTTTATTCTTACCACTGAGCAGTCAATCACATTACACATAAATTTCAAACAAAAGAAAGAAAATACAGAAAAGGACATGGACGAGAGCAGGGTATGCATATTCATTTGTGTGTGTGTGTGTGTGTGTGTGGGGGGGGGAGGGGGGGGGGGGGGGGGGGGAAGGCGGGGGATTGCGTGTGTGTGTGTGTGTGTGTGTGTGTGTGTGTGTGTGTGTGTGTGAGAGAGAGAGACAGTGTGTGAGTGTGTTTGTGGGTGCGTGCGTGCACACGTGTCTGTGTTGGGTAATGTATGTGTATGTGTGTGTGCGTGTGTGTGTGTGTGTGTGTGTGTGTGTGTGTGTGTGTGTGTGTGTGTGTGTGTGTGCGTGCGCGCGCGCACACACATCACGCGCACATCAGCACACAATCACATGAACGAACACATACATGAATAAATGCATGCATAAGCGTGCTGCTATGTCCACAGAAACATGACTAAAATCATGAAATGTTGTCGTTCATGCCTCCCTCATGGCAATACCCTTGACCTTGCCCTCCCTCATGGCAATGGCTTCGACCCTCTAGCTGTCAGTTTACTGTGAGAAATAAAAAGTCGGAACAATAAAGAAACTACCACTTCAGCAAGAAGTGAGTCACCGTTTAGTTTATGTCCGCTTAGCCTACTGCAAGTCCTGACTGCTGGACATCGCCTGCTACAGCATGAGACCAAGTAGTCCCTGGGACTTTCCCTTGTCTCTCTCTCTCTCTCCTCTCTCTCTCTCTCTCTCTTCTTTCTTTCTTTCTCTCTCTCTGTCTCTCTTTTTGTTCTAGCCACTTTTGCATGCTTCTTCTATTGCCTCATTTTATTTGACATTGTTGACCCTACTCAGGGCGAGGACTGGATGTAAAAAAAGCACATCAGTGCTTATCTATTATCCTCGTCAATAAAGAATTTTGTCTTGTCTTGTCTTGTCTTGTCTCTCCATGATGTTCACCAGAAACAGTGTGACTTCTTTCTGACATCAACAGCTGTTAACTGTAGAAACCACAAATCTTTTATCAGCTGCTTTTCTTGCAATGTGACTTTTGATACACACACACACACACACACACACACATGAGCGCATGCGCACTCATGCACATGCATATAAATATGTGTGTGTGCCCACCTATGTACACCACTGTAGTAGCACCACAGACATGTAATCTAACAATCCAACGCCTGACCAAAGCA
>CM031615.1:16786964-16791964 GCA_018398815.1 Conus ventricosus
TGACATCAATTGTGAGTGTATGCATATGCTTTTTTTTTTCTTCAGAACTCTGCATATCTTCATTAGATTGTTTTACTTTACAATCTCTCTGGTCCTTTTTCTAAAACTAGACGTTCATAACAACAATGATAATGATAATCGTAACAGAAACAATAATGATAATGATAACGCTGCCCAACCTATAATTTGCCCTCAGAATCTCTCCTCGGTCTTCCTAGTAAGTGCTATTATTTTTTATTATCATTAAGAATACTTATATAGCGCCTGTCCTCGGCTAGAGCGCAAGCTCTAAGCGCTCTACAATCAACACTCGTTTACACAACAGGCAGCCTACCTGGGTAGTGCCGACTGAAGAGCTGCCAGCTGGCACTTCATTCAGTCGTTCCCCGTGTCATCCAGTAAACATCGTTCGATCAATTTCTTTACTTCCTTCATTCTTTCCGTTTCTCACACAGGGTGCATGCTATGTGTAACGTAGTGAGACACAATTCTTAAGCCATCATTAGCACCGATTTGGCTGACAATGCTTGGGTTATCAAACAGCACAACTAAACCAATCAGTCTAACGTATGTTGTTGACATTTCTTACATCTGGATCCTCAAACCTAAGAGTTAAAACCCCTTTTGTTTCTCTCTTTCCCATTTCTTTCAGTCGACCGATTCCTTTATAGCACCTTTCAGTCGACCGATTCCTTTATAGCACCTTTCAGATGACTGATTCCTTTACAGCACCTTTCAGTCGACTGATTCCTTTACAGCACCTTTCAGTCGACGGATTCCTTTAAAGCACCTTTCAGTCGACGGATTCCTTTATAGCACCTTTCAGTCGACTGATTCCTTTATAGCACCTTTCAGTCAACCGATTCCTTTATAGCACCTTTCAGTCAACCGATTCCTTTATAGCACCTTTCAGTCCACCGATTCCTTTATAGCACCTTTCAGTCGACTGATTCCTTTATAGCACCTTTCAGTCCACCGATTCCTTTATAGCACCTTTCAGTCCACCGATTCCTTTATAGCACCTTTCAGTCCACCGATTCCTTTATAGCACCTTTCAGTCCACCGATTCCTTTATAGCACCTTTCAGTCGACCGATTCCTTTATAGCACCTTTCAGTCGACTGATTCCTTTATAGCACCTTTCAGTCAACCAATTCCTTTATAGCACCTTTCAGTCAATCAATTCCTTTATAGCACCTTTCAGTCAATCAATTCCTTTATAGCACCTTTCAGTCAACCAATTCCTGGCACCTTTCAGTCAACCAATTCCTTTATAGCACCTTTCAGTCAACCAATTCCTTTATAGCACCTTTCAGTCAACCGATTCCTTAAAAGCACCTTTCAGTCCACCGATTCCTTTATAGCACCTTTCAGTCTACCGATTCCACTTATAGCACCTTTCAGTCCACCGATTCCTTTATAGCACCTTTCAGTCAACCATTTCCTTTATAGCACCTTTCAGTCAATCAATTCCTTTATAGCACCTTTCAGTCAACCAATTCCTTTATAGCACCTTTCAGTCGACCGATTCCTTTATAGCACCTTTCAGTCAACCGATTCCTTTATAGCACCTTTCAGTCAACCAATTCCTTTATAGCACCTTTCAGTCAACCAATTCCTTTATAGCACCTTTCAGTCCACCGATTCCTTTATAGCACCTTTCAGTCAACCGATTCCTTTATAGCACCTTTCAGTCCACCAATTCCTTTATAGCACCTTTCAGTCCACCGATTCCTTTATAGCACCTTTCAGTCAACCGATTCCTTTATATCACCTTTCAGTCAACCAATTCCTTTATAGCACCTTTCAGTCCACCGATTCCTTTATAGCACCTTTCAGTCAACCAATTCCTTTATAGCACCTTTCAGTCAACCGATTCCTTTATAGCACCTTTCAGTCCACCGATTCCTTTATAGCACCTTTCAGTCCACCAATTCCTTTACAGCACCTTTCAGTCCACCGATTCCTTTATAGCACCTTTCAGTCCACCAATTCCTTTATAGCACCTTTCAGTCCACTGATTCCTTTATAGCACCTTTCAGTCAACCAATTCCTTTATAGCACCTTTCAGTCAACCAATTCCTTTATAGCACCTTTCAGTCCACCGATTCCTTTATAGCACCTTTCAGTCCACCAATTCCTTTATAGCACCTTTCAGTCCACCAATTCCTTTATAGCACCTTTCAGTCAACCAATTCCTTTATAGCACCTTTCAGTCAACCAATTCCTTTATAGCACCTTTCAGTCGACCAATTCCTTTATAGCACCTTTCAGTCAACCAATTCCTTTATAGCACCTTTCAGTCCACCGATTCCTTTATAGCACCTTTCAGTCAACCAATTCCTTTATAGCACCTTTCAGTCGACCAATTCCTTTATAGCACCTTTCAGTCAACCAATTCATTTATAGCACCTTTCAGTCCACCGATGCCTTTATAGCACCTTTCAGTCAACCAATTCCTTTATAGCAGCTTCTTCCTGCTTTCCATTTCACCCTTCCCTGGCCGCTGTGATACGCCACTGGACTGCTGTTCTTTCCTGTGGAGATGGGAATAACTGTTAACGATGGTGTGTGTCTGACTGTGGTAAATACTTTGGGGGTGATGCAGCACAACCAGCTCATGGTTTCCTCTTGTCAGTCTTGTTCAAGCGATGAAATGACAGCCTTGCACAACCAGTGATTCAGCACCTAAGGCTGCTGGGTTTGATGTTCATACGAAGATGATCTTCTTCAAAGACAAATTTCTTATGATTATCCTGTTTTAACCTTTTAAATATGCTTCTTGTACTAATTAATGAGGAATTTAATGAATGATATCAATCAGACAGCAAGTGTAGATGAAGAATTTAACAAATGATACCAGTCTGACAATTTTCATGGGCCTATGGGTTTTAAAGGCACAGAGTTCAACAAATGCTACCAGTCTGACAATTTTCAGGGGCCTGTGGGTTTTAAAGGCACAGGAAACCATTGTTTTTTTTATCTGATGTAAGCTTCTGTCTGTGTGCTTGTATAACCCACTGGCGTGAATAATCTGTACTTCCTTGCCAGCTGTTCTTTCTGAGCTCTTTGTTTGGTTTGAAGCAGTCCACTCACAACTAGTGATAGTATGGGAACTGATAAGCCCCAAAAGATCATGATTACCAACAGCGTTTCTACTAGGTAATTCTCTTCATGAAAATGGCGATAACTTTTTTGTCTATGAGTAATCAGCAACTCTGTGTGTGTGTGTGTGTGTGTGTGTGTGTGTGTGTGTGTGTGTGTGTGTGTGTGTGTGTGTGTATACATGTCTCTCTGCATGTGTGCATGCATGCGTGAGTGTGTGCATACATATGTGGATGATGAAAATGGTAATAATGCAGTGAAAACAATTTTCACTTAATTATTTTTTTACTGTTTCAGACACTGTCAAGACTGGAAAATGAGTCAAAAGCCAAGCAACCAGACAAAACAAAAAACAAACACACATACACCCAAAATAGATTATTTTCACAACAAAAACACCCACTTTCACACACACACACGCACACACACACACACACACACACACACAAAATGAATGTTTTCACACAGACAGCGACTGTTTACAAAGAAAATTAGTCTCCAAACAGAGTATGACTATTTCAAAACAGAAGGTGACCTTTCACAACGAGAACGACTTTTCACACAAAAAAGGACTACGCTGAAAATACACATCATTTTAGTGCACACACAAAAAAACAATTTCTTCACACAGAAAATAAAGTCGTGCCTGTAGAAACTGTTTTCATACAGAAACAGACTGTTTTCATACAGACATACAATGCACACACACACATGCACGCGCACACACACACACACATATTTATTATAAGCTCTTAAAGCTATACAATAGAACAAATAGTGCAGCTTACTGCTGAAGCAAGTTTGCTCTCCTCAAGTTATCAAGGCACTGAACAATAGCAGACTCTTAAACAACCACCCACCTCAAAACCTGATTTCACGTAGTAAAATATTGACACAGCACAGACTGTAAATGGTGGGGACAGGTACAGTGGAGGTTGGAGGAGAGGGAGGAAGGAGGCGGAAGAGAGGGGGGGGGGAGACAGAGCAAAAGAGAGAGGAGAGAGAGAGAGAGAGAGAGAGAGAGAGAGGAGGAGAGAGAGAGAGGAAGAGAGAGAGAGAGAGAGAGAGAGAGAGAGAGAGAGAGAAGGAGAGAGAAAGAGGAAGAGAGAGGAGAGAGAGAGAGAGAGAGAGAGAGGAGAGAGGGACAACGAGAGAGAAGAGAGAGAGAGAAGAGAGAAGAGAGAGAAGAGAGAGAGAGAGAGAGGAGACCTGGTGTACAAACACTGAGAGAGAGAGAGAGAGAGAGAGAGAGAGAGAGAGAGAGAGAGAGAGAGAGAGAGAGAGAGAGAGAGAGAGAGAGACCTCATATACAGCCAGATGGACAGCGAGAAACAGACAGACAGACAGAGAGAGAGAGAGAGAGAGAGGGGAGAGGAAAGAGAGAGAGAGAGGAGGAGGAGGAGAGAGAGAGAGAGAGAAGAGAGAGAAGGGGAGAGAGGAGAGAGAGAGAGAAGAGACCTCATATACAGCCAGATGGACAGCGAGAAAACAGACAGAGAGAGAAGAGAGAGAAGGGGAGAGGAAGAGAGAGGAGGAGAGAAGGAGAGACAGAGGGAGAGAGAGGAGAGAAGAGAGAGAAGAGAGAGAGAGAGAGAGAGAAGAGGACAGACAGAAAGAGAAAGAGAGAGAGAGAGAGAAGAGAGGGAGATGATCTGCAGGCACCAGAGACTGCAGACTCTTGAGGATTAGGAGATGGGGACAGAGAGACAGACAACCACAGACAGGCAGTCCATCAAGGTAAGGTAATGTCGCCCAGCCACGGACCGCAAAGGGGCCATATCAGGGCTGCCACCACGTTAATATCAACCCACATATCATCAACAGATCTCAGTTCACATGAAGTGGCCAAACACAAGCTGTTCATGTCACCATGTATCCTTGTCCTGTTTGGCCTGT
>CM031615.1:16799464-16801964 GCA_018398815.1 Conus ventricosus
GAAAAAAAAATCTTTACTTACACTTGAAAGCGTTATCAGAAGGTTTACTGCCGTCGACCGGGATCAAAATTTTCCTTTCACTCATTTTTCTACGCTTATAGACTATTACTTCCAACTGATTCAAGGAAACCAAGCTCAACTTGTGTGACTGTGTTTCGCTTGCGAGAAAAAAAGATCACCGACGCCTACCGAGGGGTAAGGTCAAGGTCAATAGAGAGAAACCAAAGGAAGGCGGAGCATAGCTCGCACGCGCGACGCGAAGATGCAGACTTTTGTAAATTATCCCGAAGGGCCTGCAGGCTGATATAGGCCTAGGCCGAGGCCCAGTTCCGTTAGCTCAAACTTTGTAAAATATCGGGACACAAGAACACGAAGTAGGCCTATAGGTCCACACGCGGCCTCATGCTTGCTGTAGGCCTAATGCTCGATCGATACGGACACAATCAGTCAATACCCCGCCAATTTACCGCGCTGAGTTTGAGAAGTCTATAGGCTATGATCTGCATGAACTGGGGAAAAAAAACACCCCCCACCCCCAAACACACACACACACACACACACACACACACACACAACAAACAAATTATCTTTTGCAGTATGCTTACATTGGTGGCGATCGCCGTGTGGAAATGACAAGAGGGCTGGAGGAATTGATAGGGGGAAGTGTGTGTGTGGGAGGGGGGGGGGGGGGGGGGAGGGGGGAGGAGGAGGAGGAGGAGAGGGAGGGGAAAAAACGAAGCAAAATACAAAATACTTAATTAAGCCGCACGCACACACACACACACACACACACACACACACACACACACACACACACACACACACACACACCACACGCACGCACGCACGCACGCACGCACACACACACACATCTACATCTACCAACTAGATCTACCCACCACCCACACACACCCGGGCTGGCAAACACGCGCACATTGACCCTGACTCTCACACCGCGTTCGCGCGCGTGCATTGCACACACCGACACCCCCCCCCCCCCCCCCCGCCCCCGCTCTCCCCCCCCCCCTCCCCACACACACATCTTACACGCATGCAAGCGCGTGTGCGCGGTCGGCACACATCAGTATCCTGACTCTGAAACTCACATACAGACACACACAAACGCGGCACGGCACACGTATTAAGAGAAATGATGAGAGAGAGAGAGAGAGGAGAGAGAGAGAGAGGGGGGGGGGGGGGTCTGCAAGTAGCATGTCGAAGTCAATTTTAATCTGAGAGAGAGAGAGAGAGAGAGAGTTTCTTCAAGTAGCACGTCGAAGTTAATTTCGATCTCGGGAGGGGGGGGGGGGGGGGGGGGGGATAGATTCGAGCAGTCTTCTCTGTCTTGGAATGTTGCAATGAAGCAAAGTTCCGTTTGTGTAAATCTGCTTTTCAAATCATCTTCTCCACGTGAGGCGCGAGCAGAACGCGTGTCTTTGCCAAGGGTCCTTTGTAATTCATACTTGGATTCCTAGTGGACGGAGCTAGCACAGTACTTTGCAGACAAACACCTACAATTACAAATGTAAACGAACTTTTGGCTGCATGAGTGGAGGGTTGGTGGGTAGGGGTTTTAAGGCTGCCAGTCTCCCTTGTGCCCCCTCCCCCTCCTTCCACAGCTCAAGTCCGCTCTCCCTCCCCCTCCTTATTCCTCCTCCTCCTCCTCCTCAAGGGATTAAAGAGTTTGGTGAACACGGTCTTCTTTGGCCGTCTCAGAGACGAGATTAGTGGAGGAGTTGGGGGTTGGGGTCGGGGTGGGGTGGGGATAGGGAGTACCGTCAGAGTTGGCTGGGTTTTGTTTGCGCTTTCTTTTTCTTTCTTTTTTAAATAACACCCGTAACTTCCGCCTCCCCTCCCCATCCCTTCCTTCCTTATCCCCCCCCCGCCCCATTCCTGCTCTCCTAATCCTCCTCTAACCCCCCCCCCTCCCCCACTGCCTCTCCGCCTTTCCTATTTCAACCACCACCCTCTCTCCCCCACCCCTCCCACTCCTCTCTTTCGTTCTAGTCATTACTTTTTCTTGTGGCGTCTCCCCCCCCCCTCCCCACACACACACACACACTCTCTCCCTTTCTCTCGTCATTAACTTTTTTGTGTTTTGTTTTCCTTTTGAAGTCAGCGGTGATGGTAAATCTTTCACCTGTCACCCCTCCCACCAGCTCTCCCATTCCGCCATACAGCTCTCCCGGCCATCCCCTGGTAATTCGCTTCGCAGGTTGCGTTAGTAAGAGGAACACACGTGTTTTGCCAATGTCGACCTGTGCGTATGCCAAAGTGAATGTTAGGAAGAGCTCTCTCTTATCATCTCGCGCGCGTGCGCGCTCGCACACACACACACACACACACACACACACACACACACACACACACACACACACACACACACACACACAAACACACACACACTTCACAGAAAAGCACGAGTCCCGCAAAATGTGTACCTTGTGGGACACAGCTACTTGACTCTACTGAGAAACTCAACTGAGAAACTCTTCGCCAG
>CM031615.1:16811964-16820516 GCA_018398815.1 Conus ventricosus
TAGCCTACACTGATTTGACCAGTGAGTATCTCTGTGAACCGGATAACCGAGAATGGGATCGAGTGTTCCTTCCCCTCCCCTCTCCCCCCCCCCCCCCCCCCCCTCGGCCGCGCGCGCACACACACACACACACACACACACACACACACACACACACACACACACACACACACACACACACACACACACACACACTTCCTCCCTTTTTCCGTTGAAATCAGAGAATGTGTGCTGTCGCAGCCGGTATTCAAATTGCGAGACACCTGCTAGACCCCTGCTATTTACTTCCCGGTCTCAGTGATTCATTTCTTTTCCGCCAGTGTCACCCGAGAAAAGGGACACGACCACTCGTGCCCGCAGACACTACGGTCTGGAGTCGTGCCGAAACAGGACCAAAGCGTGTTGTGAGTGTAAAAGACCAACACGTGTAGTGAGTGTACAGGACCAAAACGTGTAATGAATTTGACATTGTAGGGCCTATATTGTGGCCTTCCAAACTTTGTCACCGGCAACAAATTTCAAAGGCCTCGTTTAAAAAAAACCAAGATGCAAAGCATATAAAGGTACTCCCAATTTATCTTGAATACAATTACTTTCTGAGATATTCCATAACGAAGAAAAAACGTTTTGGGCCGTTATAGCCGTAAGTAAAGGCTATTCTGGTAAAAAATAAAGCATCAGGCATCATCTGTGACCCATAATGAACATACGTACACATTTTCAAAAAGATCGGCCCAGAAGTTTAGTCTGGAGCGAATGGAACACATTTTGACCACGGACAGACACACAGACAGACAGACAGACACATAGACACACAGACAGCATTTTTTCGTTCCCATAGTAAAGTACTCCCTGTTCTATAAGAACTGGGAGTACAAAAAGAATCATCGCTCAAACGAAATTTGTCGCCCTTTGCGACATGTGTGACATGCCTTACGAGAACCTGCTCCCAAATACTAATTGTTTGAATCGTGTGTAACGAATCTTAAATAAATGTTAGCAAACCGCCAAGAGAATCGTGGACAAACGAGTCACAAGACAAAACACAACGCGTTTCGACCTTTTAGGTCTTCTTCAGGCAAGACACAAACAAATAATACAACGAAAATGAACGAATGAGGGATACCAGGCGTTGATTCAACGCCTGCCCACCTTGCGCTGAAGAGTGAAGAGATCGAAGCTGAGTACCAAATTCGTTCATTTTCGTTGAATTATTTGTTTGTGCCTTGCCTGAAGAAGACCTAAAAGGTCGAAACGCGTTGTGTTTTGTCTTGTGACTCGTTTGTCCACGATGCTCTTGGCGGTTCGCTAACATTTATTTAAGATTTGTTTAGATTTCCGCCTGCAGTCGTCTCACTATGCAGCTAGATCGTTTGTAACGATTAAGAAAGGTGTGTTACTCAGGAGAACCATGTCGCATGATAAAGGCCATACTTCCGCAGCTGAGGAGAGCACAGTTTAATTAAGAAAATTTGTTTCAACTGAAACCAGTATGTATATGTTGCAGTAAATTTGTGAAATCAGTAAATTCGTGAATTTCCTGAAATTTTCAGTAAATTCATGAACTTACTGTTTCACTCAGGGAATTCAGGAATACCCTGAAAATTTCAGGCAATTCACGAATTTCCTGATTATTTGGGGTCAGTTTCACACATTTTACCGAAACACTTAAGATAATTCAGTAAATATGTGTAACTTACTGTTTAACTCAGGAAATTCACGAATGCCCCGAAAATTCCAGTAGATTTGTGTAACATTGTTATGTACCTTTTTGTATCAGTGAAATCTACTCATTCGGAACACCGACTGGTGCATGCTGGGTATTTTTCTGTAGCCGGTACTGACATCAACTCTGGACATCAGCGTCAGGATCTTTTAAGTCCACGCTTGATTTTAGATGCATGCGTACTCAGACTAGACCTTGGTTTATACTCTCATCCAAAAGAGTATATATCTATCTGTGTGTGTGTGTGTGTGTGTGTGTGTGTGTGTGTGTGTGTGTGTGTGTGTGTGTAAGGCTCTCTATTTTATGCAATTTTATGCATGTGGTGTGTGTGTGTGTGTGTGTGTCTGTGTGTGAGTGCATAGGCATGAGAGCGCGTGAGTGCCTGTGTGTGTGCGTGCGTGCTTGCGTGCGTGCATGTGTGTGGGTGTGCACGCGTGTGCGTGTGTGTGTGTGTGTGTGTGTTTGAAATGGACATTATTTACACGCAAAGATTTCTTCCTCGGTAACGTCTTCTAGCGGGTTCTTTAATGGGGAAATAGGGGTAAAGTTTCTTTCCAAGGAAACAGGACCACGGCGACTCGGATTCAAACCTGCAGCAGTTGAAACTGCTGGTTTTCCCAGCGAGTCAACAACTGTCGGGTGCGTTATCCATTCGGCCACACTCCCCCTCAGCTCTCAGAAACACAGCTCACAAAGTATGTCTGACTTTGTACTCACTGCCCTGCACCTATCTGTGCCTATTGGACTTTGTAATTTACGATTTGTGCTCAGTTTCTTTTCTCCTTTGAATTTTTCAATACCTGGGTTTCTAGTTTGCAACTGATGGTTCATTGACTGAAATGTGTAGAAATGGATCGATCGGAAACCATGGAAGACGTTTTTAAAAGGAAACTGTTCCAACAGTCATCTGAATCCAAGAAGTACAACTTGCTCACGAAGACAGAGTATTCCAAGATCATTGACGCTGTGAAAGTGGCATCATCAAACACCAGTTGGAAAAACCGAAACGACCACTATCTTTTCAACAAGTAAGTCACTAGAAGTAGCAGTAAAAGTAATAGTAGGCACAACAACATCACCCCTTTCTTTTCATCGTCAGAAGTCAAAAGAACACCATACCCCCTGTCAGGATGGCGAGTGCCCCTAATGAGGATAAACTTACAAGACTTCAGAAGTCAAAAGAACACCATACCCCCTGTCAGGATGGCGAGTGCCCCTAATGAGGATAAACTTACAAGACTTCACAATACAAAACAAACATCAACACTCGCACTCCCCGCTCTAACTCCAATCGCTCGCAGGCGCACGTTTCTAAGCACCACCAGTCCAACACTGAGAGAGAGAGAGAGAGAGAGAGAGAGAGAGAGAGAGAGAGAGAGAGAGAGAGAGAGAGAGAGAGAGAGAACATGTTCATTTCAAGGGAGTGTTTTTTTTAAATAATTATTATTCACAGGTACGAGGTTCATCAGTGCGGACCAGTGGAATGACAAATTTTGAAGACTCACTAGATGCTCTACTTCCCATGCTCATGGACCGTCTACTTTCCAAGATCAAGGACCGGGTACTTCCCATGCTCAAGGACCAGCTACTTCCCAGGTTCAAGGACCGTCTACTTCCCACGCTCAGGGACCGTCAACTTCCCACGCTCAAGGACCGTCTACTTCCCATGCTCAAGGACCGGCTACTTCCCACTTTCAAGGACCGTCTACTTCCCATGCTCAAGGACCGTCTAGTTCCCATGCTCAAGGACCGTCTACTTCCCACGATCAAGGACCGTCTACTTCCCATGCTCAAGGACCGTCTACTTCCCATGCTCAAGGACCGTGTACTTCCCACGATCAAGGACCGTCTACTTCCCACGTTCAAGGACCGTCTACTTCCCACGCTAAAGGACCGTCTACTTCCCATGCTCAAGGATCGGCTACTTCCCACTTTCAAGGACCGTCTACTTTCCATGCTCAAGGACCGTCTACTTCCCACGATCAAGGACTGTCTACTTCCCACGATCAAGGACCGTCTACTTCCCACGATCAAGAGAGAGAGAGAGAGAGAGAGCAGTGAATTCATGAAATTACTGGACCTCTGCTTCAGGAAATTCGTGAATTTTCTGGAATTTACAGGGAATTCGTGAATTCCCTGAGTGAAACAGTAAGTTCGTGAATTTACTGAAAATGTCAGGAAATTCACGAATTTACTGATTTCACAATTTTACTGTAACATATATAAAGAATTGCTTCACCACATTGATAGATCACAGAACGAAATCCATACGTATTTCTTTTGATCGTACATTTACGAAACATACATTTGACGTAGGCCTGTTTTGACTTTTTGTAGTGATGTAGTTCCTACCTTTTCATCCAGCTGCGTTTCGTTTCTTGTTGTTTGTGTGACAGTTATAGATTTCGGAATCTTACAGACGTGGATCTAATCGTTCTTCGGACTTTCTGCTTTCAGTAGTAGCAGGGCTATGGTGATGTTAATGATGATGGTGGTGGTGGTGGTGGTGGTGTGTGTGTGTGTTGTGTGTGGGGGGGGGGGGGGGGGGGGTGGAGGGTGGATAGGTGGGGACGAGTGGATATAGGTGCTGATGAGTGGAATGAGGGAGGGCGGATGAAGGTATGCGCACTCATCATGGATACAGAGAGAGGAGAGAGAGAGAGAGAGAGAGAGAGAGAGAGGAGAGAGAGAGAGAGAGAGAGAGAGATAGAGGTGCGTGCGTGCGTGCGTGTGTGTGTGTGTGTGAAGAGAAACGAAGATCAATTTTTTTAAACGGTAGGCAAACCGACGGAGAGAAGAATGCGATTCACAACAGGCTCAGACTCGTATGTTGATATCACGCGCGCGCGCGCGCACACAAACGCAAGCGCGCGCGCACACACACGCAAGCAAGCGCGCGCGCGCACACACACACACACACACACTCACACACACACCCCTTTAGATCTTTCAGAATGCTATTCCTTAATTGACAAACAGACTGAGAAAAAGAGAACTATAGGCCTAAAATACCAATCCTGACTCAAATCACCCTCAACCAGTTTCGGGTGATTTGAGTCAGGAATTGGTATTTTATAGTTCTCTGATAAGTAAGACTTTAACAACGAATTAAAAATGATAATCCATCACACATTCTCTTTTAATAACCAAAAAATAACGATTTTTTACAAACAAACATACTGTGTAGGATTATCCGTTTTCAATACTAATTTACTAAACTTTTTAGATTTTAGTTTTTGCTTAATCCTATGTTTTTCCTGATCATTTTCAATAACATCATTTTCACGCAAACATTCATCAAATGAGTCTCTGTCTTTCATGTGAAATAAAACTACAGTCTTTAACTGTTCTCTAAAGTCTTTTAAAACTGAGTTTATATTTTTGACATAAAATCCACACACTTATTCCAGCATGTCTTCCACTGAAAGCCAGTTTTGACAAAGTGTTTCTCTTTTTAACTATGTCTCTTTCTGCCGAACAGTCATCTATAATAAATAGTGTCTGCGTTCCTTCAAACAGTCTATAAAACTGTTCTAAACACTCACTCAGTTTATTGCTAGGATCAACTAAATATATGTCATCATCTGTCCATATAAACTTCTATCATGATATGCTTTGTTCCATTTAAGTGTTGGACAGAAAATCACAATATGATCAAAATTATAGCGATAAACTGTTTGTAATAAGTCTAGGACAAATATTGTTTTTCCACAACCAGTTTGTCCACAAATTAATGAACAATGAGGGGTTTTTGTCATAAAGTTTAACTGCTCCATAGTTTTATAACAGAATTTAATCTAATCCAGTTATTGTTTTTATCATGCTCTCTGTCAAAACTTGTTCAGTATAATAAAACCCTATAAGGCCTAAATGTGTAAGATTAATCCAATTCAGTTCTGTAAGATTGTTTCTATTTAGACTAATATTGATTTTTTTGCTTGTTGTTATGACCTTAATATCCTCACCATTGTGAAGAATGACGACGGTAACTTTAAGACTGTCAACGTCTAAGTTTTGCCAGCTAATTAGAATTCCCTTTAGAAGGACGTCACTAACGCCCACAACCCCATCCCTCTCCACATCTTTTAAGACAGAAATTTCAAATATCATTGTGAACGTGTCTCCTAATTTCATTTGCGGAATGAACTGTAATTTTGTAGAAGCATCTTTCAAAACCGATTCTTTTCTGTGGAGGATGTACTGTTTATTCCCATACGGCTTTATTTCAATCTCTTTTCGACTATTGTCCTCTGGCATAAGACTTACATGTAAAGGACCTGAGTTGAATACTTTTCTGAAATTTTTTTGATGGTTAAAAAATGTAAATGGGCTTATGAATTCAAATTTTATGTCCCATTCTAAATATGGTTCTAAGTGCCATTTGCTGTCAGGTTTTCGAACTATTTTATATTCATACTGGCCAGCATTATTTGCTTCTACATTGCGCAGTTGTTCTAGTTTAGGAAACTTTTTGTTGTCGCCAACCTCTTTGCGTTTTTTAATCACCATCTTTAGTGTACTCAAAACCATACAAAGCGCCTATCTCGCCATTCTGTTCAAAGTCCGCAACGTCTGCAAGGTCTTTTAATTCTAAAGTTATACACCTCACAGGCGCTAATGTAACTCCTGATTCTTCTGGCCCACGCGACATTTTTTAGTACAGTTTATTATTTTATTTCCAAAACTATGTGCAGGTTATCACATTTCACGACTTTCCTGTTTTGTCTGCAATTTTTATATTAAATGATCCGACCCTTCCACAAACTAATCTTTTAAACTGTAAATTAGGGAATTGTATAATTTCATAATCGCAATATGCAGCTTTCCCAGATGGAAGAGCTCTTAAAACAGTTGAGGGCCTTCCATCATACAAGTTTTCATCAGTGCTCAGCTCATCCAAATGAACATAGAGTAATGAATGTAATGCAAGATCGAGCGGATTTTCTCCCTCATAAGTAGTTTTGTTTGCTGCAACTCTAAAACTATGAATGGACCGTTCGGCAGTTGTAAAGCCTAACATTTTAGCTAGCTCTTTATCAAAATAGTACCCTACTTCTTCTTCTTCAGGTTTGAAGGTCAACATTGTTTTTAGATTTGCATTGTTAAGTTTGAGAGTAATGTCAAAGTTACTCATTGCTTCTTTTAGTGAGCAAAACCCGTAATAACCATCAGGTATGGTTAACTGGCTAACTAATTGTCCTTTATTATTAACTTTTTTAATCTTATTATTCTCCTTGGATTCGGTTATATTAAACCATACGACTTTGTAAAATATTTCATGAAGTGCAACCATTCTGGCCCCGCAATTGTTATCAATAGCATGTTCTAAAAACGAAGGACGGTCTTGAGTTGTTATTGTTACAAACATTTTTTAAACGAAATAAAAATGAGCGCATTCAAATATACTGATGCAAAATATTCTGCTGGGCCGCACTACAATCTTAAAAATATAACAACTGATACTCTTGACATTTCTGTGACTCAGTCTAACACCTTTCAAGTAAAGGTTAGTACTCCATTGAACAGCAATCTTAACCCTCCTATTAAAAAAGACTACATTGCGAAAGTGTGGTTTAGTCATCCGATGCAGTTTTACCAGAACCAGTTAAACTTTGCTGTGTTTTGTGCTTCAACTGGGTGTGGAGTGTCGTATGCTGATCACTTAAATCATCCTGATCCTTTGGTGAGGTCAGTGTACAGATTTCATTTCTATTACACCTTCAGGCGTATTTTGTCTGAACTGCAAGCGCCATTACCAAATGACAAAACGTTTAATCCATTTAGCAACAGAATAGACATGAAGGCTTTTGAAAGGATCTGTAACGAATTCAATATTAAGGCCAAGACAGACTTTAGACAAAAGTTGGATCTTAATCATGGCTTAGGCACCCCTTATTTTTGGGGCGTGCACAGAAAGTATAACTATGACTGGAATCCTCCTTACACATCTTTCTCTTCAGGCACAACTGTTCACCTCGGGTCCATAGAGCAAGAGCATAAAACAGCATGGACAACATTTATCTTAGACACTTCTAAGGGCCTAACTAAAGCAGGAATAGAACGAATAAACGACTCTGTTCGTACTTACGTTTGGTGTTTGCTAGGTTCGCAAGCACAAACGAGATCGAGCATAACTGATCCTTCTACTGGTTTTGATGCACAAAAACAATACTTAGCAAATTTAGAGGACGCCATTAATTCTACAGTTGATTTACCTTCAAGTATTAAAAGGTACCAAATGTTTTACAATACGCAAGATCGAAAGTAGACTTTGCTGTTGGCACTGGCTTATACATGCTGCCTTCTGACCTCAGACTCCAGGTAGGTACAATAATAAACTACAATAATGAAATCCTCGTGCCAGGCAATGAACAGAAGGTCGGAAAAAAAAACGAAATAAATTCTGAGCCAGTAATATTGCAAGCAGTAAACAAACAAGACGATCCCCAAGAATAAGTCATCCAATCCCCGTGGCCCAAAGCCCGAAGGCCGTCAAAAAAATAATGTCCATGAATATGAAAAGACAGCGCTTGTTCTTGGATTAACTGGCCTAGGATTACTTGGTCTTTATTTTACTAATATTAACCCGACTATTAAGAGAACTAAGGCCCATAAGTGCTCGGCCATAAAGCCAACTACTTTGCTTGCAGTAGACAAAAGCCAGCTAACAACACCCCTAATATACCGGTAAAGCATCCACGGCTTTACCGGCTAATTTTTTTAATAAACCCGCAAGATGATCAAGCTGTTTTTTTACCCATGATTTATCAGGCGGCGATGGAGGCGATGGCGGCGGAGGCACTAGCCAGCACCACCACCACCGTTT
>CM031615.1:16828645-16831145 GCA_018398815.1 Conus ventricosus
ACCACGCACGCAACGCACGCACGCACGCACCACACCCACACACACACACACACACACACACCATAGAGAGAGAGAGAAAACGGATGGCATTGAACGGAAGGCAATGTAGATTTCACTGAAAACATGACGGCAGCCGCAAATGGATGTATATGTTTGTTTATCTGCTTTTCTGTTCTGGCAGAATCAGCCGCTGGAAGAGAGTTGTCGTCAAGACATCAATCGACTCGCTTGCATATATTATCTTTAATAAAAGGGTGATCGTTTGACCCCAAACAGGACATTTTTTTTTCCTCGTGTTACCCACCAAATATCCATCAATAATGTTTCCTTGCCGCTTGCATAAATAACCGATTGAAAGAATTAATGAGAGAACAAGGACAAAAAAAAAAAAAAAGAAAAAGAAAAAAAAAAAGGAATATGCCGAAAATATGATACAGGACGATTGCAGACAAATTTCCCTTTGTTTAAGAATGTCCGAAAAATAGTATATGACGAAAGAAGCTGGTTCCAGTAAATTGTTTATAAAGCTTCTCATGATTGAAGTTTATACACTTCACTTCAGATAGGACAGATCGCACACCTTGATTTGGAAAACAATAATAAAAAATATCTTAGGAAGTTTGTATGATTTATTCAGAGTATAAAATCGCAGGAAACTTCATTCTTTCTTTATTTCAAGTAATATAGGTTTCATGCATTAATTCTACCGTTCTTTGTTCTGATTTGTTTCCAGCGAGGAAGGGATTCAATATGAGTAGATTTGTGAACCTGCCCTCCATGTCCCAGAAGGGAGGTGTGGTGGTGGTGGTGGTGGTGGTGTGTGTGTGTGTGTGTGTGTGGGGGGGGGGGGGTTGGAATGGGGGAACAGGCTGAAGCATCATGACTCTCTGAAGGACGGCGTAGACTACTCTTCCAAGTAAATCGTCACACCTCAAAGAGTGCTGCAACGGACGGGGGCCAGAATAGCTCTGTTGGTAGAGCGCCGGACTCGTAATCCAAGAGTTCCGGGTTCGAATCTCCGCCGGGCCGTTTCCGTACAGGGTGATTTTCCCCCTCGGAGTTAACATGTTCTGACTTCATTCCCCATACAGTCCTTGAGACTATAAACCGATGTTCCGTGTGTGAACGCACGCGTGACATCTTGCACACACGTAAAATCCCATCACCAACTTTCGGAAGAGAAGGCCAGTTTGGCCGTTGGTATGGATGACACGTTACACATAGCATGCACCTTCCCCGAAGATGGAATATGGCTGCCTTAATGGCGGGATAAAAAACGGTCATGCACACACAAAACTCCACTCCCTTTGTTGGACAGATGGGATTAATACTTGCCAGTCTATACAGGGAGTGTCCGCAGGAGTATCATCAGCCTGCGTACGCAGAAGAAGAAGCTGCAACGGGCAAATGTGGCTAGGCGAACGATCAAGATCGGTGGAAGTATACGTGCAAATGGAAGCCGTGTATGCCTTTTTGAACAGATGTAACGTCTGTCCGGCAATATCACGGTGAAGTAATTGATGTAAAAAAAACCCTCAACTGTTAACTGTGGGGATTAGACAGGTCGTGGAAGTGTCTTCAAGTTGCATTTGGTTAAAAAAAAAAAGAAAGTAGGTTTACTAAAGAGAAGTAGGAAAATTAAAAGGGAAAAATAAACTGTGTCTTCTCAATAGCATAAACTGAATTACGTGGGTATTTATTTTCCAGGTTGCTTGACTGGAGGATTCTTCACACACTCGTACATGCGCGCGAGCGCATCCCCTCTCCCTCCGTGTCTCCCCCCCCCCCCCCCCCCGGGGAGAGAGAGAGAGAGAGGAGAGGAGAGAGAGAGAGGAGAGGAGAGAGAGAGAGAGAGAGAGAACTCACCTCAACTCAACTCATCTCAAAATAATTTAATTGCAAAGGCCACCGACCTATCTGCAATGAGGTCAAGAACAAGAGTAGAACACACACGCGCTCGGCGCATACGCTGAAAATTATGAAAGAAAATATTTGCATAACAAAATGTTCTTCCTGAAATTACTCTGGCATTCGTGAAAGCAGAGAGAGAGAGAGAGAGAGAGAGAGGGGAGAGAGAGAGAGAGAGAGAAGGAGAGAGAGAGAGAGAGACAGAGAGAGAGAGAGAGAGAGAGGAGAGAGAGAGTCACACCTATCAATCAAATTGTATGAACTACAGAAGAAAGCAAAACGAAACACACTATACAAAGAGACAACTACACAACACATCCACCCCTACCCCAAACAAACACATAACTCAATCCACACCAGATTATAATACACATCTATTTTTAGTATTTGCATGTCGGGCATGCATTCATACTGATTAACCAGACCATTTAAAAAGCTGATATCTTTTTAGTGACAGGCGGTGGATGACATCCGTGAGTTCATGAAGCAATCATTTCACTTTTTGAGAGGGTAATGCTACTTTCACTTGTGGTTCTACCTGTGGCACTGATATATATATATATATTATATATATATATATATATATATATAT
>CM031615.1:16856145-16885659 GCA_018398815.1 Conus ventricosus
TGTAATATCTGTATGTTGAAGTTGTTGCTTTTGAATGTTTTGTTTGTACTTTTTTCTCGTTGTATTTGTTTCTTTTTCATGAGGGCAGAATGTAAATACTTTACAAAGCTTGACTGCTTCTCTTCCTTCAAACGATCATTTTGACTTGATTGGCTTTACTTCTCTCTGTCTCTAAATTTCCGGTGTTCTGTCACATTTCCTGCCCTTCTGATTCAACCCTCCCCCCCCCCCCCCCCCCCCCCTCACCCCCCCCCCCCCCAACCCCACTTCCCCTCCCCCTTATTCCCCCCCCCCCCCCCCCCACCTTTTCAAGGCCCCCCCCCCCCCCCCTTCCCACCCACCTTCCCCCCCCCCACACCCCCCCCATTCCCCCCTTCTTACCCCCCTCCTTCCCCCTCCCACCCACCCCCTCGACCCGCGGCTGAGAAAGCCCCACAAAGCCCAACTCTTCCCGTGGAGTAAAACCAACTCTCCCCGGTTTGTTCCAATCATCATTCACATTCCAAAATTCTTCAGTGGCCAAAATCACAAGCATCTATCAAAGCTATGCGCTAAAATTTGACGGAGTGGGGGGGGGTGGGGGACAGAAAGGGGGATTGGCGGGCGGGGCAGGAGGGTAGGGGGAGAGGGGAAAAGGAGGAGGAGGTGGGGGGGCAGTGGTGATTCTGAGCCTAAACTACTCCCAATAGTGTTCCCCAACCACTCCCTGGTGAATGATTTCGGGTATGGTCCAGGAAACACCTATGGAGGCACGTGTCAAAACCTATTTGCCCCATGTCACAGGAAAGTGGAAGCACGCCTCTATTGATTCCATGGGCTGTTTGTAGACTATTTTCCAAATCACTCACAGGGAAATGGTTTTGGAACAGGGTGGGGACGGGGCGGGGGTTGGGAGTATGTGTGTGTGTGTGTGTGGGGGGGGGGGGGTGGAGGGAGATAGTTCAGCCTCAGGTCCAGAATCATTCCAAACCCCCCCCCCCCGCCCCCACCTCTAAAATTTAGATAAAAGCGCAAAACTGGGAGCCCGTAATGTAAGTGGCTATAATTTGGTTTAAAATTTTGTGATTGTTTAATATTGTAATGTAATGTAGTATACTTGTGGATGTATAGGTAGGAATGTGTGTGTGTGTTGTGTGTGTGTGTGTGTGTGTGTGTGTGTGTGTGTGTGTGTTGTGTGTGTGTGTGTGTGTGTGTGTGTGTGTGTGTGTGTGTGTGTGTGTGTGTGTGTGTGTGTGTGTGTGTGTGTGTGTGTGTGTGTGTGTGTGTGTGTAAGCGCGTAGCTTTCATTTTCATTTCTTTTTTGTTTTATTCATCTATCTATTTGATTTTTTTTTCCCGGTGTGATATCACCAGTTATGGTGAAAACACATTAAATAAAAGATTCATTCATTCTGATGTTTTGTCGGTCGGGACGGACACTTGCAGAATGTAGAAGAAGGGAGGGAAGCGATGTAAATGAAGAAAACCGAGGGGAGTTCGGTCTGGATTTACCCGAGAAGTGGTCAGTTTGGGCATGTGTCTTTGCCTGCCTGCCGGGGAGTGAATTTGGGAGGAGAGAGATTAGGGCACGGTACACCGGTATAGCACTGCGGTCCATGGCACTGTTTTGTTTTGTTTTGTTTTGTTTTCTGTCCCGCGTGTTTGTATGTCTGACAGGAAACCTGAACTATATGTGTGGGTAGACATTTTCACATCTCACTGAGCTATTTGTAGGGTCAATGTCTACAAACACAGCACAAGCTGAGGTCTTTAGATGCACAACTAATAACAAATACCCAGTGCAAACACTGTTTCAGCAATGTATGCAACGACAATGTTTAAAAGAAGGGGGGTGTGGGGGCAGGGGGGGGGGCGGGGGGGATGGGAATGGGATGGGGGGGGGGGACTACGAGGTAGATCGAAGGGAGAGCATGGTATGGGAGGGAGAAGAGGAAGGGGAAAGGGGGGGGGGGAGGGGGCAGAATGGAGGTGGGTGTCAGGCAGCGTTCTTTGTGGGAGGTGTGAAAGGAATGGTTTAATAGGTGGTGCAAAGACTGCAGCTTTTGCTGGAGGTTGTTGATAATGACGGGTGTCCCTACCGGCTTCGTCCACATTCTGGGCAAAATAATAATCTAGAGGGTGTCTGTACTTAACACCACCAACAACAACGACGATGACGACGACGACAACGACAACGACACATCAACAACAACAACAGCAATAAATAAATATTGATACTACTACTACTACTACTACTACTACTACTGCTGCTGCTGCTGCTGCTGCTGCTGCTGCTACTACTACTACTACTACTACTACTACTACTACTACTACTACTATTACTACTACTACTACTACTACTACTACTACTACTACCACTAATTTCTAAAATGCCGGGCCTTAAGAATCAGTAAACATACAAGCACTCGGACACAACAGCAATTAAGTTTATACTTTTGTTAATTTGTTTGTTTGTTTGTTGACATCTTTCGGCCCCGTAATGAATGTTGAATGCTAACCATACAATATCTTGAACTGTACAAACCAAAAGAGCGGTGATCGCCTCCTTTGGTTCATAATTTCGGGTTGTTTTTTTTGGGCCTGAAAACGTGAATCCTCCACGTAGAATTAGAAATACAGCTGTTAGGCATTGATCATTTGCAGGTGGCAATCTTGTTTATGGTTTGTCAGCTGCATTTGATGGACAGATGTCAACTGTCAGTCAGAAAGTAACACGTCTGTTGAAGTGGCGTCCAACGTTGGCAGAAATGTCCACATTACCACCGCCCTTACCCATCCTGAAGTGGTGTGTGTGTGTGTGTGTGTGTGTGTGTGTGTGTGTGTGTGCGTGCGTGCGTGCGTGCGTGCGTGCGTGCGTGCGTGCGTGTGTGTGACTCAGACTTTCAGACTATCTCAGACTCACACTCTAACTGTCACGAGAACCGTTAACGTTAAAGGTCCACAGACACAGCATGGTTATCTGAGAAACCATCGTTAATGGACACACCATCTGAGCACCATGTGGGGAGCCATTATCGTCTTTTCAAATTCATGCAATCATGAACGCATTTTGCGATATGAATTTATGGGTCGTCATTGCCTGGGATTTCACTTGGGCATGGTTTTTTGCAAGTTTGGGTTTTCCCATATCTTTTGATAGCCGTTCAGCTGGTTTCCGATATGAATCTGTAGTTCATCATTACCTAGCATTTCACTTGGGCATAGTCTTTTGAGAGCTTGGGTTTGCCGTATCTTTTGATAGCAGCTCGGCTGGTTTCAGTCCTAGTAGATTGTATCCAGAGCAGCTGTTCTCCAGAAACCGAGCTTCGTCTGCGATCACACCACACGCTCAGCATTGTCTGTCTTTTCTTGGAGTGTTCGTTTACCTGCCCCTTTCTGTTGGCAGGCCATGAGCGCTGAGGTGAAGTCTACTAACATCACGTCTCTGTTCAAAGTGTTTAACGTTTACTGTGCATGGTTCTAGGCGGTAGTTTTCAGTCATTTCATTATGAAGGTAAAGCTTCGAAGTGCTTCTTTTACTAGACTCAGAGGTCTATATATTTAGATTCTGATTTCTTTTTGATGGCATATTTTGTTCTTCCGATATGAAGTGTTGGTTGATTTTTCCGGATATGATTCCTACATGTGTGTGTGTGTGTGTGTGTGTGTGTGTGTGTGTGGTGTGTGTGTGTGTGTGTGTGTGTGTGTGTGTGTGTGTGTGTGCGTGCGTGCGTGCGTGCGTGCGTGCGGTGTGTGTGTGTGTGTGTGTGTGTGTGTGTGTGTGTGTGTGTGTGTGTGTGTGTGTGCGTGCGCGCGTGCGCGTGCGTGCGTGCGTGCGTGCGTGCGTGCGTGTGTTCGTGTCTGTGTGCGTTCGCGCGCGCGCGCGCGCGCGCGCACGCATGTATATGTGTTCTATCTGTCGTGCTCTCTCAGTGCCGTTCGTGTCATTCCAGCCCCCGACCTGGACATCTGGACACACAGGACTGTTGGACATTGAGTGTTAGTGATACACGGGAGACACCAGATTCTATTTCATATGGGTTGCCCAAAGGGGTTAGGAAAGGTGAAACGGTTCTCAGCAGTGTTTAATCAGAGACTGATTGACACGGTGAAGCAACAAAGGATATTGATTACTGACGACAGTGACAAGTATGAGAGATATATAGAGAGATATATAGCGGACGGCAGGAACATCAACGTGTACTCTTTTTGAGAGGCACTCACTCTTCTTCGGCGTGAAGAACTCTCAGTCAAAATACAACAAAACAAAACAAAACAAACAAAAACAAAACAAACAAACAATTTTTTAACCATTTTATCAATGCAGTGAACTTCCGCAGGACAGACTTTGCCCATTTTGTGACAACAATGTAGTAGAAAAAGATTTTTTTTTTCTTTCTCCTAAAATGTCCACTTTATTCTGATGTACGGGGACAGGTAAGTCAGAATGACACACTTTTCTTCGCTGTTCTTCTGAAATACATCGACTAAATCAAAAGCCAGTTGTTACCTGAATTCGTGTTTGATGCTGTCACTTGAAGAAAACTTCTTTATGAATTGTCATTAACACCAGCGCCACTTACTTTTCCGGTGGACATAAGGCACTTGTACTGGTTTTGATCTTGTGCGCGCGCGCGCGCGTGTGTGTGTATGTGTGTGTGTATGTGTGTGTGTGCGCGCGTGCGCGTGTATGTGTGTGTGTGTGTGTGTGTGTGTGTGTGTGTGTGTGTGTGTGTGTGTGTGTGTGTGTGTGTGTGTGTGTGTGTGAGTGTGTGTGTGTGTGTGTGTGTGTGTGTGTGTGTGTGTGTGTGTGTGTGTGTGTGTGTGTGTGTGTGTGTGTGTGTGTGTGTGTGTGCGCGCGTGTGTAGGGATCATGGAAGTATGAGAAAAGCTCTTTTTGGCAGATGTGCATCATCATTTAGAACAGCAGTGCTGTACCTTTCATTTAACAGCCCCCCCCCCCCCTCCTCCTCCTTCCCCTACCACAGTACCAGCTCCAACAGTCAATATGCAATAAACATAAGTTTTGCCATTGACATTGTGTTTGTGCTACGTCCAGCAGTTTACAGGGAGCTATAGATGTCAGATCGGTTTCAGGAAACCCATCGGTGGAGACACTGCACTGCAGCTGAGAGACTTGAGTGGTGGTCATAGGTCCCTGTTGTGACCCAGCATTGGTACAACACCTGTTATGTCCCTCAGCTGATGACTGCTTTGCTGCAAAGAATGGTGAGCGTTTTCATCATGATGAACTAACCGCCATGCCCACCCAAAGACTCCCAATAAACTTCTGACCCGTAAAACTTCCGACACGAACTCAACAAGAGGACATGTGTCGTGGAAATCACAACTGAGAGTCGCCACGACAGCCAGTCAAGAAGAAGACACATCGAATTTCACCTTAAGCGAGGATCAGTGATGGTGACAAATGTACCACGGAGACCCAATCTGTTTCCAGACTGTCTGACAGAACTGCACCTCGCATGTTTCCTTGTATAATACACATCCTGGCATCAGCCAGTCCCGAGAGATGCAGCCACCTGCGGTGAAAACAGGTGGGGAACTTTGAGAGGCACCCTTAGAGACCTACCCATTTCAGGTGGGCTAAGCTGGTTGATTTGGCTCTGGTCTTTCCATTTCAGTCCACACGGCTACGTTCCCTAACTTTGGGTAGGAGAAGGCTGGAGCAGAAAAAACCTTCCCTCCCCCCACCCTCAATATAATGCTCCCGACGGTGTCACGGACAGGAGAATGTTGCCACGACCCAGAACCAGTGGAGCCTGGTCTGTACTCCGAGGGACTGGGGAGGGGGGGGGGGGGGGGGAGGGGGTCATGGATTCAACTTTTCAGAAAGGAATTCCATCACGCCTCAGTAGAATTGCGTCTCAGTGCTGGGCTCTGTTGGAATTGGGCCTTAGCGAAATTGGGACGCAATGGAATCAACCTGAATAAATAATAGCCTTTTTTTTTTTTTTGGTGGTCCTCAAACTTCCTTCTCTCGGTCTCTATCTGTCTGTCTGTCTGTCTGTCTGTCTGTCTGTCTGTCCGTCCGTCCGTCCGTCTGTCTGTCTGTCTGTCTGTCTGTCTCTGTCTCTCTCTCTCTCTCTCTCTCTCTCTCTCTCTCTCTCTCTCATGTAATAGCCATACCATTTCATTTGGTCCCAGATTCCTTATAACTCATTTTCCAAGAGGACCCAGTACCATTAAAGCCCAGTATGTTTTCCTATAAAATGAGGCCTATACGTCTGCTCATCCGAGAAGCAGGAGAGAGAAGAGAGAGAGAGGAGAGAGAGAGAGAGAGAGAGAGAGAGAGAGAGAGAGAGAGAGAGAGAGAGAGAGAGAGAGAGAGAGAGAGAGAGAATATTTAGATTTCCGTCTCTCTCTCTCTCTCTCTCTCTCTCTCTCTCTCTCTCTCTCTCTCTCTCTCTCTCTCTCCTCTCTTCTCTCTCTCTGTCTCACTGACAGCTTCCCTCTCTCACTAGCGAGAAAGAGACCAGATATTTCTCATCTGATTTCGGCCCTTCTGGTACTGGGTCTTAAAGATATTGACCCCTATCATTACTGTGCCTTCTTGGGACTGGGCCCTAATGGAATTAGGCCGCAGTGAAATCGGGTCGTATTGGAATCAGGCCCTCATGGAATGGACTTTGATGGACCGTGTTTTTAGCTAATGGCACTGGGCCGGTCTGGAACCGGGCTTCGTGGGACTGTAGAGCTGTTGCGGGACGACTCCTTCCAGACTGCCATCTGTCCACAGCCTGGCGTCTGCATGGAACGCCCTGTGCGTGCCTGCACCCTATGCCAACACAGCGCAGGCTTCCAAGGGTGGTGTGCAGCTAGGATTGCTTCCAGCTGACTGGTTCGGCAGTTGAGGACAGTACTTCTCTGCCCCCCCTCCCCCCCTCCCCCCCCTCCCTCACCCCGCCCCCACCCGCTACTTTCGGGTGTAGCCAGTCTTTTTCTTCTTTCAAAGTGCGATCTGTCTACAGCCTGTGACGATGCCGTGGGGACACAGGGTGAGGGGGGGGGAGGGGGGGGGGGGCTAGTATACAATTCCCACATTCAGACAGCCCAGAATCCTGTTACCTCTTCAGGAATGTTCTCTTTTCCTGAATACAACCCAAACCAAACCCACAGGGCGGTTATTATTATTATTATTATTATTATTATTAGTTGTTGTTGTTGTTGTTGTTGTTGTTTTATTATTATTATTATTATTATTATTATTATTATTATTATTATTATTATTATTATTATTATTATTATTATTATTATTATTATTATCATTGGAGGCCGGAATAGCTCAGTTGGTAGAGCGCCGGACTCGTGATCTTGGGGTTACGGGTTCGAATTTCGGTACAGGGGGATTTTTCCCTCGGAGTTAACATAGGTTTTGACTCCATTCCCCACACAGTCCTTCGAATGAGACTATAAACCGAGGTTCCGTGTGTGAACGCACGCACAACATCTTGCACGCATGTAAAATACCATCACCAACTTTAGGAAGAGAAGATCAGTTTGGCCGTTGGTATGGATGACACGTTACACATAGCATGCACCTTCCCCGAAGATGGAGTATGGCTGCCTTAATGGCGGGATTTTAAAAAAACGGTCATACACACAAAACTCCACTACCTGTCTTATACAGGCGGTGTCCGCAGGAGTATCAGCCTGCGTACGCAGAAAGAAAGAAAGAAATTATTATTATTATTATTTTGTGTGTTTTGGGCTTTTTTTCCAACAGGAAAGCAGTGACAGGGGTAGGAGACAGAAGTCACTGAACTCACTCATGTCTTGCGGGCAGCCCGCTGACTCCGAGGCTGTGTGGATGAGACGCGCGGTGTAGTGGTGGAGATGACTGAACGCGTTACCACCGTGCCGGCCAGACTGACGCCTGGTGTAGTGGTGGAGATGACTGAACGCGTTACCACCGTGCCGGCTAGTAGAGAAGATCAGTTTGGCCGTTGGTATGGATGACACGTTACACATAGCATGCACCTTCCCCGAAGATGGAGTATGGCTGCCTTAATGGCGGGATTTTAAAAAAAACGGTCATACACACAAAAACTCCACTACCTGTCTTATACAGGCGGTGTCCGCAGGAGTATCAGCCTGCGTACGCAGAAAGAAAGAAATTATTATTATTATTATTTTGTGTGTTTTGGGCTTTTTTCCAACAGGAAAGCAGTGACAGGGGGTAGGAGACAGAAGTCACTGAACTCACTCATGTCTTGCGGGCAGCCCGCTGACTCCGAGGCTGTGTGGATGAGACGCGCGGTGTAGTGGTGGAGATGACTGAACGCGTTACCCACCGTGCCGGCCAGACTGACGCCTGGTGTAGTGGTGGAGATGACTGAACGCGTTACCACCGTGCCGGCTAGTGGTGGAGATGACTGAACGCGTTACCACCGTGCCGGCTAGTGGTGGAGATGACTGAACGCGTTACCACCGTGCCGGCTAGTGGTGGAGATGACTGAACGCGTTACCACGTGCCGGCTAGTGGTGGAGATGACTGAACGCGTTACCACCGTGCCGGCTAGTGGTGGAGATGACTGAACGCGTTACCACCGTGCCCGCTAGTGGTGGAGATGACTGAACGCGTTACCACCGTGCCGGCTAGTGGTGGAGATGACTGAACGCGTTACCACGTGCCGGCCAGACCGACAGACGTGCAGGCGTTGGATCGGTCTTTGGGAAGTGGCCGCCTTCAGCGCCGGCAGCGCTGTGGTGTTTGTTCCCAGGCTTGCTGCTGCTCGGGGCCTGATTACACCAGGGCACATGCCAGCTCCGGAAATGCATTGCATCTGTTGCTCTGTCTGTCTGTCTGTCTGTCTGTCTGTCTGTCTGTCTGTCTCTCTCTCTCTCTCTCTCTCTCTCTCTCTCTCTCTGTTGCACACACACACACACACACACACACACACACACACACACACACACACACACACACACACACACACACACACACACACACACACACGGACATAAATGCGCAAGCGCACGCACCCAGAGAGAGAGAGAGAGAGAGAGAGAGAGAGAGAGAGAGAGAGGAGAGAGAGAGAGAGAGAGAGAGAGAGAGAGAGAGAGAGAGAGAGAGAAAGAGAGAAAGAGAGAGAGGAGAGAGAAAGAAAGAACGAACGAATCTTTCTTTAATGAGGGAAAAAGCGGAATAAGCACAAAATGGCTTTTTTACATCCGGCCCTCAATAAAGGGAAATATATAGAAAATACAATAACAACAACAGCAAAACTAATCTAGAATTGAAGTAAACATACACAAACGCTATAAATAGAAAAAGGAAATGGTTACACACAAAAACAGAAGACAATCAATGCCTGGTAGAGAAAGAGAGAGAGAGAGAGAGAGAGAGAGAGAGAGAGGAGAGAGAGAGAGAGAGAGAGAGAGAGAGAGAGAGAGAGAGAGAGAGAGAGAGAGAGAGAAAGAGACAGATACAGTGAGAGAAGCAGGTGGGGGTGGGAGGGGAGGGGTCATCATATATAGTTCATGACAAAATGGTTATTGGAAGATATATATATAGAGAGAGAGAGATTAGTGTGGTTAAAATACCCAAAATGATTTTGATAGTGCTCGACCCCTTGGGGAGCAACATTTTAAAAAACCCATTTTAACACACACACACACACACACACACACACACACACACACATATATATATATATATATATATATATATATATATATATATATATATATATATATATATATATATATATATATATATTATCACCAAAATATAATTATAACACACAATTTCTGGAGGGAAAAAAAATAATTGAACAGGCACCCCATCGTGTAAGCAAAGACAAAAACTTACACTTGACAAGCTGCACCTTTGGAACAATAGATGTGTGTGAGAGAGAGAGAGAGAGAGAGAGAGAGAGAGAGAGAGAGAGAGAGAGAGAGAGAGAGAGAGAGAGAGAGAGAGATACAGACAGACAGACAGACAGACAGACAGACAGACAGACAGACAAATAGACAGACAGACAGGCAGGCAGAGACAGAGTCAGACTGACAGAGAGACTGAGAGACAGACAATCAGATCGACAGACGTAAGCTATACACACGAAAAGACGGACACTTTCGGAAATGAATAGACAGACATACAAATGAGAGATGAAAGAGCACTACCAAAGAAAGCAAAAGATGACATGTACACGTTTGAAAGGTAACATTTCTGACTGTTCTTTTTTCCCAATCCGAGTTCTTCACTATCTGCTATCGTCCTCCTTCATTTAGAAGAGAGAGAGAGAGGAGAGAGGAGAGAGAGAGAGAGAGAGAGAGAGAGAGAGAGAGGAGAGAGAGGAGAGAGAGGAGAGAGAGAGAGAGACTCAAGACTGAAATAATTTATTTTGTTTTAAGCATATAGCCCATTCACAATTGGGAAGGGGGGGGGGGGGGGGATCAAAATCGATCATAAGCGTTATGCAAATATACACAATTCCTTGCAACATGGAAGCCGTATCGTGGTAATGAGGCGTTTAACATGAAATAGATAACAATTTTTATAAGTAAGTTACAGCTTAAATCTTTTTTTAATTTTTTATACAGTTTTTACGATGTATCCAGACAAGGATCTTATTCCTCACCAGCACTTAAAACGCAAACTACTCTCTCTCTCTCTCTCTCTTGGTAATCACGGAAACTCCCAAGAATGCGATCTATGGTTTTTGCATTGTTTTCCAGACACATCATTAACTGCTCTCCAATATCATGTCCATGGTTTTCCTGCAATGATGGAATGTCTGCTCCGAGAGTAGCGTTGTCGTCTGTCCGCCGAATCTGTGCGTCACATCCTGTGTGAGTTGAGTGTGTCGTGTTTTCCGGCACACACACAGCACACGTCGTCTAAATCTTCTTCAGACTCGTCAGCATGTTCGGACACCTCTGCATTTTTAGAACCATGGAATACTGCCACTGCCTGTAGGTTTGTGTCAAACACTGGGGTTGCGGTTTGATTTTGCTTACATTCACCAGCACAAGTGTTCGTGTTGTTTCCGAATGTATCAAGCGCCGTAGTATTTTCCCCTCTGTAAAATAAACTTGGAGGGGTTGGGAGAAAGAGCGCAGAGGGGGGATGAAGATGAACTCCCTTTCTGTTCTCTGTGTGCTTCGGGTCTTCTCCTGTTCCTGGTTGCTTGTGACGGGCGCTTTCTCCGCTACACAACAGTGCCACTGTAAGTTGGCTGAGAACACTGATTTGCTGGTTCCAGTCGGAGCCCAACTACGGTGTGGTTCTCTCTCCCGTCTATTTTGTATGAAGACAGTGACATTTCCTGCATAAGAGCATTGAGAACACTTTCTAAATGCGACGGTAGATCATGTACAGGCATTGCGAACAGCTTGTCAGCTAAATTTGACAAACTTTTTGCTTTGCTGTTAGAAAGCCGTCTTGCTGGCAGCCAAGCGAGCGAGCGAGAGAGAGAGAGAGAGGGGATGCATACATATGTCATAAGACAACAAACGAGAGAGAGAGAGAGAGAGAGAGAGAGAGAGAGAGAGAGAGAGAGAGAGAGAGAGAGAGAGGGAGAGATAGACAGAGAGGATGCATACATATGTAATAAGACAACAAACAGAATATGTGCAGCATGAATGTAACCCTTGGACAGGAACATCTAATACATAAAGCGCGTTCTGTCTGGCTGTCTATGTACGTGTCTTTGTCCACAGTTGTCTGTATGTCTTTTTTCTTTGGTCCCAGCTGAGCTATTCCGGCTGACAGGAAGGGTACTGTTTTGTCTTTTATCTATATGGACGTCAACGGTGAAGCGTACATGAGTTTTCGAATCCCGGCATCGGTCCGTTTCGTCATAAAAGGCATTCAAAATGCGACCGATCCCACATCCTAGCGTACTTGATGTGCGCAGTATATACTTATGGGTCACCATGCTGACCTCGGAGAAGATCAGACGAAATCTGGAGATTGTCTAACTGACAATAAAGACAGACAACACTGGACAAAAATACGCACACAGACAGCCAATCAGAACTCGCCTTATGTATTAGATGTTACTGTCCGAGGGTTACACTCACGCTGCACGAATTCCGTTTGTTGTCTTATTATGGGATAGCTTTAAGTCTTGGCTCATTGGGCTTACTACTGGCGCTTGGTCACGTGATGGAGAGAAGCCCTTTAAATGAAAAGCCATGTTTGTAAGTATAGGTCTCTATTAATTAATCAGTAACGTTTATGAGATCATGGAAGAACTGACTTTACTTTAAAACTGGATCATATCCCAGCTTTCCAGCATGTACGGAACTTCGATGTAGGCCTCAACACCAGTTTCACTAATTGTCTGGAGTGGAAACGGAATGCTTGTACAGAAGAAACACAAGGATATGTATCATGATTATTTATGTATAGCGGGTGGAACCATGAAACAATATTATCGTTATTTTTTATGTATAGGATAATTGTATCATGATTATTTATGTATAGCAGACAGAATCATGAAACATTCTCCACTCTTTGGTTGGCCAGAGCATACGTTGGATCTGCACATCATAGAATAATTATTTCCGGTCCTGTACATGTCCATCTGTAGGATAGCTTGACAACC
Organism: Conus ventricosus; assembly: GCA_018398815.1. Lineage (NCBI taxonomy): Eukaryota > Metazoa > Mollusca > Gastropoda > Neogastropoda > Conidae > Conus > Conus ventricosus. Next base: position 16,868,700 of record CM031615.1, read on the forward strand.
CTGCAGGCTTCTCCTCTTTTCTTTTTAATTTTGCGGAGTGGTTTTAGAGAACAATGTCTAGATATGATTAAATGATTAATGTCAAGATCTCTAGTAGCAAACCAAAGCGAAATGCTGAAATGTATTCACAAAACGAATGATATCTTATGAGGGCTGATTTTAAAAAACCCTGTCCGTTAAGCTGCCATGTCTTAGCTGTTTACATCAAATATGTTTGTTTATTGAGATGAAAATATAGCCTTTGCACCATCAGAATTAAGATGACGCAATTATCTAGTGTAATTGCATGACTACACTGAAAATGAATTGTAGGCCTAACAGACAGTGTGTCCAATAGGACAGCGGCACGGAGCACTTGAAATGATATGTCTTCACAAGGAGAGAACAGTAAAAAGCCGACTCTAAGCCACTTTCACCCTCCACCGAGTTTTTGGGCGAAAGTGGCCTAAAAGCCGCCTTTTCCTGTGGCGGAAGAGGAGAGAGAATCACCGGCAGACAGACAGAGAAGAGAGAGACAGAGAGAGAGACAGACAGACAGACAGAGAGGCGGGCAGACACACACACACACGTCACACACACACACACACACACACACACACACACACACACACACACACACACACACACACACACACACACACACACACACACACACACTACACACACTACACGCGCGCGCACACACACACACACACACAAACTAACACGGACACATGCACACACAGAGAAACACTCACACACAGGCCAAAAAATCAATACTGCTGCACCTCCTCTACCCCTCTTCCCCCCTCCTTCCTGCCTAGCATGACATCAGCCTTCCTACGCTAACACTGCCCGCGTGGCGGCCGCTCACGACTAGGTTAACCCGCGCGCGCTGTGTAAACGAAGCACACTCGGCTGGGTTGCACCACATTTGGAAAATTCGAGATTGCCACGTCGACAAACACCGGATCGAGGCTGTCGCGTGACACGACCGGGTTTGCCATTGTTGCTTGGACTATTGAACAAGAAGGCTGTGTTTCGACTGCGCTCTGTTGTGGCCACTGTGTTTTAATTGTGTTATTTTAAATGGCTAAAACGTTACTGAAGAACAGGTTTGTTATTCGAGGCCATAAGTTTTACTTTAACTGCATGTTAGAGTATTTGTTGAAAGAATTAGGCGAAGCATGTTGTGAAACCGGAGAGATTGTTTTTATAGAAAACAAAAAAGTGAACTAACTGCTTTGGAAATGAACGACTATCTTAAAGGTTTGTTGGTTCAAGGAAATGAAACAAGATGTAGCCAGTTTTAATACGTGTTTGACTATTGATGAGATGGTTCCTTATCTAATAAATGGCGCTGCATTGTTGAAAGTGGCCGAAGCAAAACAAACCATCACGCGTTGATTGTTGGGAGCTGGCTTGAGACAGCTAAAGCCATGTTTAAAAAACATGGCGTTCATTTCTTAAGGCGGAGGTAAACACGGCTGATTTGTATGCTAAAAAACTTATATTTGAAACATTTTTGCTGTTCCTTCCAAGTAAAATGTTCTTAGTTTGTATTAGACTTGATTGATTGTTAACTACAGATTCAGTGTTCATGTGGCAAGCTGATCTGTATTAAGATGTGTATACTTTTCTAATTTTAACCAGTTCATCTGCCTTCAAGTGTGCCCTTATGCAACTGAATGGCCTACCACTGACGTAAGATCTATTTTTAGATACCGCTCCTGCATGAGCGGTCGGGGTTGTTTAGAGTTGGCTGCTTTAGCAACAGTGCGCGCGCACTGCAGTCCTACCACTGACGTAAGATCTATTTTTAGATACCGCTCATGCAGGAGCGGTCGGGGTTGTTTAGAGTTGGCCGCCTTGAATTTCCACCAAGCACTTCATGACTTTGTATATATTGCTGTGATTACTGGCTTCACTGCTTCGCTTCAACGTCCTGCTTCAACTTTTTTGGCTGCCTTTGGGCGGCCGCAGAATGTACTTTATTCAACTGTCTTGTTTATTAAATCAAGCTTTTGATAAATGAAACTTGGTGGCTGCTTTGAATAATCTTCAGTTGACAGAGAGACCGGCAGCCGTCTTGAATTTACGGGCGTTAAGCCCCCAACCAAAAAAACCCATTCCCATTTCCTATGCAAGCACTTCCCTTTTTTTTAAAAGTTTGTGCGTGTGTGCTGTTATTGTTGTTGTTTTGTTGTTTACTGATAATAACTATATTATATTCTGAACATTCGTTTTGTAAAAAATAATTTTAAAGGTGCCGCACACCCCACGTCCCCCCACCCCCACCCCCACGCAGGGCACGTCCCCCCACCCCCACCCCACCCCACGCACGCACGTCCTCCCACCCCACCCCCCTGGTACACCACACACACTCCCACCCCCACAGTCACCCCAAGTTCTTAATTAAGTTTTTAATTAAGTCCCCAAAGTTCTTAATTAAGTTTTTAATTAAGTTACTTCAATTCTTAATAAGTTCTTGATTAAGTTTTTAATTAAGTTCTTGATTAAGTCACCTCAAGATCATAACTAAGTCACCCTTTTAAGTACAACCAAGTTCTTATAATTATCAAAAAAAACAATCTATGTTTTTATCTTAAATAGTAAATGTTTTAAGATAGTACACACACGCCTAAAAAAAAACTTTGTCATCGTTTGAGGATGTCTTGCCCCAGCGTTCTCTGCATAGATCTTTTAAGGAAAGGGTCTTACATCCGAAGCAACCGCATTGATTACAATTTTTGGTCTATGAAATGTTTTTATAGACTCCATGTCTTTATTTATTGACTTTATAAATTTTATAATACGCCATGATCTATTTTTATAAAAAAATTAAAATTTTAATTCTTAAAATATTATTCCATTATAAATGGACAAATGATGCTTTGTTATGGCGGTTTGGCGTGCGGGTTTGTCTTTTTCTGCATTTAGTGGTTCAGATTTTTTTGGTTGCTTTTTTTTTCTGTTGCCATTGTGTATATATTTTATAGCCGTAATAACTGCCCCCAACAGCAGCAATGGCGCCAAAAATGGCAACAGTTTTAAGTTCAATATTCCATAAAAGACTTTGGGGCCCTTGTATCACATGGAGTTTTTATAGTGGCATTGAATCAACTTGTTCTGGCGTTGGCGGTGTTATTTTTCATGATGAGTCATATTCTGTAACATTAATTTTTTTTGTCTGTTCCACTCTGCTAATTTTTTTCCTGCTTCAACACGCCCAGGTTTTTTAACGGTCTCCACCTGATTCAGCGTTTTCTGCTGATTTTCTGGCTTGGTTACTTTCTCCACCTGATTCAGTGTTTTCTGGTTCTGCTGATTTCCAGATCGTTCCATTTTGAAGGGAAATAAATTATATGATTAAAAGTTATTAATCCCATGATTAATGGCGATAACAATGTTCCAATCTATATTTAAAAAATCACACCCTAGAGACTCTAATGACTTTTTTTAAAACTGGATCTTGCGTTAAATCATACGTAAGATCTTGTTCAGAATCAATGGAGCAAATCTACTGACTATTTAGTGTACAAACTAAGAGCCGTTTGCCCCACACTTTTTACCATTCTCGACCCCAGCTGCGCCTTCATACCTGTTATGATATTTTAAATAATGTCTTGTCGGCGACATCTGTTGAATCTTTTTCTATGCTGAATTCATTTCCCGGGGAACTGTTTTGTTTTCCCACATTGCTGCCAAAGAAAAACAGCCCCCTTTTTGGGCATAATAGCTTGATCATCAACTTGGTCATTCATAAGTTCGGGAAAGGTTTAGGCTGCCTTGTAGCTGTATAGATCATCACTGTTCATGTTTTTTATTAATTATAATTATTTATTTTTAAAAAATGAGCACCGAAAAAACTGTTACCAACCTTGTATACCATTTCTGCTGTTATTGGAGGACTAAGTGTAGGATACTCAATGCTTGGTAAAAAGCCTGTTAAGAATTAAACCAGCAGATCTTGGGCAAACTAGACTTTGAGGATTCAGCAAGCTGATTGCTTATCATTGCAGCTTCGGTTGCTACGAAAGATTTTCTAGTTAAGCAAGGAATAATTCCGACAATATAAATATGTAAGAAAAAAATACATTTATAAAAATGGCTTCACTCGCAATAATGATAGGCGGCGCTGTGGTGAATGCGCTTGCTTTTAGCGGAAGAAATTTCGCATTTAGTAAACTGCGGGATGACGGCGAGAGAAAAAGAAATAACAAAGCTATGGAGGAACTAGCAGCTGCGCAAGACGCCTATGAAAAGCAGAGAATTGAGCAGTTAGATTTTATTAATGAACACACTGAAAAGACAGGGGCATGCAGCTTACACATTTAAAAATGTTGATCAAGCAATAAAACAATTTTATCTAGTAACAGGCAAACCATCCAGACATTGCCCCACCAAAATATCAGCGACTTTTATCAACCATCAGAACAACAAAGATGCAAGAAATCGGGTTTATTGTCGTTGTATGACCTTTTGTGTTTTTTGTTGCACATAATATTGGCTGGGGTAAAAAATGAACAAAATCTATTATTTGCCAAAAGGATATTGGAAGGGTATCGCAGCAATACAAAAGCTAAGCCAAGCGGCAGGGTCAGTGAACAAACAGCAAAAGAATGGTTATCTAAACAAGCGTTTTGGGGCAAATTTATTTACCAGCGCCTAGACGAATACAGAGACCACACTTTGTCAATACAACTCCCAAACGACACCCATCAAATGGATCTTCTATATTTACCTCTGATAGGATTAGACCGAAAAAGATTTAAGTACGCACTCACAGTCATTGATATAGCTTCAAGATATAAAGATGCGGAACCATTAACAAAAAAGAGTGCTTTCTGCTGTTGCTGTTGCCATACAACTGATATACCAACGAGGGCCCAAACTAACTTATCCTCGCATGATTCAAGTTGACGATGGAAAAGAGTTTAAAGGCCAAGCGAATCAATTATTGTTGAAACATAGAGTTACCATCAAAAGAGGCATCCAGGAGTTCCCCAGATCACAGCTTTAGTTGAAAACTTTAACAAACAGTTAGCCGAAAGACTTTTTTTCCTACCAGTATCACAGAGAGCTTATTGACAACTCTCGCAACACAGAATGGGTTAAAAGACGCCCTCAGTTTTGGCGCGCAATGAATAATGAAAAAATTTAAGGGCTAAAACCAGTACAAGCAATCAAAAAAAAAAACAATAAATGTTGCTGAAGACTCCGTACACCCAGCAAACTATTACCGTTTGGTTTGAAAGAAGGTACCTTTATTACCGGGAGAAGCAGAAGGGGACACTCGCATCAGGGCAACCGATCCAATTTGGAGTATTGTTTCCATATGAAATAAAAAGAATTGTAAAGATGAATCCGCCCGTGTATTATTTACGAGAAACTGACACAACAAAACAACAGCTCCTCAAGATTCTTTTGTGAAAGAAGAACTGCAGATAATTCCGCCAGAAAACCCGTTCCGCTTTAATTAATTTACGTAAACATATTTTGGTTTAAAATGGAAGGCCAGAAGGAAGCGCGAACGAAAAAAAGAAGGTAAAGGAAGAGACCATGAAAAGATACGGGAATCATTTTTATGCGTGTAATGCCTATTAAGGAAACATTTTCGAGGATTAACAATGCATGCTAAATCATCCAGATCACCTACAACTCAACCCCCAAATTGGGAAAAAGAATATCTTGAAATATAAAAAAAATTCGAACGCGTCAAGCAAACATGAGAAAAGATTTTAAATGAATTGGGTGAAGTATTGATTGATCTTAAATAAAAGTTGATGAAAAATTAAAACCCCCTGTTTATGCGGTCCTCCAGTGCCCGATTGCATATGAAAAACTCGGATTAAAAAACACCCGTTTTGTGTTTGTTCTAAACTAATGATTTTTGTTTTCAACTGTTGTGTTGACTCTGTAGATTAGATTTCCCGTTTTTACGTTGTCATGATGAAAGTCTTATTGCCAAACAAAGCTTCTTTTTAGTTGTCATATATTTTACTGCACACGCTGCGAGATATTCCCTTTGCTTTCTTAATGATTTTCTCCCGGCTCGAAATACTGTACATTTTTGACTTAAACCAAAAAACTCCTTGATCACCTTTCCCGATAATTCTCCTTCATTTTCCTAAAACCTTTTGTTAGTAATTGAATGTAAAGGAGAGTCTTTAGGGTAATCAGATGTGTCATACCATCCCGCATGTCCTTAGCTACTTCCATTTCCCTGTCTTTATAGATGTCTTCAGTAGGAAAATCTATAAAAAACTGTCTGTATCTGTGTAAAGTACTCTGGACTCAGGATACGAGGGCTTAAAGTAGTCCCTAAAGAAACTCTAACATCAAAAGCTTTGATAATTTAAAACAGTAAACCCAATAAATACAGGTTTGTCTAATTTGACTTTCTTTTTTTTCATCATTATGCCAAAAAGCTGATCATGGAATCTTCTGAATCCTGATAATTGGTTTTGAAGTCACTTAATTGCTTCGTTTTTTTGGTGACCAATCTGACGTCTTTGCGCTTGTGCGGGGTTCTCCATAGTCTTTCCAAAACAGCTGTTGTTCATCAACTTGAAAAAGTCTTTTTCTGAAGCATCTGTTGGAATTTAGTTCTGAGATCAGTGTTCTTCAGATGTATGGTTTCATGAATGTTTTTGATCAAAAGCAATTATGCGATGAACAGCTGTTAACTTCAAACCGTGTCTTTAAAAAAAATTGTAGAAGTCTGTAATGACAGACATAATTTTTTTTTTCCGCGAAGATTAGGCACAAGTTTAGGTGGCTCTCTTGGATCCATCTTTAGACTTTCTGCTGCTAAGGATAGTCATTATGCAGGTCATGGAGTTCATAAGGAATTCTAAATCAACTTCTAGAATGTTTTCCACGCTGTTGATCAGGGCGTTAAAACTGCCCAACCACTTTTTAAAGCCTTTTGAATATTTTCGTACCTGTGTACCTTGAAGTTACGTAATGGAAGTGATTGCGGCCATTGGGCCCCTCCATACAGATTGTTTGCATCTAAATACATGAGATAGTTAGACCTTTTACCCTTTGGGTCATAGTGTCCAAGTATTTGTTGTTTTTCTTTACAGTATTTATGCGACGCCATACTAATTCCCCCACGCAACCCTTTTCAATATCTGAATCATTGTAAATCTTTACAATAAATAAACTGACTCCAGTAAACTTAGAAAGCGTCCCAGCTATCCTGTGAATATATCGCAGGATCCAAACTGTAAAAGTTTCATGAGGTCTTTCTATAATTTTCAAAGACGTCCCCAACAACATACATCTGCCATAAAATAGGAGCATGATAGTCTCCCATAGTTTTACAATCTAACTTTTGCCAAGCATCCTGGTGCGTAATCGGAGTCGCTGATGTCCTTCCCCTAAGACTAGAAAAGAACGCGCCTTTGGCGGAAGTGTATCTTTATCAAACCTTTCCAACTGTTCATGTACTCAAAGGTTAAACGCCCCTTTTTAAACGAGAGTTGGGTCAAAATATTCTTCCCTTATTGGGCAGGCTTTAAGGCTAGCCAGTGACTTAATGAACCATTGTGTGCTAGGTCGTAGAAAGACATGTATTTAAAGTGAAACTGTACTTTTTGAGACTGTGCATGCTGAACCTAAAGGCATCGTCTACTGCTTTCATTATAGGGTGAGAGTCATAACCCGCAGTTGTGAAAGAATACAGGCAGCTTCATGTCTTGGATCAAACTTTTGTTGAGATTGATTTGTTATGCGCCGCTCTCTGACTTTCGCTAAAGTGATCATGGTTTCTTACTGTGGGGTTTCACTTTGGGCGTTGCTCTAAACAAAACAACGTGAGTGACTGGTCATACTGTTGTTGGGCTTCAGGCGTCATCATGATTTCAGAAAATTCGATTATTAGAACACATTACGCACTTGCGGGTGCGCGTAAAAATCTTCTAGCCGCATTGGGCCTCTATAAATTCTGGTTTGAATAAACACCATCCGACCAACAAACAATGAAGCAATGAACAAATCGAGATACTCTTAAGACTGTTTTCGAAGTTTTTGTGGTGCTGGCCCTCATAAGGAACATAAGCGACCGAGTCTGGTAAACTACGTATGGCTGTTTGCAGCCGTTCAGTCTTAAAATACTTTTGATCTGGCGGGGGCGTGTTAGTTTGTCTTACAGTCTACAGAACTTTACAATGTTTTAAGGGTTTAGCGCGGCTTTAGCGGTTGGAACTTGTTAACATTTCTACAGAATCTTGTTTTTGTTATGTTTGAAGTATGCGCTAATAATCTGCCATTGTGCGTTCAATGGTAATGGGGCAGCCTGGGCAAAAACATTTAGGAGTAGTCAATGACTTTTGGCTGGTTCGCCTATTGTTGGGCTGTCTTGGGACATTTAATTGGCACCCAAAATTGTTCCTCACCCATTTATAATTAACAGTTACGGGTGTTTGTTCTTCAAACTGATCAATTGGTCTACACAACAGGAAAGGAATTCCATGAAGTTAAGATCTTTGGCGTATTGCCGATAGTTAGTCACTCTCTCTGCCGTGTTCGCGGACATGATCAGCCTTGGCAAGAAACGCACCACATGAAACATTTGTTGTCTGATTCTTTAGTTTAACGCTCTCTTTGAACCACCTTCGAGGTACGGAATGTAGCCTTGCCTACAATTTGGGGCCTTAGCCTTTTAATCTAATCTCTAAGATTTGCCTCTGACAACCGAGCCTCTCATTTTAGCTTCTTCAGCGGCAGGCAAACGTTAAGCAGTTCGTCTCCCCAAAACCGGGGTGTTAAGTCATTATGGAAAGAATAGTCTGTGTTTTTCGAGACCCAGATTTCAAAATTTTTTTCATTTATTGTTACATAGTCGTTTAAAAACAGTAACATTACTTTAACGGTGGGTCTTTTTAGGTTGCTGGAACTTGAGAAATAGCATGAACACACTTGCCTGTACGTTTTTTTGGGTCAATGACTTCTAAATCAATATCATTCGTGCCTTGCCTTGGCTTAAGGCTGTGTCAGCCCCAATTGATATGGGTAGAAACCAAGGCTCATAAAAAATTTGTTATGCCTGCATAGTTATGGGGGATTGTCTTCAGGTGACAAGCCCTAGCAAAAACATTATGGGTCTCCAAAACCCCCAAAGTCGGAGGGGCGCCCACGTGGGGGGAATAAAAAACGGTCCAACAAATGTTTCACCCCCCAGTGAGCATTGGTACCATAGGTTCAAGTATTGGCTTTTTGGGTTGATCCCTGGAGTCTTTTCCCGGTTTCGAAAACAAAAAAAACAAATTCAGTGTCTTGTAAACGCTCTCTCTCGGCATTCCTTCAAAAAATTCGTCCTTGCCCTTCATATATCTTACCCATGCTGCTTTTTTTCTAAGCAACATATTTATTTAAAATTTAAAAAAATACAAGGGGTTTAATCAAATTAATATCAACGGTTTTTTTTGTGTTTGGACTCAAAACTAAAGTAATAAAAACCTTTTTTGGTGTTGTAAGTGACTTTTTGAACAGAGTTAAAAAGTCTCGTTTATTTTTTTACACCCTTTTTTTCGCTCGGGCGGCTTTTGAGAAAAACTTTCCCCCCTTTTTTTGAAGTCAAATTTTTGTTTTTGAGTCATAAAAAATCGGCCGTAAACGTTTAAAAATTCTTACCGGATGGTTGGGTCAAAAGCGCTTTATTTATTGTCAGTTTGAACGAGCTAAGTTTAGCTGTTATTAGTTGAACCATACTTTTTTGGCTTTGGAGTTTATTTTAATTTTTTCTATCAGACCTACGCTAATGAACGGCCAAGAGCAAAAGACAAACCGCCTGGGTAAAGCTGCGGGTGACCAAATTACCTGTTGCTAAGAACCAAACCGTTTCCTGCTGATGAGGCTTTAGTCGATGTTCCATTTTAAAACATATTCAGCTTTAAAGGCGCAAATACCTTTTGTTTTGGTTTTGCTGATTTTGAAAGGTCTGCTCTTTTTTTGTTGCATTTGGAAATTTTTGTTAATCTGAAGGTTTTTTTTTTCAGGGGTTTCTAAAAACAGCAGAATTCCCTGCTATCTCTTCTCTTGGCATCCCCGGGTGCTGTAGGCACTTTTGGAAAAAAACCAAACAGACAGTTTTTTATAAAAATAAAAATAATTTGATAATACTATTCTAATCTGTTTTTTTTCTATTCAGCTGCGCTAATAATAAAAACAAATGAAATTTAAGCGGTTTATGGCTTCTTTTCTTTATCAATTTGAATGTTTAAAAAGTCTTTCATTTTCTCCCCTTCCAAACAACTAAATATCCTCTTTTGCCCTTTAGGTCAATCCTAAACCGATTTGTTGTTAAATAATCATCAAGCCAACTTTGTGAAGAAAAAATCTTTAGCATGGGTTGCTGTTGGATTTCTCCCCCTCCCACCCCCAAAAAAATTTTCTTATTTCGTCAAATGATGAAAAGGGTCAACCCCCGCTAGCGTAGATTTTTAGGACTACCGTCAATTGTACATTGCCTTTCGTTATTTTAGGTTTAAAAAAACTTTTGCTTGCTTTTTTAATGGTTCTTCATCTTCGACAGCAAAAAAATACCTTTAAGCGAATGTGCTGTGGTCAAAAACTAAAATTCCTTAGTGTCTGCCCTGTTTTGGGGGGTATGTTGTATGATGAATCACTCTTTCGAAAAAATTTTGCTAATTTTGACTCTTTTGGGTCCTTAATCAGCTTTGCTAAATCAGGGGCTAACAACGTCAAACTCAACGAGATGTCAGAATGCGTACTTTGCTTGGGCGTCGTTTATTTGAAACATTTTTGTATTTTAAAAGTTTAGTTCTATGAAATCTGTCTTTTAATCTCCTTGAAAGATGGTGCATGCGCTTTTAAAACAACTCAAAATCTAAGGGTAGGAAAAAAGCGATTCCATCGAAAACTTTACGCTACTACTTTTTGCCGTCTTCAAATCGCAGCCCCTTTTTCTATGTTTTAGCGCTTCTTCTTTTTCAATTCTTAAAACCAAAAAGTCACCCCTTTCTTTCCCCGGGGTTACCCAAAATCAGAATGGGTTAAAAAATTGTCGCATTGTGTAAAGAAAATTTTCTTGCCCCTCAAGTTTTATAAAAATTTTCTTAACGATTCCCCCGCCCCAGATTCTGTAAACTTCCTGTTTGGGTCTGTTTTTAAAAGCGGTTTCTATTTTGAAATAAGCGTGCGACCCTTTTGGCACAATCATTCACCCCCCCTAGGTCTGGAAATTTGACAGTAAAAATTTGACCCGAAATAAAAGGGTAATGGATTATTTGGAACGTAATTTTCCCGCTTATTTCCCTACCCAGGGGGTTTCTTTCAGTCTTTTTTAACGGTTAAGAATGAGCCATGTGCTTGGCCTTTTTTTTTTAAAAACAAAAAAAGTTAATTATTTAAAACATGGCGGGAAATTGAAGCTGAAGAAGATTATGATGTTTTTGATCCTGGAGAAAAACATGAGTGAATGACCCCTTTGACACAGCATCGCTAAAACCCCTTTCAATGCGGCTGAATTAACGAAGTACGGTCGAAGCATTTTACAAAAGTTTAGGCCAAAAAAACCTCCGAATTTATGACCCAAATGATTTTAAATTTAAAAGATGGTCATTTGTCTGTAAAAACGCCCAAAGGAAAACTGTTCGCTTAAAACAAAACCCCCCATCAAGTTTTTAGCCAAGAGTACAATTTATAAAAAGACTCAGTGTGAAAGACAAAATCGCCTGGCATTGCAAAACCAAAATTTGATGGGAGGCAGTTTTAAACTTCAAAACACACTACAAAACCCCCAAACACAACCAAATACAAAACATGGAATTAAAAAATTAAAAATCAATCGGCGATGAAATAATAAAGCAATAAAAGCAGAAACCCCGTTTTCAAAAGAAACAGCTTTAAAGACTATCACACCCCCCGCACCCATGGAGAAATCGGCCCTTGACATGCTTTGGAAGGATAAAGGGGGAAATTAACAAACAATTTGAAAAAACTAGGTAACTGATGACATAAAAAAAAAAAAAGAAAAACTCGTTGAGGTGAGACCCCAATTAGGGCCGAATTAAAGAAAGAATAAGACAAAGACTAAAAACTTGAACAAGAAAGATCACAAGACTAGAACGCTAAATACTAACCGAGACCAAATTACGAACTCAAGTGAATAGAATAAGAAAACTATCGAAAAAAATTTTTTTATGAAGCACGCACGCAGAAAGAAAACGAACACTGTTTTGAGGCAAGGAGTCACATTAGCAAGCGTTTAAAGGCCTTAATTTTCAATAAGTCACTGGTGTTGGTATTACAGGGCGGTGGAGGTCAAAGTCCTACCTCCCCCGCCTCGCCTCCGCCTGATAAATCAGGGAAAAAAACAGCTTGATATCTTGCGAATTTATTAAAAAAATTTGCCGGTAAAACTATAGACCTTTACCCCGGAAAAATTTTTGGGGATTGTCGCGGCTTTTGCTACTGCAAGCAAATAGTTGGCTTTATGGCCCACACTTATGGGCATTATTCTTGTAATGTTGGTTCTATTTAGTAGATAAAGACAAAAAACCTATGCAGTTTAAACCCCAAAAAAAGCGTGTCTTTTCATATTTATGGTCATCGCGAAAGAGTCCGCGGCTTTGCTGACCTTCAAAGACTTTGGGGGGGGTTTGGGCTTGGGGGAATTAAATGACAACTTGGGGGTTCTTTTATTTTTTGTAATTTACTGGCTCGAAATTTTTGTCGTTTTTTTCCCAAACCTTCTGTTCATTTCCTGCTAAAGAATTTCATTTTAAGTTTATTATTGTCCATCTGGAGTCTGAGGTCAGAAGGCGCATGTTAAACCCCGTGCCCAAACAAAATTACTTTTCGTTTGCGTATTGTAAAACATGTTGGTACCCTTAATACTTGAAGGTAAATCAACTGTAGAATTAAGGCGTCCCCTAAATTTTTTAAGTTTGTTTTTGTGCGTCCAAAACAGTAAAGATCAGTTAGCTCGTCTTTCCCGTGTTCGCCCCTAGCAAACACCAAACGTAAGACAAATGATGTTTTATTCGTTCTATTCCTGCCCCAGTTAGGCCCTTAGAAGTGTCTAAAATAAATGTTGTCCATGCTTTTTATGCTCTTGCTCTAGGACCCGGCGAACAAATTTTTAAAGGGAAGCCAGTCATAGTATCTTTCGGCGTGCCCGAAAAATAAATGACGCCTAGGCCATGATTATGATCCAATTTTGTCTAAAGCCCGTCTTGATGTTAATATTTTAATTTGTTACAGATCCTTTTAAAAACCTTCTGTCTATTATGTTGCTGAGGGTTAAAGGTTTGTCATTTTGGGAAAGGCGCTTGCAAATTTAGCAAAAAAACGTTGAAGGTGAATAGAAAGAAATCTGTACACTGCCTCACCAAAGGATCGTGGGGATTTAAATGATCGCAAAACACTCCACACCCAGTTAATGCGCAAAACACACAAATTTAACTGTTCGATAAAAAATGATCGGATACTAAACCAGCTTTTGGTGGCTTTTTCAAAAAGGGGGGGTTAAGATAGCCTTTAAAGGATACTCACCCTTTTTTTGAAAAGTGACGTCTGGGTCCAGCAATGAAAGTATCAGTTGCTATATTTTTAAGATTGAGTGCGGCCCAACAGAAAAATTTTTCATCAGTATATTTGAAAGCGTCATTTTTTTTCGTTCAAAAAATGTTTTTTAACAAAAAAACCCAAGACCGCCCCTTTGTTTTTAGAACAGCATTTAAAACAATTGGGGGCCAAAACGGGCGCGCTCCATGAAATTTTTTAAAAGTGTTTTGGGGTTTTAAAATAACTGAAACCAAGAAAAAAAATGCAGTTTTAAAAGTTAATAAAGAAGGGGAAAGGGAGTTAGCCCGGTTAACCATACCTGATGGTTATTAGGGGTTTTGTTCGCTTAAAAGAAGAAAGAGTAATTTCGACATTCCTCTCAAAAATTAACAAGCAAATCAAAAACAATGTTAACATTTAAACTGAAGAAGAAGTAGACATTCCTTTTTTTATGTAGACTACAAAATGTTTGGCTTTTGCAGATGACAATCATGATTTAGAGTTGGGCCGACAAAACACTTTAGGGAGAAAAACCCCCTCGATCTTCATTTCATTCATTACTCTATGTTCATTTGGACAACTAAGCACTGAAAAACTTATATGACGGAAAGGCCCCCAAAATGTTTTAAGAGCTCTGCCGTCAGGGGAAAAACTGCTATTGCGATTAGAAAATTTTAACAAATTCCCTAATTTACAGTTTAAAGATTAGTTTGTGGGAGGGTGGGTATTTAATATAAAAAATTTCAGAAAAACAGGGGAAAATGTAAATGTATAACCTGCACATTGTTTTAAATAAAATAATACGTTTCAAAAAAAAGTCGCGTGGGCCAGAAGAACCCGGAGTTACATTAGCGCCTAAAGGTGTAAACTTTAGAATTAAAAACCTTGCAACGTTGCGGTTTGAAAAAAATGGTGAGATAGGGCTTTTTTGTTTTTTATACCAAAAGATGGGGATTTAAACGCAAAAAGGTTGGCGACAACAAAAAGTTTCCCAAAATGAACAACTGCGCAATCTAGGGCAAATAATGTTGGCCCGTATGAATTTTAAAAAAGTTCGAAAACCACCTCAAATGGCACTTAGAAACCCTATTTTTAAGGGACATAAAAATTTTAATTATAAGCCCCTTTTCATTTTTTTGGCCCTCAAAAAAAATTTTAGAAAAACATTTAACTCTGGCCCCTTTTCATTAAGTCTTATCCCGATGACAATAGTCGGGAAAGAGATTGAAAAAAAGCCGCATGGAAAAAAAAAAGACATCCCCCCAAAGAGAAGCGGTTTTAAAAGATGCTTCTACAAAATTACAGTTCGCCGCAAATGAAATTAGGGGACACGTTCACAATAATATTTGAAATTTCTTCTTAAAAGAAAAGGAGAGGGATGGGGTTGTGGCGTTTTTGACGCCCCTTTTTTAAAAGGGAAATTTTAATTTGCTGGCAAAACTAGGTTTTACGTCTTAAGTTATGTTGTCATTTTCCAATGGTGAGGGTATTAAGGGCTAACAAAAGCAACAAAATCAAATTATTTTAAATAGAAACAATCTTCAGCATGATTGGATTAATCTTCACACTTAGGCCTTTTGGATTTTTTTATACTGAAAGTTTTTAAAAGGGTAGATAAAAACAATAACCGGGTTAGTTAAGTTCGTTATAAAACTATGGAGCATTAAAATTTAGACAAAAACCCTCATTGCTCATTGATTTTTGGGGACTGGGTTTTGGAAAAACAATATTTATCCTTGACCTGTTACAAACAGTTTATCGTTATAATTTTAATCATATTGTGGTTTTCTGTCCAACACTTAAATGGAACAAAGCATATCATGATAGAAGGTTTATATGGACAGATGATGACATATATTTAGTTGATCCCAGCAATAAACTGAGTGAGTGTTTAGAACAGTTTTATAGACTGTTTGAAGGAACGCAAACACTATTTATTATAGATGACTGTTCGGCAGAAAGAGACATAGTTAAAAAGAGAAACACTTTGTCGAAACTAGCTTTCAGCGGAAGACATGCTGGGATAAGTGTGTGGATTTTATGCCAGAAATATAACTCAGTTTTAAAAGACTTTAGAGAACAGTTAAAGACTGTAGTTTTATTTCACATGAAAGACAGAGACTCATTTGAAGAATGTTTGCGCGAAAATGATGTTATTGAAAATGACCAGGAAAAACACAGGATTAAACAAAAACTAAAATCTGAAAAGTTTAGTAAATTAGTATTAAAAACGGATAACCCTGCACAGTATGTTTGTTTGTAGATAATCGTTATTTTTTGGTTATGAAGTCTTACTTGTCAGAGAACAGTAATATGCTGATTCTAGGGCACTTTCGCCCGAAACTTGGCGGAGGAGCAAGTGAGTTAGAATTGGTAAAATGCTGTGTGTGTGTCTGCCCGCCTCTCTGTCTGTCTGTCTGTCTCTCTCTCTCTGTCTCTCTCTTCTCTGTCTGTCTGCCGGTAATTCTCTCTCTCTCTCTTCCGCCACAGGAAAAGGCAGCTTTTAGGCCACTTTCGCCCAAAAACTCGGTGGAGGGTGAAAGTGGCTTAGAGTCGGCTTTTTACTGTTCTCTCAAGGCTTAAACTTGGGAACGGTCTTTTGAAATGTGTGCCTATTTGACAGTTGTGTAATGCAGTGTGTGATCATACCGGTTAATTTAACGCTGAACTGACAGCAAATAAGTTATAACACAAATAGGGTAACTCTGGATCTGGATCTGGATGTATACGTCGCAGGAGCCAATCAACCGCTATAAACACGACGGAACAGGGAGAGCGCAAAAACAGTTTAAAAGGGCCACCACTTTGCCCTAACAGTCTTCCATACAGGTTCAACCCTTTTCTCCCATGATGAAATAAACACACGCCCATAACTTCAAACGAATGCTGCTTACGACATCGAATCACCTAGCAGAAATGACAACACAGAGCACACAGAACAAACAGGGAGGCACCTCCCAGAAAGGATGTTCCAAGCTTGCCCATATACCTGTTACCTGACACATCTACACGGCAACAACTGAAGAAATACAGCCCTGATGTGGCCCTTTGCGGTCGGCTGGGCTATAAGCAACATTATCTTATTATCCTAACTGAAGAAATGGACAAACACAAATCAACATTTATTCAAGACCAGCACAGCCTTTACATCCTGAAAATAGTCAAACAAACACACGAACAGCAACAAATACAGGCAACCTCGATGGGCAGTTTTAAACGATGAAGAATCCACTGGGAAGACAAATACGGATGTGGACGTCAAAGTGAGGCCCAGGACGCGCAAAGATTGTGGAGAGTTGTTGCACAGGATTTGCACATTTCAGTTCGTGAAATGCTTCTAATGGCAACGGTTGAACGGCTCCGGAGGCATGATCTTGAGATGAGAACAGTGGCTGCCAGATGAACACGTCATCTTCTGACGGAGGAACAGAGGAAAACAACA
>CM031615.1:16885759-16888259 GCA_018398815.1 Conus ventricosus
CTTTGGACAGTCAAGGGCCCGTTCAAAAATGACTGGCAACAGGGGGTAGTGGAAGGGTATGCAGGGAATGGGGGAGGGGGGGAGGCTCAGGAAAGGGTATGCAGGGAATGGGAAGAGGTGGGGGCTCAGAAAGGTATGCGGGGATGGGAAGGGGGGGGGGGGGGCTCAGGAAAGGGTATGCAGGGGGAATGGGAAGGGAGGGCGGGGGAGCGGGGTGGAGGGAAGGGAGGTAGAATGGGAAAGGAAGGAGCCACGTTCAAAACTGTATGTAAGAAATCAAGCAGGCCCGTGACAAGTGGCCTTTTACCAAAGTTCATCAAGACATGGATTCCATATCTCTGTATCACGCGCGCTACAAAGTGAGAATGGGACTCTCCGTCCCATGCCGTCACAGGCACAGATCCACATGGATCCACACACCACATCACAACAGTCAAGATGGCGTCTGTTGAAGATGTCCATTGTCCACTTCTCTGCTCAAGCTAGAGGGGATTGGTTTGACTTCGTGGCTGACATGGACGACACTGTCCAGCTTCTTACCTGTTTTGCTGCAGAACTGCGAATGTGTGTGTGTGTGTGTGTGTGTGTGTGTGTGTGTGTGTGTGTGTGTGTGTGTGTGTGTGTGTGTACGCGCGCGCGCGCGTGTGTTGTGTGTGTGTGTGTGTGTGTGTGTGTGTGTGTGTGTGTGTGTATGTATGTGTGTGTGGTGTGTGTGTGTGTGTGTGTGTGTGTGTGTGTGTGTGTGTGTGTGTGTGGTGTGTGTGTGTGTGTGTCTGTGTGTGTGTGTGGATGGGTGTGCAACCGCGTGCACATGTGTGTGTGTGTGTGTGTGTGCGCCTGCGTGTGTGTGTGTGTGTGTGTGTGTGTGTGTGTGTGTGTGTGTGTGTGTGTGTGTGTGTGTGTGTGTGTGTGTGCGCGCGCGCGTGGGTGCGTGCGTGCGTGCGTATGTGTGTGTGTGTGTGTGTGTGTGTGTGTGTGTGTGTGTGTGTGTGTGTGTGTGTGTGTTTTTGTGTGTGTGGCTGCATGTGTGTGCTCGTGTGTGTGCGTGTACATGTGTGTCTGTGTGTGTGCGTGCGTGCGTGCGTGCGTGCGTGTGTGTGTGTGTGTGTGAGTGAGTGTAAAAGTTCTCCTGTTGACAAGTTCCTGTATTATTTTTCCCGTGAATCGTCAGTTGCTACCAAATGCTTGACAACCAACATCACACGTGTTTTTATTCCTTACTTTCACTCTGGTTTTGTGATCTGTGTCGATCAGTCAACTGCATCGATTTCGAAACAAATTTCGTAGTGTCACTTTCATGTCCAGTGCCGCCTCCTTCGGCCTTTTCTACACCAACACTCGGAATTTAAAAAAATACTGTTTCTGCCGCGCAGGTTTCTCCGCTGATTACTGTCACCAACTGCGCGACAGCATCATACAGTGTGACGTCATTTTGCTGGTCAGTGTGCCGTGTTCCAAGGGTGGCAACTGACATTCCGTGTCTGCTGTATGTTCGTAAATACTAGCAATGCTCTCTCTTTGAGTACCAGCATTATACAACAAACTGGGCGAAGTTAGTCAAAATAACCCAGACGGGAAAGAATAAGTCTTAGTGACTTGTTCTTGGTTTCTTCTCTGCATGTATCTCTGCCCTTAAGTTATGTACCTGTTGCCTACGGTTTTCTCATGTTGGGTAAACTTGAGAGGAGCTATCATTATACATCATTTCGAGCAAGAGCGTGGCAGCTGAAATTCAACCGTCGTTTCTTTGGATAAGTAATTTATCTGTACTGTTAATGTCGATTCCTATGCTTCTGTATAGAAAAATCTCAGGAATCTAGGTTGTCTCTCTCTCTCTCTCTCTCTCTCTCTCTCTCTCTCTCTCTCTCTCTCTCTGTATGTGATTATGAATTCTGAAAAAAGGACAACACTCCAAAACAGTGCGAAGGTGAATGTGTGACACTGACAGTGTAGACACAATATTGTGCATGGTTTGCACTATGTATAATTATGTTAAATAGGCTTTGTTGTTCTTTTTTTTTTTTTAACAATCAATGCTGCTTTGTAAACTGTTCATGTAAGATCAGATCTTACTGTCCTTTTTGTTGTTTGTAGTACTGTTCTCTGTTCACGTTTGCCGTTTGTACATTTCTTTACAAATAAATACAAGTGTTTGCCCTTGGGGGGAAAAAAAGTTATATACCTGTTTACCTATGGCGCACACTTTCAGCGATACACAGCACAGAGACGTTGAGGTAGCGTTACAGGGGAACGGGCGGTATTCGTCGTCAGCCTACGACGACGATGACGACGACGACGACGACAGTGTGATTTCCTCTGCCCTCAACGTCATAGGATGACAGCGTCATGTCATACAGTGCCTCATTAAGCATTTTTGCTAGACTTGACGGGATTCGACAGATTCGTTTGAAACGATGGCTATATATTTTTTTTTAATTTGCTGCGGAACACCGCGTCTTGGCGGAAGCCAGACAAGTAAAGTGTGTGTGTGGTGTGTGTG
>CM031615.1:16895759-16900759 GCA_018398815.1 Conus ventricosus
TTTTGTCAGTGTGTCGTTCATGCCAGGGCCCTCTTGTAGGATCCTACAGTTTTTTCTGTGTAGTGCAGTGCGGCTGTACACGTGGGTCCTAGCTACAGTAGTACGCTGTAAGAAGTAGGCATATACATGATGAATAGTGTTCCATCTACCTGCTATTCTTGACCAGGAAAGTCCATGAGATAGCAAAGTCTGCTGTATTAATTAGATTCTGAGAAAGAGAGAGAGAGAGAGAGAGAGAGAGAGAGAGAGAGAGAGAGAGAGAGAGAGAGAGAGAGAGGAGAGGAGTAGATGATGCTTGTCCGCACACAAACGTCTTAAACACAGCAGTCTGTAAGTGTTATATACTCTTCACACTGTCAAGACAGGCCGGGAATTTGCCCACACAGGCCCAACGGCCCAGGCCTGAACCTACCAATCGGAAACAGGTTGCAGGGGAGACGATCTCTGCTCCTTTGAATAATTTCATCTCATCAGTCTAACTGCGCCACACCCGCCCTGGGGCATGAAGGGAAAATAACGGTCTGTCACACTTGAAACGCAGACAATTGTACAAACGCTCTCTCGATCCCTACCACCATTACTGTCTCTTGCAGTCTCTTCTCTCTGTCGCTTTCTGTCAGGTCTTTACTCATGTTTGCAAAAAAAACATATCCACCTTCCAAATGCATGCAATACGTGTGTGTGTTAAACCACTTAACGCAAAATATCATTTTCACATTAAGTGTTGGGATTTCTACATCAGTCAAAGACAGTTTATTGCAGACTTCATTAAGACTTTCTTCTGCATACAGCAAATGATTTTCATTTGATCTGAAAGGTTTAAGAGCTGTGAAAGAGAGTTTTCTAAGCTCATGTTTTTATAAAGCTTAATCTCCAGGTTTTGATTTCAAGGCCTTTGTTGTTCTGAGTCTCTTCTGGTGGTAGCCTTCAACGTTGGCTTGATTATAATCAACATGGCCTCTCTCCCTCTCTCTTTCTCTCTCTCCCTCCCTCCCCTCTCTCTCTCTCTCTCTCTCTCTCTCTCTCTCTCTCTCTCTCTCTCCTCTCTCTCTCTCTCTCCCTCTCTCTCTTTCTCGCATGTGTGATTTTTCAGATCATGCTTTCAATATCGTTTCTTTTTGTTCCAATTTTCAAACCAAGATGTGAACAGGCTTCTCGTGTGCTTGTTCTTCCTCCTGCATCATTGTTGTGTGCACTGTTTCTTTCTTTTCCTTTGAGTCTTTCCAACTGTCTTTGTTTTTTTTTTCTTTAACAAATGCAAACTGAAGACTCAAAAAAATAAGTAAAGCCTTTTCCCCATGGATTTAGGGGGGGAGAGAGGAGAGAGAGAGAGAGAGAGAGAGAGAGAGAGGAGAGAGAGAGAGAGAGAGAGAGATGATGATGATGATGATGATGATGATGATGATGATGATGATGATGATAAAGAAGAAGAAAAAGTAGTGGTAGTAGTAGTAGGAGAAGGAGGAGAAGAGGGAGAGAAAAAGTAGAAGAAGAAGAAGGCAAAGAAGAAGACCAGAAAAGTCCACGAGATAACAACGTTTAACGTATTGATTTTGGTTCTTCAAGTTGAGAGAGAGAGAGAGAGAGAGAGAGAGGAGAAGGAGAGAGAGAGACAGAGAGAGGAGAGAGAGAGAGAGAGAGAGAGAGAGAGAGAGAGAGAGAGGAGAGAGAGAGAGAGAGAGAGGAGAGCGGTGGGGATGGGTGGCATTGTGCTGATTTTTTGTCAGTGTGTCGCCTGTGCTGTGGCCATCTTGGAGGATCCTGTAGTTTGTCTTTGTAGTCCAATGCTGCTGTGCATGTGGGTCCTAGCTACAGTAGTGTGCTGTATGTAGTAGGCCCATATACCATGAATAGCGTTGCATCCACGCACTATTCTTGACCAGAGAAGTCCATGAGATAACAAAGTATAAAGTATTGATTTTGATTCTTCAAGTTGAGAGAGAGAGAGAGAGACAGAGAGACAGAGAGAGAGAGACAGACAGACAGACAGACACACACACACACACACACACACACACAGAGAGAGAGAGAGGAGAGAGAGAGAGAGGAGAGAGAGGAGAGAGAGAGAGGAGAGGAGAGAGGAGAGAGAGAGAGAGGAGAGAGAGAGAGAGAGAGAGAGAGAGAGAGATCTCAGACAATAATAATCCACACACAAACGTCCTAAACACAGCAGCCTGTGAATGTTATACACCTGTCACACTGTCAAGACAGGCCGGAAATTTGCCCACAGGGGCCAAATGCCCCAGGCCTGAACCTACCAATTGGAAACAGGTTCTGCAGGGGAGACGATCTCTGCTCCCTCAACAATTTCATCTCATCAGTCTAACTGCGCCACACCCGCCCTGGGGCATGAAGGGAAAATAACGGTCTGTCACACTTGAAAAGCAGATAACTCCACAAACACTCTCTCAATCTCTACCGCCCCCCCCCACCCCCCCCCCCTCTTGCAGTGTCTGTTTCTCTGCCTCTCTCTCTTTATTTCTGGGTCTTCACTCAATTCTACAACTGCACGCAATGTGGGTGTGTTAAACCACTTGACACAAATATCTTTTTCACTTTCAGTGTTTGTTGAATTTCCACATCAGTCAAAGTCAGTTTATTGCAGACTATATGAAGACTTTATTCTGCATAAAGCAAATTATTTTCATTTGATCCGAAGTTGGCTTGATCATAATCTACATGACCTCTCTCTCTCTCTCTCTCTCTCTCTCTCTCTCTCTCTCTCTCTCTCTCTCTCTCTCTCTCTCTCTCTCTCTCTCGTTCTCTCTCCTCTTTCTCTCTCTCATGTGCGATTTATTTTAGATCGTGCCTTCCATACCTGTTATTTTTGTTCTTACTTTCAAAGCAAGATGTGAACAGGCTTATGGTGTGTTTGGTCTTTCTCCTGCAATATTGTGTGTGTGTGTGTGTGTGTGTGTGTGTGTGTGTGTGTGTGTGTGTGTGTGTGTGTTGTGTGTGTGTGTGTGTGCTGTTTCTTTCTTTTCCTTTGAGTCTTTGCAACTGACTTTGATGCTTCCCTTTTTTTTAACAAATGCAAACTGAAAACTGAAAAAATAAGTAAAGCATTTTACCCCATGCGTTTAGTGGAGAGAGAGAGAGAGAGAGGAGAGAGGAGGAGAGAGAGAGAGGAGAGAGGAGAGAGAGAGAGAGAGAAGAAAAAGAAGAAGAAGTAGCAGTAGGAAGAGGAGAAGAAGGAGAAGAGGAAGAAGAAAAAAATAGAAGAAGAAGCCAAAGAAAAAGACCAGAAAAGTCCACGAGAACAAAATTAACGTATTGATTTTGGTTCTTCAAGTTGAGAGAGAGAGAGGAGAGAGAGGAGAGAGAGAGAGAGAGAGAGAGAGAGAGAGAGAGAGAGAGAGAGAGAGAGTGGAGAGAGGTGGTGGGGGACGGTGGCATTCTGCTGATCTTTTGTCAGTGTGTCGCCTGTGCTGTGGCCATCTTGGAGGATCCTGTAGTTTGTGTTTGTAGTACAATGCTGCTGTCCATGTGGGTCCTAGCTACAGTGGTGTGCTGTCTGTAGTACAATGCTGCTGTGCATGTGGGTCCTAGCTACAGTAGTGTGCTGTCTGTAGTACAATGCTGCTGTACATGTGGGTCCTAGCTACAGTAGTGTGCTGTCTGTAGTGGGCCCATATACCATGAATAGCGTTGCACCCACGCACTATTCTTGACCAGAGAAGTCCATGAGATAACAAAGTATAAAGTATTGATTTTGATTCTTCAAGTTGAGACACACACACACACACACACACACACACACACACACACACACACACACACACACACACAGACACACACATACACACTCACACACAGATCTCAGACAATAATAATACACACAAAAACGTCCTAACCACAGCAGCCTGTAAACTCTATACACCTGTCACATTGTCAAAACAAGCCAGAAATTTGCTCCCACAGGTTAAACGCCCCAGGCCTGAACCCACCAATTGGAAACAGGATGCACGGAAGACTGTCTCTGCTCCCTTAATCATTTCATCTCATCAGTCCAGCTGTGCCACACCCACCAGAGGCATGAAGGGAAAATAACGGTCTGTCACACTTGAAAAGCAGATCATTCCACAAACACTCTCTCAATCTCTACCGCCCCCCCCCCCCCCTCTCATCTCTGTCTCTTGCAGTGTCTGGTTCTCTGCCTCTCTCTCTCTATCTCTCTTGGGTCTTCACTCAATTCTACAAGATGAATACTCACCTTCAAAATGCACGCAATGTGGGTGTGTAAAACCACTTGGCGCAAAATATCTTTTTCACGTTGAGTGTTTGTTGAATTTCCACATCAATCACAGTCAGTTTATTGCAGACTACATCAAGACTTTATTCTGCATAAAGCAAATTATTTTCATTTGATCCACACACACACACACACACAAACAGAGATCTCAGACAATAATAATCCACACACAAACGTCCTAAACACAGCAGCCTGTGAATGTGATACACCTGTCACACTGTCACGACAGGCCGGAAATTTGCCCACACGGGCCAAATGCCCCAGGCATGAACCCTACCAATTGGAAACAGGTTTTGCAGGGGAGACGATCTCTGCTCCCTCAACAATTTCATCTCATCAGTCTAACTGCGCCACACCCGCCCTGGGGCATGAAGGGAAAATAACGGTCTGTCACACTTGAAACGCAGATAATTGCATAAACGCTCTCTCGGCCACCTCTGTCTCTCGCAGCCTCTGTCTCTCTGTCGTGTTCTCTTGGGTCTTCACCCGTGTTTGAAAAAGCGAGTACCCACCTTCAAAATGCATGTAATGTGTGTGTGTGTGTGTGTGTGTGTGTGTGTGTGTGTGTGTGTGTGTGTGTGTGTGTGTGTGTGTGTGTGTGCGTGTGTGGTGTGTGTGTGTGTGTGTGTGTGTGTGTGTGTGTGTGTGTGTGTGTGTGTGTGTGTGTGTGTGTGTGAAGCCACTTTGCACAAAACGTGTTTTTTCACGGAATTTCTACATCAGTCACAAACAGTTTATTGCAGACTTC
>CM031615.1:16905759-16908259 GCA_018398815.1 Conus ventricosus
GTTGTCTTTAAAAACCCTCTTTTTTTTTTTTTTTTTTTTTTTTTTTTTTTTTTTTTTCTTTTTTTTTTTTTTCTTTTTTTTTTTTCTTTGTGGTTTTTTTTTTGTGTGTTAACCGTTTTTTTTTTCTTTTGGTGTGGTTGGTGTTTTTGGTTTTTTTATTTGGTGTGTGATGTTGTGTGTGGTTTGTGGGGTTTTGGTGTGGTGGTGTGGTTGTGTTGTGGTGTGTTTTGGTGTGTTTGTGTGTGTTTTTTGTGTGTGGTGTGTTTGTGTGTGTGTGTGTGTGCTGTGTTGTTGTGGTGGTGTGTGTGTGTGTGTTTTGGGTTGGGGGTTTGTGTGTGTGGTGTGTGTGGTGGTGTTTTGTGGTGGTTTGGGTGGTGTGTTGTGTGTGTGGTGTGTGTCGTGTGTGTTGTTGTGTGGTGTTGGTGTGTGTGTTGTCTGTGTGGGGTGTGTGTGTTTGGGGTTGTTGTGTGGTTTTGTGTGTGGTGTCTGTGTTGTGTGGTGTGGTTGTGGTGTGTGTTTTGGGTTGTGTGTTGTGTGTGTTGTGTTTGGTGGGGTGTTTTTGTGTGTGGTGTTTTGTGTGGGTTTTGGGGGGGGTGTGTGGGTGTGTGTGTTGGGGGTTTGTGGGGTGTGTTGTTTCTGTGGTGTGGTGTGTGTGTGTGCGTGGGGTTTTGGGGTGTGTGTGGTGTGTGTCTTTGGTGTGTGGTGTGTGGGGGTTTGTGTGTGGTGTGGGTTTTGGGGTGTGTGTCTGTGTGTGTGTGTTTGGGTGTGTGTGTGGTCTGTGTGTGTTTGGGTGTGTGGCTGTGTGTGTGTGGTGTGTGTGTCCTGTGTGTTTTTGTGTGTGGTGTCTTGTGTGTCGGTGTGTTGTGTGGTGTCGGGTGTGTGTTGGTGTGTCTGTGTGTTTTTGTGGGGGTGTTTGTGTGTGTGGGGCCCTGTGTTTTGTGTGTCTGTTGTCTGTGTGTGTTGGGGTTTTGGTGTGTCTGTGTGGTGGCCTGTGTGTCTGTGTGTTTGTTTTTGTCTGTGTGTGTCTTGTGTTTTGGGGGGTGTTGTGGTGTTGTTTGGGGTTCTTGTGTGTGTGTCTGTGGTCGTGTGTGTTGTGTGTGTTGTTGGTCTGTGTGTGTGTGTGTGTGTTGTCTGTGGGTCTGTGTGTGTTTTTGTGTTTTTTTGTCTGTGTTTTTCTGTGTTCTTTTGTGTGGTGTGTGTCGGTGTGTTGGTGTGTGTGGTGTGGTGTGTGTGTGTGTGTGTCTGTGGTGTGTGTCTGTTGTTTTGTGTGTTGTGTGTGTGTGTGTCTGTGGTGTGTTGTGTGTGTCGGGTGGGGGTTTGTGTGTGGTCTTGTGGGGTTTCTGTTGTGTTGTGTGGTGTTGTTGGTTTTGTGTGGTTGTTGTGTGTTGTGGGGTGTGTGGTTTTGGTGTGTTTTGGGGTTGTTGTGTGTGTTGTGTCTGTGTTCTTGGTGTTTGTGTGGTGGGGGTCGTGTTCTTGTGTGTGTGTTGTGTGTCGGGTTTTGGGTGTGTCTGTGTGTGTTGTGTTGTTTGTGTGTGTGCGGGGGGGGGGGGGGGTTGGGTGGGTTTTTGGTGTTGGTCTGGTGTGTGTTGTGTGTGTTCTGTGTGTGTCTGTGTGTCTGTGTGTGGTGTGTGTGGTTTTGTGGTGTGGTGTCTGGTGTGTGTGTGTGTGTGTGTGGGGGTTTGGTGTGTGTGGTGTGTGTGTGGGGTTTGTTTTGTGTGTGGTCGGGTGTTTTGGTGTGTTTGGTGTTGTTTTTGTTTCTTTTTTTCCCCTTTGAGCTTTGCAACGACTTTGATGCTTCCCTTTTTTTTAAACAAATGCAAACGAAAACTGAAAAAAATAAGTAAACCTTTTACCCCATGCGTTTAGGGGGAGAGAGAGAGAGAGAGAGAGAGAGAGAGAGAGAGGGAGAAGAGAGAGAGAGAAGAGAAGAGAGAAAGGAGAGAGATGGAAGAGAGAGAGAGAGAGAGAGGAGAGAGAGAGAGAAAGAAAAAGAAGAATAAGTACAGTATTATGGGGAGAAGAAGGAAAAAGGGGAAAAGAAAAAATAGAAGAAGAAGCCAAAGAAGAAGACCAAAAAGTCCAGAATAAAAAATGCCGCATTGATTTTGGTTCTTTAAATTTTGAGAAGAGGAAGAAAAAATTTCTTTATTTACGAGGATAATAAAAGCACAACGTGTTTTTTTACATCCATCCCGCCCTGAGTAGGGGCAAAAACATGCAGTGAAATCAATTAATTAAAAATCAAAGAACCAAAACAAAGCGGTCATTATTTAAGAGGAACATCAAATGAAAATAAAGATAAATGAAAACAAAACAAAAAAAAAAATAATAATAAAAAAAACAACAACAAAAATGATAAAAACAAAAAAAATAAAAAAAATAAAAATGAAATAATAATAAGAAGAGGGGGAGGAAAACGGGGGGAGGGATGGGGGGGGGGTGGGGGAAAAAAGTAATGACTACAACGTACAAGATTGCAAGTATGAAAAAAGACATTTTT
>CM031615.1:16920759-16925759 GCA_018398815.1 Conus ventricosus
AGAGAGAGAGAGATGGGAATAGAGAGATATAGAGAGAGAGAAAGAGAGAGAGAGAGAGATAGAGCGAGAGAGAGGGAGAGAAAGAGAGAGAATGGCGGCGCACAATCGCATGTTATGCGTGTGCATATGTGTGTATGTGTGTGTGTGTGTGTGTTGTGTGTGTGTGTGTGTGAGTGTGTGTGTGTGTGTGTGTGGTGTGTTGGGGTACGTGCCGTGCGTGAGTGCGTGTGTACATGCGTACCTGCGCACGGTAAATTACCGGCAAATGTGTGAGTGTGTGAACTTGTGTATGCACGACCTGAAGTCGGTTGATTGTCACATTCCCCTAAGAAATACGTCTTTTAATGTAAATCCTGAATGAATGTGTGTATTATCATTTTTTTCCTGACTGAAAAATGTCAGCAACTTCCCTGCTTCTCCTCCTGGTAATGATTGGAATGAAAAGGAGGAGGAGCATGGAGGAGGGAGGGGAGGTAAGTAGTGGGGAAGTGACCGGGGGGTAGGAGAGGGAGAAATGAGTGGGTTGGGGAAGAGAGAGAGAGAGAGAGAGAGAGAGGAGAGAGAGAGAGAGAGAGAGAGAGAGAGAGAGAGAGCAGAGAGAGCGAGCGAGAGCGAGAGAGAGAGAGAGAGAGAGAGAGAGAGAGAGAGAGAGAGGCGTGAGAGAGCGAGAGAGAGAGAGAAGAGAGAGAGAGAGGGGGAGAGAGAGAGAGAGAGAGAGAGCGAGAGAGGCTGAGATAGAGCGAGAGAGAGAGAGAGAGAAGAGAGAGAGAGAGAGAGAGAGAGAGAGAGAGAGCGAGAGAGAGAGAGAGAGAGAGAGAGAGAGAGATAGAAGAGAGAGAGAGCGAAGAGAGAGAGAGAGAGAGATAGAGAGAGAGAAGAGTAGAGCGAGAGAGAGAGTGAGAGAGAGAGAGAGAGAGAGAGAGAGAGATAGAGAGAGAGATAGAGAAGAAAAGTGTCTATTCCACGATGATGGAGGAAATGAGGTATCCACACAACCACAGATGTTTCAGTGAACCAGGTGCAAGAATTCAACCGAATGGTGTGCTTAACACAGACTATCTGGTCCATCTCTCCTATCAAGAAGTCACGAAAAAGGACTGCAGTGAGCACACACACACACACACACACATACACAACACACACACACCACTCACACACACACCACAAATACCTTAAAATGATACTTTGGGTAACGATCATCATCCCATTATTATAACATATAATGACATGACAGAGTACTTATGAATCACACGTAGACAAAAATTCCAAAATATAATTATAACTTGCTGACTGGGAAAATTCAAAAGTAGTCTGGATCAGTGCATACTGAAAGTTGTTGAACTGGATAACATAGAACCAATTAATATTCATACTTTACTTTTGTGCCAATCTTAGAGCAGCTGATGTAGCAATTCCAAAGTTCCATCCAGTCAAATCAAAACAAACATCAGGCAAATGTCTGGTGGACACCAGACTGTGATGCCGCCGTAAATAAGAAGAATCAATGTTTAAGATATATCATCTAAAAAGACAAATCACCAGAGAAATCAAATGCTAAAAGAAAAGCAAATCATCATAGCAATATGGTAATAGCGCAGGCGAAAAGTGCAATAATACTGGTCCTCTATTTCTGTACAAATGAAATATCAAACCATACAGACTCCAAAAAGTTTGGAAAAAGTTTCATGAAATGAAAAAAGGTGTAAAATTGCCATCTGTCTATAAGACTGAAGAACACAAAGACAAATCCCGACAAACCAGAAAAGCAAATTAATCGCTGATATGTTTTCAGACTCTAATCGTCTAGAAGGCCTGGCCCAAAAAATAAAACATAAAGAACTGAAGAAAAGGAAAAGATGAAATACCAAAGATCCAGTTAGTGACAACAACCACTTCATCAATGCTCCAATACTTTTTTGATGAAGTCAAAGAATGCACCTTATATCTACTCCCAATAAGAAATCATCTGTAGATTAGATTATAGTTTCTAATGGATAATGCTTAAAACACTTGCCAGATAACTTTGGTTTTATGTTCATAAAAATTTTCAGAATGTTGGTGAAGGTGATATGCCAGAACACTGTAACAGTCTGTCCATCGTTTTCCTATTCTAAAGCATGGTAAAACTCCAGTGGACAACATTGTTACAGCCAATTGCTCTAACCTCACATACATGTAAACTTCTGGAGAGGATTATTTTAAGAAGATTGGTTCATTATTGTGAAGAAAATAAAAATCATTCCCATTAACCAAGCAGGTTTTCCGGAAAGGCCCAGTCTCAATCCGCGATAATTTGTGAAACTTACAACAAACATTAAAACAACAGTTTTGCGAGAATAAAAAACGTTATTGGGCAACTTATCATTGATATCAAGAAAGCCTATGACAAGTCAGGCATGCCAAGCTTCTTTATAAACTTAACCCGACGGTTATCGGGTCCATCAAAACCATTTCATTAAATGCTTTTTGGTACGTTAAAAGAAGAATACAAGTAAGAGTAGGGAATTCATATGTCAAATTAGGAAATCTCTTCACATGGTCTATGCCACAAAGGTTCCGTTAATTGCACCTCTGTTATTTAATATCTTGATGAACGATTTGCCATCACATTGTCAAAACATGTAGTATTAGTAAAATATGCAGAGTTATCTGTATATGGATGATATGTTATTATGAAAAGAAAGTACATCTAAAGGCATTAAACTATATCAAGAACTATAACAAAAGGGAACATGATAAAAAAAAAAAAAAAACAAACACATTTATATGGTCACAAATGGTCT
The DNA here is from genome assembly GCA_018398815.1 of Conus ventricosus. NCBI lineage: Eukaryota > Metazoa > Mollusca > Gastropoda > Neogastropoda > Conidae > Conus > Conus ventricosus. The sequence continues at coordinate 16,923,543 of CM031615.1, forward strand.
TGCTTAGCTTCAGAAAGCCTCCTCTGATAGCTTTCAATAATGGAAGTAATCCCGCAGAGCACCTATGTTTAAAATTGAAACGAAACAATTCAGTACAAGGATTCAGAAAAATTTTTGGGTTTTGTTACTTTTACAATAAAGCTAACGTGGAACGCACATATCAACCATATAGTTACAAAGCAAGAAAATTCTAAAATTTTTTAAAAGTAATAAGTAATCAATACTGGGGACAAGACAGCAAAATTTTGAAACATCTTAACCGACAACATTAATTCGATCAAAATTATCCAAAGGAGAAGAAATATTTTTTAGTGCTTCCAAAATTATTTACTAAGAAACTTCAAAGTATCGACTGCAAAAGAAACAGGCTTGCTCATTGGTGTACCCTTTCACGCATCAACCCCGGAACTTATAAAGGAAATTGAGGAAATGCCTTGGATGAATATCGAAATCTATCAATGAGCAAAGCACGATCTTAGGACCTCAAACCTGACAACTTTGTCTCGGAAGAAGTACAAATAAAATCAGAAATAAATTATCCTAAACTGGCCCAACAGATATCTCATTAAAGCCAATGCTCATATGTATCTGACTTACTTAAAAGTCGGAAATAAATCCACAGTGTATTGAAGCACGCAAAGTAGTTATTCCTTGACCCAAACTGGGAGATGAATAAACCACATATATTATATCAATTACACTTGATGAAAGAAGAATGAGATCCAAATATAAATGCAAAGTGAAGTCCCGATTTTTTACCTAGAGAATAAATACCCAAATCATTTAAAGTTATACCAGATGGCTCACTCTTAGATGATCATCGTGCTGGTTCAGGTTTAGTTATACCATCATACAAAAAAGAAAAGTCCTACGTCATTGGTAAAAATCGATCAATATTTACCGCCGACCTCGTTGCTATACTTATGGCTCTTACTTACATATTGATTCTTCCGTTGAACATTTTTCAAATTTTATTCTGCGACGATTCTCAGTCCGTAGTGATGCTTACGTATCATTTGATTACAAGAAAAAAACCAAAATGATCAAAGAAATCATCAAATGATTAACAATTTAAGTTTAAAGGAACCAATATCACCTTTTGCTGGTTCCTTCACACGTTGATTATATTCCACACGATTGTGCTGATAGAGCCGCAAAAAAAAGGTGCAAGGGCAAGACAGGGAATCAATAGAAATAAACAACCCAATATGCGTTACAGAAAGGGTGTCGATTTACTAGAGCAACATCGTGGAAACAAATTTCAAATCACTCATAGGAAGGAGAAAATCCTCCTGGTCTCTTACCTGAATATCGGTTAGTTTAACAAACAAAAATAGCTGTGAATTATAGCAACAGTTTTCCAATTTAGACACATTACTTCGCTCTCTATAGTAGATAAAGCTTAATGCCTTCAAAACAAAATTCAGCAAGTAATGTTAACTGTCTGTGCGGTGAACAAATTTCAAAAAACGCACACATTCTTCTGGAATGCCAAGATTGAGACCTATTTTTAACCGGCAATTTCTGAAAGTTCTCTTGACAGTATCTTGCGAATTTTAGTTGTTTGTTTGATTTTGCGAAGTGTTTACTTACGCAGTCCTATGTACCTTTGTTATAGTTTTGTGTTTATGATTAAAATATTTTTGTAAAGTGGGCTTTCCCATAACATAGAAAATACCTTTTTTTTTTTTTTTTTTTTTTAAATTGTAAAAAAAACAAAGATTGTCAAGATGCTTTTTATTTGTTTTGTTTTTTTGTTTTTTGTATATGATTGCAAGAGACCCACCCACCTCCTCTCATCATGCTTCCCCTCCCAATCCTTTCCTCGTCCTAATAACACTTAATGGTTTGGAAAGACGTAAATTGAAGACACAACAACAACACACACACAAACCGAGCGCACCCGCGTGAGCTATGCCAACCAATGTAGAATTATTCAACGATGTGGCGATAGTGTCAAGGGGAGGTGGTGGTGGTGGGGAGGTGTGGTAGAGGACGAAGAGGGGGGGGTGGGGGTTGGGGGTGGGGAGGAAGATGTGATATATACCGAACCATACCGTGTGTCCAAACTCCCCTAAAAATTCTACCCCGGCCAAGAAGTGGATCGAAAGGCAAAAGCCCTAGCATTCGTAAGTGCAGTATTCTGTTCCAACTCGCTGTGGCGGCAATCTTTATTTGCAACAGAAATGACTTTGCGCGTGATGTACTCTGGGTCGA
>CM031615.1:16930759-16945759 GCA_018398815.1 Conus ventricosus
AGCTGCTGATGTAGCAATTCCAAAGTTCCATCCAGTCAAATCAAACAAACATTCAGGAAATGTCTGGTGGACACCAGCCTGTGATGCCGCCGTAAATAAGAAGAAATCAATGTTTAAGATATATCTAAAAGACAAATCACCAGAGAATCTAATTGCTAAAAGAAAAGCAAATCATCATAGCAATATGGTAATAGCGCAGGCGAAAAGGCAATACTGGTCCTCTTTCTGTACAAATGAAATTTCAAACCATACAGATCTCCAAAAAGTTTGGAAAAAGTTTCATGAAATGAAAAAAGGTGTAAATTTGCCATCTTGTCCTATAAGACTGAAGAACAAAGAATTTCCGTCAAACTCAGAAAAGGCAGAATTATTCGCTGATATGTTTTCAGACTCTATGCGTCTAGAAGGCCTGGCCCATAAAAATAAAACATATAGAACTGAAGAAGAAGGAAAAGATGAATACAAAGATCCAGTTAGTGACAACAACCACTTCATCAATGCTCCAATTACTTTTGATGAAGTCAAAGATGCACTTATATCTCTTCCCAATAAGAAATCATCTGTAGGATTAGATATAGTTTCTAATGATATGCTTAAACACTTGCCAGATAACTTTGTTTTATTGTTGCATAAATTGTTTCAGAAATGTTGGGTTGAAGGTGTTATGCCAGAACACTGGAAACAGTCTGTCATCGTTCCTATTCTAAAGCATGGTAAAACTCCAGTGGACAAACATAGTTACAGGCCAATTGCTCTAACCTCACATACATGTAAACTTCTGGAGAGGATTATTTTAAGAAGATTGGTTCATTATTGTGAAGTAAATAAAATCATTCCCATTAACCAAGCAGGTTTCCGGAAAGGCAGGTCTGCAATCGATAATTTGGTGAAACTTACAACAAACATAAAACAACAGTTTGCGAGAAGAAAAAACGTTATTGCAACTTTCTTTGATATCAAGAAAGCCTATGACCAAGTCTGGCATGCCAAGCTTCTTTATAAACTTAAACAGACTGGTTTATCGGGTCATCAATACCATTTCATTAAATGCTTTTTGAGTAAGTAAAAGAAGTATACAAGTTAGAGTAGGGAATTCATATTCAAATTTTAGATCTCTTCACATGGGCTTGCCACAAGGTTCCGTAATTGCACCTCTGTTATTTAATATCTTGATGAACGATTTGCCATCACATTTGTCAAAACATGTAGTATTAGTACAATATGCAGATGATATCTGTATATGGATGAATGTTATTATGAAAAGAAATACATCTAAAAGGGCATTAAACTATATCAAGAAGCTATATCAAAGGGAACTTGATAAAATAAACAATTATATGGTCACAAATGGTCTTGCATTATCTTCAGAAAAGACTCATATGATGCTTTTCAATAATGGTAGTAATCCCGCTGAGCTACCTATGTTTAAAATTGAAAACGAAACAATTCAGTACAAGGATTCTGTAAAATTTTTGGGTTTGTTTCTTACAATAAAGCTAACGTGGAACGCTCATATCAACCATATTGTGACTAAAGCAAGAAAATGCTTAAATTTTTTAAAAGTAATAAGTAAACAATACTGGGGACAAGACAGCAAAATTTTGAAACATCTTACCACAACATTAATTCGATCAAAATTATCCTATGGAGAAGAAATATTTTTTAGTGCTCCAAATTATTTACTTAAGAAACTTCAAAGTATCGACTGCAAAGGATACAGGCTTGCTCTTGGTGTACCCTTTCACGCATCAACCTCCGGAACTTATAAAGAAATTGGAGAATTGCCTTTTGGATGAATATCGAAATCTTGCATGTGCAAAGCACGTTCTTAGGACCTCAACACCTGACAACTTTGTCTCGGAAGAAGTACAAATAAAATCAGAAATAAATTATCCTAAACGGGCCAGACAGATATCTTCATTAAAGCCAATTGGCTCATATGTATCTGACTTACTTAAAGAGTCGGAAATAAATCCACAGTGTATTGATGCACAGCAAGTAGTTTCTCCTTACCCTAACTGGGAGATGAATAAACCACATTTTGATATCAATTACACTGATGTGAAGAAGAATGAGAATCCAAATATTATGCAAAGTGAAGTCCGATTTTACCTAGAGAATAAATACCCAAATCATTTAAAGGTATACACAGATGGCTCACTCTTAGATGATCATCGTGCTGGTTCAGGTTTTGTTATACCAGCTTTAAAAAAAGAAAAAGTCCTACTTCATTGGTAAAAATCGATCAATATTTACCGCCGAACTCGTTGCTATACTTATGGCTCTTACTTACATAGTTGATCTTCCGTTGAACATTTTTCAAATTTTATTCTGCGTCGATTCTCAGTCCGTAGTGTATGCTTTACGTTCATTTGATTACAAGAAAAAATCCAAAATGATCAAAGAAATCAATCAAATGATTAACATTTTAAGTTTAAAGGGAACCAATATCACCTTTTGCTGGGTTCCTTCACACGTTGGATTATATTCAAACGATTGTGCTGATAGAGCCGCAAAAAAAGGTGCAAGGCAAGACAGGGAATCAATAGAAATAAACATCCCATTATCCGTTACAGAAGGGTGTCATTTACTAGAGCAAGCATCGTGGAACAAAGTTTCAAAATCTCTCCATAGGAAGGAGAAATTCTCTGGTCTCTTACTGAATTCGGTTAGTTTAACAAACAAAATAGCTGTGAATTATAGCAACAGTTTCCAATTTAGACACATTACTTCGCTCTCTTATAGGATAAAGCTTAATGCCTTCAAAACAAAATTCAGCAAGAATGTTAAATGTCTGTGCGGTGAACAAATTTCAAACCAACACATTCTTCTGGAATGCCAGAGATTGAGACCTATTTTACCGGCTATTTCTGAAAGTTCTCTTGACAGTATTCTTGAGAATTTTAGTTTGTTGTTTGATTTTGCGAAGTGTTTACTACGCAGTCCTATGGGACATTTGTTATAGTTTGTGTTATGATTCAAAATAGTTTTTTAAAGTTGGCTTTCCCATACCTTTTTTTTTTTTTTTTTTTTAATTGCAAAGATTGTAAAGATGCTTTTTTTTTGTTTTGTTTTTTTGTTTTTTGTATATGATTGCAAGATGACCCACCCACCTCCTCATCATGCTTCCCTCTCCAAATCCTTTCCCTTCGTCTAATATCACTTAATGTGGAAAGACGTTAAATTGAAGACAACAACAACAACACACACACAAACCGTGCGGCACCCGCGTGAGCTATGCCAACAAGTAGATTAATCAACGAGGTGGCGATAGTGGCAAGGGAGGGGTGGTGGTGGGGGTGGGGGTGGTAGAGGACGATGGAGGGGGGGTGGGGGTTGGGGTGGGGAGGAAGATGGTGATATATACCGATCATACCGTGGTGTCCAACTGTCCCTACAAAATTCTACCCCGGCAAGAAGGGGATCGAAAGGCCAAAAGCTAGCTATTCGTAAGTGCAGGATTCTGTTCCAACTCGCTGTGGCGCAATCCTTTATTTGCAACAGAATGACTTTGCGCGTGATGTACTCTGGGTCGTAGAATGTGAACACACACACACACACACACACACACACCACACACACACACACACACACACACACACACACAAGCGCCCTTCCCTTGAAATCAATCATTCTCTGACCCGAGTTTCAGACAGTGTAAAAGACAGGGTCCCAGTTGTGTTACAGGCAACTGAGTCAGACGTGTCGTTGTTTGTGGTTAAATAGTGCGCTGTGTCAAAAACCCACAACGCTATAGCAAAATTAGCATCTGTACTCAGTTTTTGATTCTCGAAGCGACGCGCTGTTGATTTCTGACATTAAGTCCATTAATTAGCTTATTATGCACAACCAGACAAAACTTCTATGACAGAAAAAAGACCTCCTTATGTCGTTGAGAAAATGCGTAAACGTTGGGGTGAAAAAGATTACCCGCAAGATTCGACAATCCTACTGTTTCAAAAGAAACTGTCATTTTCTCTACCGTATAATTATTATCATTATTATGTTTAGATGCGATGCATCGATTGGTGTTAGTGTTTGAACTCTGGGATCTTTTTTGCCTGTTCACAAATATTGAGTGTGTGTGTGTGTGTGTGTGTGTGTGTGTGTGTGTGTGTGTGTGTGTGTGTGTGTGTGTGTGTGTGTGTGTGTGTGTGTGTGTGTGTGTGTGTGTGTGTGTGTGTGTGTGTGTGTGTGTGCGCGCGCCCGCGTGAGTGTGTCCATGCGTGCGTGTGTAATATACTCTCAGTACTGATGTGGCCTTCGTTACGGGCCAAGTTATAGATCAACACGATCGGTGGTTAAACCTTCTCTTCCTTACTTCCTTCATTCTTTCCATTTCTCACGCAGGGTGCATGCAATGTGTAACGTGTCATCCATACCAACGGCCAAACTGGCCTACTCTTCCGAAAGTTGGTGATGGGATTTGACGTGTGTGCAAGATGTTATGCGTGCGTTCACACACGGAACCTCGGTTTATAGTCTCATTCGAAGGACTGTATGGGAAATGGAGTCAGAACCAATGTTAACTCCGAGGGAAAAATCCCCCTGTACCGAAACGGCCCGGCGGAGGTTCGAACCCGCAACCCCAGGATCACCGGCGCTCTACCAGCTGAGCTATTCCGGCTCCCCAATAAGGCCGCCTAAGAAGCTGAGAAGAAAGGGTTAGAAAAGGTCTTGGAAGACCTGGCGAGATAAGTTAGGCGGGTGGGGGTGGGGGCGGGTGGGTGGGGTGTGTGGAAGGGGAAGGTGGGGAGAGTGGCAGCGAACGCTGAGGAAGAAAAAAAAGTGCTGGTGGCCTGTCACTGAACATTTTTCTCTGGCACTGCAGGCTGCCCCAAGCCCTGGATTTCAAGTGGCGCCTTTTGGTCTGAGGGTGGGAATGTTTTCCCGGAGATGCTGCTCAAGAGTTTCTTTTCCCACAACGAGTGTTCATAATTTTGGCTACTCAAATTTTTGTGTGTGGTGAATCTGGTAGAGGTTTCTGATGAAGCCGTCATGGTTTTTTTTTTTTCCTTATTTCTGGTCCTTCTCCATGCTGACTCTGTTTTGCTGAGGGTACCCTGCTTGTGTTTCCAGGTCTTCCAAGACCTTCTCTCACCCTTTCTTCCCAGCTTCTTAGGCGGCCTTCATCTATTTCTTCAGATTTTTCTTTCTCTTACGGATGTTATTTCTCCTCTGACTGGCGTCTGAATTTTTGAGGAGGTGTCTTCAACTTTGGTTGCTTCGCTCCATGGGCGTTCAAACATGCTCCGTACACAGTGTATCCAAATCTGGCCGGTTTGTGTTCCAGTCTGCTTTCTTATCACCTCCATCAGTGTGTTGACTTGTTTCTCCTTCTTCTTCTCCTTCTTCTTCTTCTTCTTCTTCTTCTTCTTCTTCTGCGTACACAGGCTGATACTCCTGCGGACACTCCCTGTAGAGACAGGCAGGTATCAATCCCATCTGCTCAACAAAGGGAGTGGATTTTGTGTGTATGACCGTTTTTTTTATCCCGCCATTAAGGCAGCCATACTCCATCTTCGGGGAAGGCGCATGCTATGTGTAACGTGTCATCCATACCAACGGCCAAACTGGCCTTCTCTTCCGAAAGTTGGTGATGGGATTTTACGTGTGTGTAAGATGTTATGCGTGCGTTCACACACGGAACCTCGGTTTATAGTCTCATTGGAAGGACTGTGTGGGAATGGAGTCAGAACCAATGCTAACTCTGAGGGAAAAATCCCCCTGTACCGAAACGAGATTCGAACCCGCGACCTTTGGATTACGAGTCCGGCGCTCTACCAACTGAGCTATTCCGGCCCCCTCTTGTTTAGAAAGTTATTATCTCTCGTTACTTTTATGCACTTGCAAGTAGCTGAGTGAGATTCTGGCGCTGGGCGTGGAGAGCCTATATGAATTCCTCGTCTGAATAAATGATCAGCGTGGATGTCCTTGGCCCTGTGGTTTGAAACCCGGCCTTGGTTTTCTGACGTCTCATCTGCTCGTGCACTGCGCTTCTGGTCATCCATCGAAGTCTTCATACAGCCCTCTTTTGTCCCGTGGATGTCCATGTCGCTCTCAGCGAAGACTTTTCTTCGACAGAAATAAGAAAATGATCGTGGAGGAGTTCCGGCCGTGATCACCATTTCTTCCCCCTTTTCGGAAAGTCCTAGGAGCATCTGTCGTTCTGGCACCAGAAACAAGCTGGAGAAAGGCAAGATTAAAAGCCTTGTGTCTGTGGGTGAGGGGGGTGAGGGAATGGGGGGGGGGGGGGGATCGCCACTGAGAGCAGCCTGAAGATCCAGGTGGCAAGAAAGGGCTGAATACAGGCTCAGGCCTATTTTGCACAAACCAGTGGCCTGTCCCTGTGCCGATACAAACAACATCAAGAGAGCAGCAGGTCCTCAGGAAGAGTCCCCATTCAGACAAGTGTTTCGGCCCCGAAGTTTCACTTTAGGGGGGGGGGGGGGGGGGCGGGTTGCAACCAGGTCATGACCCCTGAATGCCCTTTTGCTGTCAAATATATTTTTGCCGCTACCCTGGATTTGAACTTGCACAACTTGAATGGTTGGACGTCAAAACGCGTTGCATTTTCACGGGTGTTCTACCCCAATAACTATCGGACACCTGTTCTGAGTTGGGAAATGTATACCTCACGAAGCTCACACAAGAAGAAGAAGAAGAATGAAACAGTTATAACAATAATGATAATAATAATAATAATAACGACAATGATAATAACAATAATAATCATCATCATCATAACAATTATAATAATAGTAAAAATCATCATCATCATCATCATCATCATCATCATCATCATCATCATCATCCAGCTTGAAGCCTTTTCAGCCGCCTCTGCCATTCCCTTTATATTTTGGGTTCTGGCACCGTACTAAATACCAAACTGTTGTATACAGCAGGGCACAAAACTACAACGCACTGCTATACATTATCCCTGCATTCAAGGCGATCCCTTGTACTTTGTTGCGTCAAGCCCACCCTACACCACACTATACCACACCACAGTCCAACCACACCATACCACACCACAGTCCAACCACACCACACCACACCACTGTCCAACCACACCATACCACACCACTGTCCAACCACACCATACCACACCACAGTCCAACCACACCATACCCCCACCACTGTCCAACCAAACCATACCACACCACAGTCCAACCACACCATACCACACCACAGTCCAACCACACCAAACCACACCACAGTCCAACCACACCATACCACACCACAGTCCAACCACACCATACCACACCACTGTCCAACCACACCATACCACACAATTGTCCAACAACACCATACCACACCACAGTCCAACCACATCATACCACACCGCAGTCCAACCACATCATACCACACCACAGTCCAACCACACCATACCACACCACAGTCCAACCACACCATACCACACCACTGTCCAACCGCACCATACCACACCACTGTCCAACCACACTACTGTCCAACCGCACCATACCACACCACAGTCCAACCACACCATACCACACCACTGTCCAACCACACCACAGTCCAACCACACCATACCACACCACTGTCCAACCACACCACTGTCCAACCGCACCATACCACACCACAGTCCAACCACACCACTGTCCAACCGCAACATACCACACTACTGTCCAACCACACCACACCACAGTCCAACCACACCATACCACACCACAGTCCAACCACACCATACCACACCACAGTCCAACCACACCATACCACAGCACAGTCCAACCACACCATACCACACCACAGTCCAACCACACCATACCACACCACAGTCTAACCACACCATACCACACCACTGTCCAACCACACCATACCACACCACAGTCCAACGACACCATACCACACCACAGTCCAACAATACCATACCACACCACAGTCCAACAATACCATACCACACCACAGTTCAACCACACCATACCACACCACAGTCCAACCACACCATACCACACCACTGTCCAACCACACCATACCACACCACTTCAACACACCAACACACACAGTCCAACACTACTACACCACAGTCCAACCACAATACCACCGCATCCAACCACACCATACCACACCACAGTCCAACCACACCATACCACAGCACAGTCCAACCACACCATACCACACCATGTCCAACCACATCCACTGTCCAACCACACCATACCACACCACAGTCCAACCACACCATACCACACCACTGTCCAACCACACACGTCAACGACACATACCACACCACTGTCCAACCACACCATACCACACACGTCCAACCACACCATACCAACCACAGTCCAACCACACAGTACCACACCACTGTCCAACCTCACCATACCACCACGTCTAACCACACCATACCACTCCACTGTCCAACCACACCATACCACACCACTGTCCAACCACACCACTGTCCAACCACACCATACCACACCGCAGTCCAACCACACCATACCACACCACAGTCCAACCACACCATACCACACCACAGTTCAACCACACCATACCACACCACTGTCCAACCACACCATACCACACCACAGTCCAACCACACCATACCACACCACAGTCCAACCACACCATACCACACCACTGCCCAACCACACCACACCACACCACTGCCCAACCACACTCCACCACACCACTGCCCAACGACACCACACCACGCCACTCTTGATTCCAATCACGTCTAAGACGATTTCACAGTCAGTCCGTTCGGCCTTCCGAGAGACACCGCCTCGTTCGTGGTCATCGATTTCCTGTTGGGTGTTGTCAGTGGGAGTGACGCCCCTTGCCATTCATCCTTGATCATTTCCGGGACCAGAGGGTGATGAATGGCAGGGGGGTGGGGTGGGGGTGGAGGGAGGTGGGGCGACAGAGACACAGGAAGGGGAAAGAGGGTGCCTTCATTTCTTCTGCCCTTTTGAGCATGCGCACACAACCACCCTGTCTGCCAACTGTTTGTGTCTCACGCTTTGAAGAGGTACCGAGTACCACCTTCTCTTCAATAGCAAATAAATCACGAGGACCTCTTCCACCTTGCGCTCTGAAATCTGGACCCCGTCCGTGGCTGTCTGTCTGTCTGTCTGTCTCGCCAGTCTGTCTCTCTGCCTGTCTGTCTGTCTCTCCAGTCTGTCTGTCCGTCTGTCTGTCTGTTTGTCTGTCTGTCTGTCTCTCCAGTCTGTCTGTCTGTCTCTCTACTCTGTCTGTCTGTCTTGCCAGTATGTCTGTCTCTCTCTCTCTCTCTGTCTGTCTGTCTCTCCAGTCTGTCCGTCTGTCTGTCTCTCCAGTCTGTCTGTCTGTCTGTCTGTCTGTCTCTCCAGTCTGTCTGTCTGTGTCTCTGTTGGTTTGTCCCTGTCGTATGCACTGTTTGTCAATTTCTGAATTAGTTCATTGATAGGCCAGAGAAGAACTGCATGCAAATCAGTGAGGAACAACAACAACAACAACAACAACAACAACAACAACAACAACAAAAGAATAAAACATAAGTTCAACGAATAACATAAAGCCATAACCTTTTTTTTAAGAGAAAAAAAGGAAAGAAAAGGAAAGAAAAAGACACAAAATACCTACGACGAAAGCATGGGTACAACATAGTATTATACCATACAATGCTAAGCAATACAGACACGGCACAACTGAGCACAACACACGGCACTGCATGACAACGCATCTCAGTACAGCAAGTACTGTGCAATATAGTACACTCAAACTGATCGCACAGGACCAAGGCATCAGACTGAAGGGAATCGTGACTACGAGCCGTCGGTGACCTACTAGGCCATACCGTCCGAAACGACATTTTCCACTCTTCTCCTGTCTCGGTAATCTCTTCTTTTTTTTTTCTATCCCCCTTTCAGAATGTCTGGCATTTTGTCTGGCATTTTTTTTTCTATCTCCCTTTCAGAATGTCTGGCAGCGGATTGCAGAGTCTCAAAACAGAACGAAGACAAGGGCACACCAGCTGCCATGGCGACATGGTTCACTGTCGCCGGACTCCCTGCTGGGAGGTCTTGGGTTCGATTCCCGCCACAGCCATTTATTTGTGGGATTTTATTTTTTTTTTTTTGCCCTGACCAGCTCCTACCCAGAGCTCAGTTTGCTGTGGGGGTCAGCTGGGAAGACTGGGACCATACAGTCGAGTCTTATCTACTGAATGGATGCGTTTCTGAAAATGTTTGGTCACATTTGCTGACCAACACTGCAGGTGTCTGTATCTCTGGGGCAAAGATGACCCCGGAATATATGATGAAAGTCAGCCAGAGCACATCCCTGTTGAATAAATCTGGGACCAGAATGGATGCCCGAAACATCACCTTCATTCATCATCATCATACATCCTCATCGACCTGCACAAAAAGATCAAAATTCTCTCGCCTTTCTTGTTCCGCTCTCATGCTGACATCCGTTTTTTTTGGATTCCTCTCCACGTCTATGCCCTGAATGAGGTTCCGTTGGGGGTCACTGGTATCGGCAAATTCTTCGGTACTGGCTTTGGACGGGAGCGTGGTGGCGCCCTCCGGAAGGAGAGGTCACTCACGCTGGCTCCACGACGAAGCTATTACTGTTGTCATTACGGGGCTTAGTAGGCGGCGGTGCCCTGTGCATTTTGGATTAAAACAGTCGGCACTGAACACCAACAGAAGTGACTCGGCATCAGTGCAGTGTCTCTTCTGGTGGGTTGCCTCATGACGACTTGACATTGACTGCTCCGTGTGGATTGCCGGTGCTATAGGGCTGCGATGGGGACAAGCCGACGTGTGGTGGACGGGGAACTTGAATCAGCGTCGTGGGTGCAATGGCACTGGAATTGGTACAGAAGAGGAGACAGAGGACAAAAAAGGGGATGCGACGAATATGATTGGAGTTGCACGTCTCGCAGTGTGTGAAGACATCTCCTGACAAAGTTTGATGCGTCTGGAATGGTCGGCCCTTCGTCTGCGTCGCATCACTTCTGGTTCATCGGACAACCAGTTCAATCGCCAGCACTTACCCTGAAACGCCGGAGGGTGGGGATGGGGGTGGGGGGTGGGGGCAGAAGGGAGCGCGAGGTGGGTTGGGGTGTGTGTGTGTGTGTGTGGGGGGGGAGGGTCGGTGGCAAGGTAGAGCGGGGTGTGGTGTGGTGGTGTGTGTGTGTGTGTGTGTGGTGTGTGTGTGTGTGTGTGTGTGTGTGTGTGTGTGTGTGTGTGTGTGTGGAGGGGGGGGGGTGGCTGGTGGGGGGTGGGGGGAGAGGGCCGGTCTGTTTTCGGCTTCCGCGACTTGTGTTGGTGACTGGTCCCCTGCCTCCTCCCTCTATTCCCCCTTACCCCCCACCTCTATTCCCCCCCCCCTACCTCCCCCCTCTAATGCCCCCTACCTCCCCACCTCTATTCCCCCTACCTCCCCCCCCCCCCCCCTTTATTCCCCTTCATTTCCTCTCACACTCTTCCTAGACATGGCCCGCTTGACAAAGGGAGTTGACTCAATTCCCTGTTCGTGTTCTTCGTCTCACCAGTTCCCCTGACAGAACACTTCCATCACCTTGGGGAAAGAGTCTGTCTCTGTCTTGGACACTTCCATCACCTTGGGGGAAATAGTCTCTTTCCTTGTTAATCGGAAAGAAACAAGCTGAGGCGACACAGAGAATGTAATCCCTCCTTCTCTCTTCTCCATCCCTCCTTCTCTCTTCTCCATCCCTCCTCTCTTCTCCATCCCTCCTTTCTCTTCTCCATCCCTCCTTCTCTCTTCTCCATCCCTCCTTCTCTTTTTCTCTCCATCCCTCCTTCTCTCTTCTCCATCCCTCCTTCTCTCTTCTCCATCCCTCCTTCTCTCTTCTCCATCCCTCCTTCTCTCTTCTCCATCCCTCCTTCTCTCTTCTCCATCCCCCCTTCTCTTTTCTCCATCCCCCCTTCTCTTTCTCCCATCCCTCCTTCTCTTTTCTCCATCCCTCCTTCTCTTTTCTCCATCCCTTCTCTTTTCTCCATCCCTTCCGGACCCCCCCCCACTCCTCCTCCCTCACTCCCCCCTCTCTCTCTCTCTCTCTCTCTCTCTCTCCTCTCTCCTCTCTCTCCTCTCTCTCCTCTCTCTCTCCGCTCTCTCTCATGCTTGCACACGCGTATGCTCATAACGCGCATTCTCTCTCTGACTGGATATGATAGTTTAATTCGGTGAATGCTGCTGCAATTCTTTTCTCGAAAAAAAAAATTCTTTAATTAAGATAGATTTAACGACACCTGCAACACTATGGGGTCGTATTTGTGCTATACATGGATTAGGACAAATGCTTGATGAATTTTTTTTTAATGACGGCCGAGCTAGACATAAGATCGATGGTACTGCTACAATTTGACTTAATTAGGATAATAACTTCCATAATCTTGTGTAGATGAATCTCGGTTAACGGATATTATTCCCGATTCCAAGATGTGCATGCCAAATTGATATAATCCAGCTTGACCCAAGTTACATCTAAATAAACCGGATTGTTTTTATACCATGCAAATTTCAGTAAGCTTCCAAAGATTGTCCCATTTAGAAAAAATATAACACTATAAATCTGTTTGGAACCAAATTTGTCCCAGACACTGTAAATCGATTATGATATGATTTCTACGTAGAGACCCAGCCGAAACCAGTCACTGGTATGATAAGTTTCATCCGATGGTGTGTGTCTGAATACCATTGTTTTTGAAGACTTTGATATATCTTTAATAATAGCTGGAACAAAAATGGAGTCCTCTTTATGTTTTGTGTGTGTGTTAAGACAAATAATTGATCGACCGACACTCAACATACTGAAACTTCAATTGATCAACTTTACGTCAACGCACTAAAGGCTAACAAAGTGAACATGTCTTCTGTACAAATGCAGTGACATTACGTCTGTTTCACATAATTTAAGAAAGGTGTCAATCGCCCAAAATGAAATAAAATCTTTTGTAGCTGCTTCACACATTTGAATGAAAACGCGTTCCTTCATTATTTTACTTCAACCAAACTTTGATTATATTTGTCAGATTCAGAAACCCTGATGATGCTGTTGACATCTGGATTAATACGTTCAGTTCCATGAGTAACAGACATGCTCCCTGTGTAAGTCAAAGTCAGGGTTTTGCTCTTTATGATTATGGTTTTTGTGTGTGTGTGTGATTGTATGATGATAAAAGCTGTGGAGCGTATTCTTCAATATTCAGTAAAGACGAGTTTGACTTCACTCTCTCTCTCTCTCTCTCTCTTCTCTCTCTCTCTCTCTCTCTCACTCTCTCCTCTCTCCTCTCCTCTCTCTCTCTCTCTCCAAGACACACACACACACACACACACACGCGCGCGCGCGCGCGCGCGGGGCGCACGCACAGACAATTGATATTCACGTGTGAGCGCATGTATACACATACAAACACGCAAGCTAACACATATACACCCAACCACGGAAAGAACACACACACACACACACACACACACACACACACACACACACACACACACACACACACACACACACTTAGACAGAGAGAGAGAGAGAGAGAGAGAGAGAGAGAAGAGAGAGAGAGAGAGAGAGAGAGAGAGACAGACAGACAGACAGACAGACAGACAGACAGAGACAGAGACAGAGACAGAGAGTGAGAAGCAGACAGACAGACAAACAGACAGACAGAGACAGAGAGGCAGAAACAGAGAGAGAAAGAGAGAGGATCAACTTTTGTCTTTGCCGGTAGCTCTTCAATAAACTCATAATGCTTCATTCCTGCAACAAAGATCTTACCCCTTATTATTGTCCCTGCCCTTTAGGTCAGGGCTGGATGGCTTCGTCCAACAAAATTGGAAGGGATAAGGGAATGGGGGAGGGGTTCGTTTGGTTGAGCGGCGGAGTTAGAGGGCGGGGAGGGGGGGGGGTGTACAAAAACTCTTCTTGTTAAGCAACAACAACAAAATGAAAATTTATAAAAATATAATCTCATCAAGACATTGTTGACAGACAGCGGGAAAGAGGGTGATGGTAAAGGGGCAGAGGGTGGGGGAGGGAAGACGGAGGGGGGTTAGGACAGGTGGGAATGAATTTTACTGAGTGAAGAACGCTCGCGAAATAAGCGTCTCATCTGCCCGTTGGGTACGGTGTTTTCATGATGACGTGTTTTCCGTGACGATTTTTTCCCCACTCTCCTACCACACCCTCCCCCACCCCGCCATCCTTCCCCTCCTGTTCCCCATCCTCTCACCCACTCCCATCCCCCTACTTCCACTCCCCCCCCCCCCCCCACTCCCCCCCTCGACCGAATGCGCTGGCTAAGGCGCTTTCAAATGTGTTTTCTGTTTTGAGATTGGGAGCCGGAATAGCTTAGTTGGTAGAGCGCCGGACTCGTAATCTTGGTGATACCTGGGGTTGCGGGTTCGAATCTCCGTCGGGCCGTTTCGGTGCAGGGAGATTTTTTCCCTCGGAGTTAACATTGGTTCAGACTCCATTTCCCATACAGTCCTTCGAATGAGACTATAAACCGGGTTCCGTGTGTGAACGCACGCATAACATCTTGCACACACGTAAAATCCCATCACCAACTTTCGGAAGAGTAGGCCAGTTTGGCCGTTGGTAGATGTGACACGTTACACATAGCATGCACCCTGCGTGAGAAATGGAAAGAATGAAGGAAGTAAGAAAATTGAGTGAACGATATTGAACGATACTGACTGGATGACACGGAAACGACTGAATGAAGCGCCAGCTGGCAGCTCTTCAGTCGGCACTACCCAGGTAGGCAGCCCGTTGTGTAAACGAGTGTGGATTGTAAAGCGCTTAGAGATTGGTCTCTAGCCGAGAATAGGCGCTATGTAAGTATTCATTATTATTATTATTATTATTGTTGTTCTAGAGAGGGAAGGTCCGCAGTCTCAGCACCAGCATTCCGCAGGGAACTGTCGAGGTCGGGTCGTCACGAGGACACTCACCGGACGAGACCCTGCCCTGCGTTGATGCTCTGCCACTTCCACAGTGTTCAGCGCTGTTTGTTTTAAGTCCAG
>CM031615.1:16950759-16955759 GCA_018398815.1 Conus ventricosus
TGTGGTGTGTGTGTGTGTGTGTGTGTGTGTGTGTGTGTGTGTGTGTGTGTGTGTGTGTGCATGCGCCCAGCCGATACGTTTCTCTTTCAAGCCAAAAGTTTAAGACTTAGATGGTCAAAAGACCAGATTTTAAGTGCCATGCAATAGAGACTGGAACATCCTTTCCCCAAGAACCAGCCGCAGGTCTCGGGCACGCTTAACATCAAGCCGCAGTCAACGCCACCGATGGTCCGCCGTCATTGTTGTGGATGTATTCGCTACTGGCTGAAGTTCGTACAAATGGATGAACACCGGCTACCAAAGAAAGCGTATTTGATGCTGTTACGTTTAGATCAGACAGGCAAACAGAACTGGGTGTACAAATGTAAGAATTATGTCTTGTTTCAGTAGGGTTTTTGGATATGTATGGTTGAACCAAGGTGTTCTTCTTCTTCTTCTTCCAGATGGGGATGTTTAACCTGCCCCGTGCCCTCAGTCTTCACGTAGACTATTCTGGCACACAGGTTGCATGCATTGTGTATTTTCGTGTAGCCGGTACTCACCCATCTTAGGACATGAGCATCGGGATCTTTAGAGTCCGTGTATGATCTTAGTGCATGTGACACAGACTAGACCTCGGTTTATAGTCCCATCCGAACGACTAGTGTTGGAGGTGCAAATGATTTTTTTTTTAGTTTGTTTAAGCAGCGACTTATTGATTGTAGATGGCAAAACTGGCGAGATCATGTGGGAACAGTGAGCGTTATTCAATGTATAGAATGTTGTGTGATTATATGCACTCTACTCCAAAAATATTTACGATTAGTTATGGAGAGACCCTTAAAACATAATTATAATGTCATTGTTTCGTTTTGGTGTATCAGACCTTGCTGTTCATTACTATAAATACAGGAATCCTGCACCTGATAGTCTGTTAATGTCCATTCTGTAAGAATATCAAAGAAAACGATGTCCATTCTGTAAGAATATCAAAGAAAACGAAGTTCATTTTGTTTTATGTTGTCCGTTTTACGATAAATTAAGAAAACAGTTGATCGCTCCAAACTATTACAGAATAAGCAAGTGCTTTCCATCTTAATCTATTGTTATCCTCAGTTAATGCCAAAACTGTGAAAAACCTCTGCATTTACTTGTACAAAGCTTTTAAAGCAAGAGAGATTGCAATTTCCTAAATTTATTTATTTAAAAAAAAGAGTGCAGATAATGAAATGTATAGTTGGTCTTTATGTTTTCTTTCTTTCTGCCGACATCTTAAGGTTCTTGTTGCTTTTCTGTGTACACACACCCCTTCTAAGGGGGCTCGGCCCTACTGGAATAAAATGTCATTGTCATTGTCATTGTCTCTCTCTTCCTCCATTCATCTCGCTCTCTCTCCCTCTCTCTCCTCTCTCGCTTCCCCCCCCCCTCTCTCTCTCTCTCCCTCTCTCTCTCCCTCTGTGTCTCCCTCACTCTCCCCCCTCTCTCTCTGTCTCTCTCCCTCCCTCTCTCTGTCTCTCTCCCTCTCTTTCTCCCTCTCTGAGTCTCCCTCTCTCTCTCCCCTCTCTCTCTCTGTCTCTCCCTCCCTCCCTCTCTCTCTCTCTCTTTCTCTCTCGTCCCCCCCCCCCTCCACTCTCTCTCTCTCTCTCTCTCTCTCTCTCCTCTCTCTCTCTCTCTCTCTCTCTCTCTCTCTCTCTCTCCAACTTATTAACACACAGAGGCACCCAATTTCACAGCCCATGTGTACATTCCCGGTTGGCATAGGCACGTCGACTTAGCGAAAAAAAAAAAAAAGGGGGGGGGGGGGAGATGAAGTAAAAGCCAGAAGAAAAAAAATTGCCCAACGACAAAAAATGTGAATAGTACACAAAAAGAACGCTGCAGCCGAGAGGGACAAAAAGGAGAAGAAAGAGGAGAAGGGGGAGCAGGAAGAAGAAGAGTGGAGAAGGAGGAAGAAGAAAAGAAGACGAAGAAGAAGAAGAAACGAAACCAAAGAGAGCGAATACAGCGCGGCACAGAGAGGAGGAAGGATGATACGTAGTGCGCGCGTGTGCGCGTGCTTGCGCGCGAGAGACAGAGACAAAAAAGCACACAGAGACAGAGCGAAGACGAAACAGAGAGAAGACAAGGAATGGAAGAGACAACACAGACACACAGACATAGAGATACACAGACACAGACACACACAGACACACACACACACACACACACACACACACACACACACACACACACACACACATACATACATACATACATACAGAGAGAGAGAGAGAGAGAGAGAGAGAGAGAGAGAGAGAGAGAGAGAGAGAGAGAGAGAGAGAGAGAGAGAGAGAGAAGAGAGAGAGAGAGAGAATCACGCACGCGCGCGATCAAACGACGTTCAAAATCAAAAGAGTTAACCTAAAGCCAGATACACAAGATGACATCGACATCACACGATCTGTAGACGATGTTAAGCAAACAAGATGACATCACACGATCTGTAGACGATGTTAAGCAAACAAGACATCACACGATCTGTAGACGATGTTAAGCAAACAAGACATCACACGATCTGTAGACGATGTTAACAGGGATGAAAACAGTTTTTTTTTTAAAAAAGAGGAGATTGGCGGGGATCTGGGGGTTCACCATGGGCCCCCTGTGGATACATGGGCAACAGCCCAGCGGGGGTCAGGGGGGCGGCGCCCCCTGAAGCTGAAGCATATTTTGTATTAAATATGGCATAAAAATCTTTAGAAATCACTTTCTTGCTTCTAAACAACTCTATAGATCAGCTTTCAACACCATGAAGACTGAGACTGATGTGGAAAGAAACTATGTCAATTGAGACAAACATTTAGTATGATGAATCCTCAGAACTCTAGCTAAAGAAAGTTTGACAAACAGTGCTTTCAGGACATAAAGAATAAGGCCTGTAGATAAGTAAATCAGAGTGGGAAATCAAACTAAGTAAATCAGATGTATGAAAACGACTGCTGGACTTCAATAAACACAATATGAAAAATGATTACTTTGAAGTCCTTAAAAAAAACTGAAGCTTTTGGGCCTTAGACCCTTCGTCAGGAAACACTAAACACAAAAAAGAACATAAAAGAACAAATGACATAAAAACAAACTGATGTCACAACAGTACACCCCCCCCCCCCCCCAACTTCCCTCTTACAACTAATCATATCGCCCCCCCCCCCCTTTGACAAGTGTGTGTGTGTGTGGGGGGGGGGGGGGGGGCGGGTTGTGTATGTGTGTGTATGTGTGAGGTGGGGGTGGGGGGGCGAAGTGTGTGGGGTATGAGTGTTGTGGGGTGAGGGTGGGGGTTGGGGAGAAGGAGGAGTAGAGAAAGTATATAGGTAGTGGGGGGAGTGGGCTGTTGGAAAAGGATTTCATAGGGGGGCTGTTAGCAGACACCTAACAAATGTAGCAAACGTTTGCATTATACCAGGGGAAAAGTGTTACACAATACTGTTGTGACATCAGTTTATTTTGATGTCATTTGTTCTTTTATATTCTTTTCGTCACTTTGACGTTTTTCCCTTGCTTTGAAGACTCTACGAGTGGAAGTACTTAGAGTAGGAGTCAAACTATCTTTGGAAATTAAACGTAGATTGTTGCATACCCAATGATCTGAAAACATGCTGTAATGGTGTGGGAAACACACACATTTTCTGTTGGTGACTGGGACGCTCGATGTGATCTCTGATTGCCACAAAGCCACGACTACCAAAGTAGACACGTTTTTGGCAAGGCTCGCAAAACACTTCAAATTCGCCGTCTTTGTCATGTTTTCTTATTGCATCCGCGACTCTGCGGTCACACACGTCCTTCTGCTGCCACTCGGTCTTCTAGTAGTTCACATACTTCTTTCTTCTTTTTTTTTTCGTTTTGTTTGCACTCACTAGCGGCAAATCTCACTGTGAATCGACGCCATGATGATAAATGATACTGGAAGGAAACAGAATGAGAACTACGCCGTTTGAGAACATTACCGACAGAGAAGAAATTCGCTGTGCAGACAAGTTGAGATCGTTTCTGAGCATCATTCTTTGAATAATTTTTCGGCGGAGACTTTTTCTTTCGGCGGAGATGCGAAAAAATAACGGCGGAGACGGCGGAAACGGCGGAGGAGTTTTCATCCCTGGTTAAGCAAACAAGATGACATCACACGATCTGTAGACGATGTTAAGCAAACAAGATGACATCGACATCACACGATCTGTAGACGATGTTAAGCAAACAAGATGACATCACACGATCTGTAGACGATGTTAAGCAAACAAGACATCACACGATCTGTAGACGATGTTAAGCAAACAAGACATCACACGATCTGTAGACGATGTTAAGCAAACAAGATGACATCACACGATCTGTAGACGATGTTAAGCAAACAAGATGACATCACACGATCTGTAGGCGATGTTAAGCAAACAAGATGACATCACACGATCTGTAGACGATGTTAAGCAAACAAGATGACATCACACGATCTGTAGACGATGTTAAGCAAACAAGATGACATCACACGATCTGTAGACGATGTTAAGCAAACAAGATGACATCACACGACTGTAGACGATGTTGTTAGCAAACAAGATGACGTCACACGATCTGTAGACGATGTTGTTAGCAAACAAGATGACATCACACGATCTGTAGACGATGTAAGCAAACAAGATGACATCACACGATCTGTAGACGATGTTGTTAGCAAACAAGATGACGTCACACGATCTGTAGACGATGTTGTCAGCAAACAAGATGACATCACACGATCTGTAGACGATGTTGTTAGCAAACAAGATAAGTCACTGGCATTGTAACTGAACTCCTGTACTTCCGGTCTGTTTAAAAAGAAAAAAAATGTCGTATGTCACCGCGTTCTTGCCCAGCGACCCAGACGAATGATGAGGTCATCGTTTGATACGAAAGACTAGACCGAATGATTTTGTTCGCCAAACAGGCAATGTTGAAAAGGACCACTCACACTCGTCGCTGCACCAGGATCGCCAATCACTGGTGTT
>CM031615.1:16958259-16960759 GCA_018398815.1 Conus ventricosus
TCTCTCTCTCTCTTCTCTCCTCTCTCTCTCTCTCTCTCTCATATGTATTTTTCATAGGCAAGATACGTGACATCAGGCAAAAACTATCCATCCCTCATCTGAAAAAGACGAGCAATAAGGGCGAGAGGGCAGCAATGGTCCCAGACCATGTGCTTGTGGACGGCAAAAGGTTTGGATCGCCTGACAGATCTCAGAAAGGTTATCGGGTGAACGATTGTGTTGTCGAGGTCCTTTCCTTCCGAAGGTAGGAAACCTTGTTGACCAGAGGTCAGACAAAAAATAAGTAAAAGTTGGAAAGAAAAAAAAAGGGGGGGGGGGGGGGGGGGACCCTGGCTGTCATAGAATCCTGAATTCACACGTAGCGGGCACTGCTGTGCACGTGACCTTGTGCGCGATTTCCGTGACATAGATTTGAATCACGATCAGCTTGCCAGAAATGTGTACAAAACTGAATGAAGCTCTAGTGTTACTGATGTCGACACCAATGAAGCTTTGCCTTTATCTAATGGGTTCTCCTTGGCTTAAGCCTGTGTCAGACCAATTGACATGGGCTAGAACACCAAGGCTACATCAAAATACTATTACGCTCAACTTAGTTATGCGGGGATTGTCTTCAGTCGTGACAAGCTCCTAGCATAACATTATCAGTCTCCTAAATCCCTCGAAGTCGGAGTGTGGCTGCCCACGTGGCAGGGTAATCAAAAATGGTCACACACGTAATGTTCTCAACCCAAGCTGATGTATTTGTACCATAGTGTTCACATACGTCGGCTGTTCGGCTGATCCCTAGAGTCTTTTAGCCGGGGCACGACAGCAACAACATCTTTAGGGTACATCAAAGGCTATGCTGAATGTATGTAAGAAAGACGTGCGTACAGCGAAGCGTGGTTTGAATGAAGATTGGTTTGACTGTGAGTGGCTGATGATGACAAGAACATACGATGATTATCGAAAGCATGGCTTCGGTCTTTGTGTGATGAGAATGGAAAATGCATAGAATCTCAAGAGGGAAACAGGAAAATCTTTTGAAGAACGCCTAGAGCGAGAAAACACAGTTTTGCCTTCGGCATAGACGACAAAAAGGGAATGATTTAGTCAGTCCAATGTGTAAACATGAAGAGGAAACGAGGTACATTTTCTTGTGCGGTTCTTGAAGAAGATAATTCCAAAGAATTCCTTCCATAGAAATGATACAGGCGACATGCATGTTCAGATTCGTTTAGTGCTTCGTTCTAAAAGATATGAAGATTTAAGGTCACTTAGTCTCTACTTGTGTGACGCTTTTTTATAGATAGAGAAATATTGTCGTCCACGATGGTTCTGTTTTTCAATCCTGAAAACTAGTTGTTTATTTTGATTTATATACGATTGGGCATGCCTCCCTTTACAAGGACCAGTGGTCTCACTGAAGAAAGAGTGAATATGAACCTCTCCTATGTCTGTCTGTCTGTCTGTCTGTCTCCCTCTTTCTACCCCACCCCCAATTCCCTCCCCCCACCCCCACCGCCTCCATCCCCCATTTTTGATATTACTTATTCTTCCGTGACCACATATTTTTCACCGTTGACCCTACTCAGGGCGAGGGGTGGACGTGGACGGCGAAAACAAACAGGTCCCTCAGCGCTAATCCATGATCCTCATCAACACATACTGTCATCTCCCCCCACCCCCCCCCCCCCCCCCCCCCCCCCCCCCCGGTTGTCACGTAGGTCTTTCTGCGCTGTCATCTACTCTCTTTCTGCCATGATTATGACCATGCTCTTTGTCTGTGGTCTGGAGCGTCGTTGAGGCTTTGTCTTCTGGTCACGGTGGATGATGACATGTCAGCCTTTGTGTCGCGATCTGTCGACTGGAGAGTGAACATTGTATACATTGTCTGGGCTTTCCGTATCACCTGGTAGTGTTTATTAGTTATCTACTGCGGAGTGTGTCTGTTTACCCACACCCCCTAGGAATGTACATTAGTTAGTCAGTCAGTCAGTCAGTCAGTCAGTTGTGTTGTGTGTGTGTGTGTGTGTGTGTGTGTGTGTGGTGTGTGTGTGTGTGTGTGACCTATGAGCGATATATGACGCTCTTTCTCTATCCCCTGAAGCATGTCAGTAGATTGGTCACCGTGTAATGTATTGTAGCACACAGCAACTCAGCTGTTGGCTACTTCTTCGTTCTCTTACTTCTTCTTTTTCCCTTTTAAAATGTACGCCCCCCCCCCCCCCCCCCATTCCCTCCCCCCCCCTGAAATGACCCTGTGTGGTTGGGTGGCCATGATAATCTGTCTGTCTGTCTGTCTGTCTGACTGTCTGTCTGACTGTCTGTCTGTCTGTCTGACTGTCTGTCTTATCTTCTCATACTCGGCGCAAAATGGCTGTTGGATGAAAACGAGGCCGTTAAGGAGGGGATCATGGGAGTTGAAATAGTAATGATGGCGTGATGATATTGGCAATAATGGTGATAAATGTGGCGTGATGGTGGGGATAGTTTTGTAATGAGTTTGTCTGGATTG
>CM031615.1:16968259-16969318 GCA_018398815.1 Conus ventricosus
CTCAAAACAGTGATTTCGAACAACATAACGTAATACGCACATCGGATGGTGTCACGTGCAGACCACAATCATACGGTGTTTTTTTGTGTTTTTTTCTTTCAGCATAACGCAAGAGACGTGGTGCCATAGCACACACTTCAAAAGAAGCGTTCTGTCATTCGATCACACATAAGAGAGAGAGAGAGAGAGAGAGAGAGAGAGAGAGAGAGAGAGAGAGAGAGAGAGAGAGAGAGAGAGAGAGAGAGAAAGAGAGAGTGAGAGAAAGAGAGAGAGACACAGTGAGAGAGAGACAGAGAGAGAGACACAGAGAACTCGGAACTCGGAAAATTTTAATTGCAAAGGCCACCGACCTATCTGCAATGAGGTCAAGGAGAGAGAGAGAGAGAGAGAGAGAGAGAGAGAGAGAGAGAGAGAGAGAGAGAGAGAGAGAGAGAGAGAGAGGGAGAGAGAGAGAGAGAGAGAGAGAGAGAGAGAGGAGATGGGGTTGGGGAAGTGGGATTCACGAGACAGAGGAGATGGAGACTCAGGGTCCAGAGATTTTTTTTTTTTTTTTTTTTTTTTGGGGGGGGGGGGGGGGTCGGGGGCGGTGGAGGTGCGTCTATGCACCGACAGAGAGAGAGTTACAGAAGTTTCCTTTTATGAAATTTAAAAAAAAACGATACGTAATAAATACTGACAGGAAGAAAGAGATAGTGAGAGGCACAGACATAGAGAACGTGAGACAGACATGGACTGTGGCCAACCACGACAGTTACAACGACTAAAGTTTATATAAAAAGAAATAATAATAACGTTTGGGCAGATCGGGCTGTCACACAAAGCACGCAGCCATGGAGAGCCGATTTTATACCTAGGACGGATTGGTTTGGCAACACAGCCCAGAGACTATTGACATCCACTGGGAGATATAGGTCACAGATCGGACGTCTACGTCATCATCCCATGTATGCGACTCAGATTCCATAGGGATAGGAGGTGAGCTGAGAGAGAGAGAGAGGAGAGAGAGGAGAGATGGAGAGGAGGAGAAGACGAGAGAGAGAGAGAGAGAGGGAGAGAGGG
>CM031615.1:16969418-16974418 GCA_018398815.1 Conus ventricosus
TCCTCAAAACAGTACCGTTTGTTTCTAGACAATCATATTTCTTCACAACACTACCGCTTGTTTCTAGACAATCATATTTCTTCACAACAGTACCGCTTGATTCAAGACAATCATATTTCTTCACAACAGTACCGCTTGTTTCTAGACAATCATATTTCTTCACAACAGTACCGCTTGATTCAAGACAATCATATTTCTTCACAACAGTACCGCTTGTTTCTAGCCAATCATATTTCTTCACAACACTACCGCTTGTTTCTAGACAATCATATTTCTTCACAACAGTACCGCTTGTTTCTACACAATCATATTTCCTCAAAACAGTACCGTTTATGTTCTAGACAATCATATTTCTTCACAACAGTACCGCTTGTTTCTAGACAATCATATTTCTTCACAACAGTACCGCTTGTTTCTACACAATCATATTTCCTCAAAACAGTATCGCTTGTTTCTAGGCAAGTCTTGTTTTCTGCTAAATCTCAAACAGCCAAATTGCTCAAACTGAGCTGAACGAGTAAGCAACGTACCTTTGGGAAAGAGAAAGGGTGACAAAGAAAGCCAAGCTCTTTTGTCAGTGAGATTGAAGGACGAGAACAATGAAAACTGGTCATTTCCACTCCGCCCAGCCCTAAAGTGCGACACCTCTCACAGAGGGAACGTACCTGGCCTTCAAGGCGTGCGTGTGGTAAAACCGCTATGGGTTTTTTTTTATGGTTGTTGTTTTTTTTTGTTTGTTTGTTTGTTTGTTTGTTTTTCTACACTTCGCATTTTAAATAAGCATAGCAGCTCAGAACTTCAAAGTCAGGGAATTTAAACAGAAGACACCACATCATGTGTCATGAAATGAGAGAGAGAGAGAGAGAGAGAGAGAGAGAGAGAAGAGAGAGAGAGAGAGAGAGAGAGAGAGAGAGAGAGAGAGAAGCCATGTATGATTTCACAGTGTGGTCAGAAGAAAAACAACGATAAAGTTAGCGTAACAGCACAGAGCAACAACGTGCGTATATTCACTCTCTTGCAAAGGTATGCATAAACTCACACACGCAGACAAGCATGTATTTACATTAAAGATAAAGCAAACGGTGAAATGATCACATCAAATATAATGACAGAAAGACAAAAATAAGGGCATAAATAGAACTCAAAAAGAAAGAAAGAAAGAAAGAAAGAAAGAAAGAAAGCAAAAGTACCAGCCGCCGTACTGCAGTGGTTAGCGTCACCAGCTTGTAGGCTGGGAGGTCGTGAGTTCGATTCTCATCAGAACCCAACATTTGTTAGTTTTTTTTGTTTTGCTTTGCTTTTTTCCCCTGCAGGCTCTTACCCAGAGTTGAGTTTGCTGAAAGTTCAAAACGTAAGACTTAAATCACACAGTCCAGTTTCATCCACTGAATGGACACGTCTCTGACATTGCTGCCTGAGTTTCCTGGCCAACACTACAGGTGCCTGTGTCTCCCGGGGCTGGCTGATGCGAGAGCACAGTATGAACGGTAGCGCAGAGTACAGTCGGGGTCAGCCCCGATATTCCGCCTTACTGACAGATCCCGTGTCGATAACCCACCCGCTCAATACTGTCCCTGCCCCATATTCCTCTTGTTTACTAATGGCATGTGTGTCTCGTGCCTGTGCGACGACTCGTGGTCTTCAGCAGTGGCACGGGAAGATTTCTTTGTACCCTCCTCCTGCTCCAGAACAAAAACTTCTTTCTTTTGTGGGCTGGAGATAGAGATGTGTGTGTGTGTGTGGGGGGGGGGGGGGGGTACGGAACAGGGGAAGGGGGGATATCTAGCAGGAGGAATATTGCAAAGGGTGGGGACGGGGGGTGTTGAGCAGGGGGGGGGGGGGGGGGGGGGCGGAATATGGAGCAGCGACAAAGCTATAGGGTGAGTATTGAGCAGGAGGAGTATCGAGCAGGGAGAGAATCGAGCAGGGGGAGTATCGAGCGGAGGTAGTATTGACCGTTTGTAGTGTTAATACCCCTGAAAAGAATGAAACTCCATGGCATCATCTGCATCGTCCTTATTTTCATTGGTCAGATTTTTTTTCTCTTTATTTTTCTGTTGTTTTTTTTTTTCTTTTCTTAAAAAGAAAAAACGTCAAATTCCGCGTCGTCCGCTCATTGCCTTACTCTGAAAGGTGACCTCAGTGTTGATCTCGTCTCCACCACGCCCATATCCAGTGACGGCGGCGAGTCCCATCACCATGCCACCAGCACCGGAGAGAGGAGCTGGCTTCTCATTGGCTGGAGACGTGGTGGGGTTCTTCCGGAGCGAGGACACTGACTGGCACTGGGCTCCGCGTGACAAAGCAGCCATCGTCAAAGAGATGCTTGGGGGTGGGGGTGGGGGGGTGGGGGGGGGTCCAGCGCGCGCGCGGGCTGCCGGCTCACAACACGCGCCCCGTCACCACTATCACAGTGACGAGGTAGCAGCAGCAGCGCAGGGTCTCCTCCGGTGCCAGGCCTCCCGACGACTTGGTACTAATTGCTCTCTCTCTCTCTCTCTCTCTCTCTCCTCTCTCCTCTCTCTCTCTCTCTCTCTCTCTCTCTCTCTGTGGACTGCCGGTCCCCGGGGGCTGCCCGATGGCACCAACCTGGGGGGTCTTCTTGTTGTGTATAAGGGAGCCGGAGATGGCGGCGTGGGAGTAAGGTCATTGGTGGTGCAGACAGAAAAAAAAAAAATAGGTGGAAGAAAGCGAAAAAATCAGGAGACAGAAAAAAAATCAATGCGACGATAGAGAAAGAAAGAAAGAAAAAGAAAAGAGGCAAATGAGAAAGAAAGAAAGAAGAAAGGCACACACAAAAATAATAGCGGGGGGGGGGGGGGGGACATTTTTTCCCTAAAGATGATTACATTTTAGCATCAAGCCACGCGACAGTACAGTTATTTTCAAGACTTCGTATCTTCCCCCCCCTCCGCCCCCCCCCCCCACCTCCCCATTCCATCACCTTCTCTCTCTCTCTCTCTCTCTCTCTCTCTCTCTCTCTCTCTCTCTCTCTCTCTCTCTCTCTCTCTCTCTCTCTCTCTCTCTCTGCGCGTGCGTCACAGTCTGTCTGTCTGCCTGCTCCTTAATAATTAAAGACATTCAAAAGAAGAGAAGAAAAAAAAGTATAAGTAATTGGATAGTTTTCTTAGACGTGATTAACTATTTTCTGTCATGTCAGGCCAGTATACATCTCAGTGAACCAACAAACAACATCCGTAAGCTCCGCTAGACACGCCATAAGGAGCTTTGTGTCTAGGGTGTGTGCAGCATACCACCACATCGTTTTATTCCTGTCTCTAGGGTGTGCAGCATACCACCACATCGTTTTATTCCTGTCTCTAGGGTGTGCAGCATACCACCACATCGTTTTATTCCTGTGTCTAGGGTGTGCAACATACCACCACATCGTTTTATTCCTGTGTCTAGGGTGTGCAGCATACCACCACATCGTTTTATTCCTGTGTCTAGGGTGTGCAGCATACCACATCGTTTTATTCCTGTGTCTAGGGTGTGCAGCATACCACATCGTTTTATTCCTGTGTCTAGGGTGTGCAGCATACCACATCGTTTTATTCCTGTGTCTAGGTGTGCAGCATACCACTACATCGTTTTTTCCTGTCTCTAGGGTGTGCAGCATACCACATCGTTTATTCCTGTGTCTAGGGTGTGCAGCATACCACATCGTTTTATTCCTGTGTCTAGGGTGTCCAGCATACCACATCGTTTTATTCCTGTGTCTAGGGTGTGCAGCATACCACTACATCGTTTTATTCCTGTCTCTGGGGTGTGCAGCATACCACATCGTTTCATTCCTGTGTCTAGGGTGTGCAGCATACCACATCGTTTTATTCCTGTGTCTAGGGTGTGCAACATACCACCACATCGTTTTATTCCTGTGTCTAGGGTGTGCAGCATACCACATCGTTTCATTCCTGTGTCTAGGGTGTGCAGCATACCACATCGTTTTATTCCTGTGTCTAGGGTGTGCAGCATACCACCACATCGTTTTATTCCTGTCTCTAGGGTGTGTGCAGCATACCACCACATCGTTTTATTCCTGTCTCTAGGGTGTCAACATACCACATCGTTTTATTCCTGTGTCTAGGGTGTGCAGCATACCACCACATCGTATTATTCCTGTGTCAAGGGTGTGCAGCATACCACCACATCGTATTATTCCTGTGTCTAGGGTGTGCAGCATACCACCACATCGTTTTATTCCTGTGTCTAGGGTGTGCAGCATACCACCACATCGTTTTATTCCTGTGTCTAGGGTGTGCAACATACCACCACATCGTTTGATTCCTGTGTCTAGGTGTGCAGCATACCACATCGTTTCATTCCATTGTTTTTAGTCCACCTTGTTAATGGGCCAGAAAATGTGTGCTCTAACCATAATATAACTGACAGGAGAGAGAGAGAGAGAAGAGAGAGAGAGAGAGAGAGAAAAGAGAGAGAGAGAAGAGAGAAGAGAGAGAGAGAGAGAAGAGGAAGAGAGAGAGAGAGAGAGAGAGAGAGCATCGGTTTAAATGAGCCCTCCGTGGCCAATCACAAATGATTGACACATACATCATGCTATATCCTGTATGACAATGTAATAAAGACGCAATCAAATATTTGTCACTGCATGCACAGAGAGAGAGAGAGAGACAAAGAGAGACAGAGAGAGAGAGAGAGAGAGAGAGAGAGAGAGAGAGAGAGAGAGAGAGAGAGAGAGAGAATCAGACAGTCAGACAGAGGGAAGCAATGGAGAAAGACAGGGGGATGGGGAGGGGGGCGGGGGGGGGGGGGGGCAATGGGGCGGTGTGTCCAACTCAAACGAACGAAATTCGCTGACCAGAGAAGTCTTTCTGCGACCT
Source organism: Conus ventricosus (assembly GCA_018398815.1). Classification (NCBI taxonomy): domain Eukaryota; kingdom Metazoa; phylum Mollusca; class Gastropoda; order Neogastropoda; family Conidae; genus Conus; species Conus ventricosus. The sequence goes on from CM031615.1 coordinate 16,974,260, forward strand.
ATCTTGACAACGCTCTCTATCTTCTCATTCAGTTCTCCACCTGCTTCATCCGTAGTCTCCTGTTGAAGCACGCGTGATGAGGCGTGTCTGTACGGGCAATGGGCGCTGGATGGCACTCGTACGACGATTGCTGACGGACTGGGTCTGCTGATGCGCTCT
>CM031615.1:16979418-16991918 GCA_018398815.1 Conus ventricosus
ACCGCTCGATCGTAGCATTCCTAACGACCTCACAAACCCAGCCTGTTTACGACAGATTGTCACAGAGGAAGCTGGTTTTTCCCTCAGGTCAAAATAATGGATGTGAACCCCTAACCCGTTTGTGGCCATACCGCTCACCTAAGACTAAGACGACTTTGGAGCGATTGTGTTTAGAATCCAATCAGACAAAAGTCAACACAAAGGCTGGCAAACAGCAAACAGCAAGCAAGCGGAGTCACTCTTGATCCCACGATGAAATGAGAACCACAGGCCCGTAACTCCAAAGGAACGCTGCTTACGACGAATTCCAAAGGAACGCTGCTTACGACGAACTCCAAAGGAACGCTGCTTAACGAACGAACTCCAAAGGAACGCTGCTTACGACGAACTCCAAAGGAACGCTGCTTACGACGCCGAATCGCCTGGCAGAAATGACAACACAGAGCACACAGAACAAACAAGGAGACCCCCCCCCCCCCCCCCCCCAAAAAAAAAAAAAAAAAAAACCCAAAAAACAAAAGGATGCTCCAACCTTGCCCATAAACTCTGCACTTGACACATCTACACAGCAGCAAGAACTGGATCCAGAAATGAGCTAAACCCAAATTAACATTTATTCAAGACTGGCGCAGCCTTTTTTTAAATCTTGAATATAGTTATACAAACACACGGACGAACAGTAACAAATACAGAAAACCTGACTGGTGTGAAAAGGACATCTTAAATGAAGCAGGGAACAGTGAACAATACATTTCTTGTTATTTACTGTCTACTGTTTCCTGCCTCGTTTCACATTTTCTTTCACTCAGGCTGGCAGACAAAGAACATCTTGTAGCCATCAAACACTACATGACAGGCTGGCTCGATTCTCATGCTGACTAGTACCGTAGAATCATTGTCTTGAGCGTTGTTGCATGCTGTTTGTTACGTCAGAAGATGGCCTATGTTTCGAAAATTGACTGGTCAATTTTATATTGAATATAAAATCCGTGTTGCTTTAGATCTTTTTTTTGTGTGTGAATAAACTTGCATTTTGCCTTGCCCAGTACCTCCATGTGCAAAGGTGCAGAAACCTGTGAAAGTAACAGAACTGCTGCAGCCGAGCAGCGCAGGATGATCAGGAAGACCAGTGTCGGCAGATCTCCAACTGCCGCCACCATCCCCTGTCCGTACTGTGATAGGTCTTTCCGGGCGCAGATCGGCTTGACCAGCCATCTACGCACTCACCCCCCGATCCCAGGATGACTAGATGGTCTTCGTCGCCTCGACGGACAAACAATACAACAGTACCATGTACATCGCCATGACGGCCCCCTGTCGAAGACCATGCTGCACGGTACAGTGAAGGGTGGGATGTTTCAGAGACGGGCGGAAGACGGAAGAAGTCCTGGACGGATAGCATGGAGGACAGGGCTGGTGACCATAATAATCATCATCTCCGCTCTGCTAGGTATGGCTTCAGGCGTGCGTGCGTGCGTGCGTGCGTGCGTGCGTGCGTGTGTGTGTTGGTGTGTGTGTGTGTGTGTGTGTGTGTGTGTGTGTGTGTGTGTTGTGTGCGTGCGTGCGTGCGTGCGTGTGTGTGTGTGTGTCTGCGTGCGTGCGTGCGTGCGCGCGCGTGCGATGACTCACAGTCAGGGAAGGGATGATACTGAGCAACAAACACGCTGTTCCTGCTGCTTAAAAAAGCAGAACATTTCAGCGGACAGTTTGGAGGATAAACAGGCTGGCAATGTGGCCCCCTCTCCAGACACATCCTTCACGTGCTGGGGGGATGGTCGGGGGGGGGGGGGGTGAAGTTGTTGCATTTCCATAACCCACCTCTACCCTCCCTCAACCTCCCCTGCTGCTGACGTCAATCCTGATGAGGCTTCCGTGGTCTGCTGAGCTCTGAAACCACTTCACCTGACATGGGTCACGGGATATTTCACACACGTAGCCCATCTTGTGCGTTACACTTGACCTGACATGGGTCACAGGATCTTTCACACACGTAGCCCATCTTGTGCGTTACACTTGACCTGACATGGGTCACAGGATCTTTCACACACGTAGCCCATCTTGTGCGTCAAACTTGACCTGACATGGGTCACAGGATCTTTCACACACGTAGCCCATCTTGTGCGTTACAATTGACCTGACATGGGTCACAGGATCTTTCACACACGTAGCCCATTTGTGCGTTACACTTGACCTGACATGGGTCACAGGATCTTTCACACACGTAGCCCATCTTGTGCGTTACACTTGACCTGACATGGGTCACTGGATATTTCACACACGTAGCCCATCTTGTGCGTTACACTTGACCTGACATGGGTCACTGGATATTTCACACACGTAGCCCATCTTGTGCGTTACACTTGACCTGACATGGGTCACAGGATCTTTCACACACGTAGCCCATCTTGTGCGTTACACTTGACCTGACATGGATCACAGGATCTTTCACACACGTAGCCCATCTTGTGCGTTACACTTGACCTGACATGGGTCACAGGATCTTTCACACACGTAGCCCATCTGTGCGTTACACTTGACCTGACATGGGTCACAGGATCTTTCACACACGTAATAATCTGAAATCAAACCTTAAAAAAATATCGCCACATAACAGAAATACGTCATGAGCAAGTATTGACGGTAAACAGACTATCTCTCACTACACAATAACCACCACCACCCCCCTCCCCTCCCCCCCCCCCCCTCCCCTCCCCTCCCCTCCCCTCCCCTCCATCATCTTCTTTTTCGCGAGCCAGCAGGGAGCGAGCGTGTCATCAACGTGAATCGTCATGTTCCTTGACCAAGAGATCGGGAAGGCAGCCTCCACTTGTTAACTTTTTAAGTGCACGAGTACTTGCTAACCTTCTCAGTGCACAAGTACTTGCTAACCTTCTTAGTGCACAAGTACCTGTTAACCTTCTCAGTGCACAAGTACTTGTTAACCTTCTCAGTGCACAACAAGTACTTGGTAACCTTTTCAGTGCACAAGTACTTGCTAACCTTCTCAGTGCACAAGTACAGAGTCAACAGTGAACGAATTTTCCCTTTGGAGAGGGTGTGGGGATAGAGGAGGTGGGGGGTGGGGGGAGGGGTGGGGATGGGGGGAGGGGGGCAAGGGGAGAGGATGGAGAGTTGCTACTGGGTTTTTTTTTTACCACTCTGTTCCCCATCACCGAGACTCAAAGAAGCACCCTTTACCCGCGGTGCCTGGTCTTTTGATCTGGCGGCGGCAGCTGTTATACTCTCTCTTTACCTACAGCTTTGGGCAGGGATCAGCACGGCTGGTTCCAAAGGCGATGTTGATAGCCCTCTCAATCACTGTCTGTCTGTCTCTGTCTCTGTCTCTCTCTCTCTCTCTCTCTCTCTCTCTCTCTCCTCTCTCTCTCTCTCCCTCTCTCTCTCTCTCTCTCTTAGCGAGCGCGCATGCGCACACACACACACATCGTATATACATATACATATAGATATATATGGTGTGTGTGTGTGGGTTGACGTTGTGTGTGTGTGTGTGTAGTGGGACAGAGACGAGAGAGAGAGAGAGAGATGAGAGAGAGAGAGAGAGAGAGAGAGAGAGAGAGGAGAGAGAGACTACACATTTAGATTTCAGATTACGCAACGAGTACAATGTAGATATTTCAGATTATGGAACGAGTACAATGTAGATATTTCAGATTATGCGAACGAGTACAATGTAGATATGTCAGATTATGCGAACGAGTACAATGTAGATATTTCAGATAATGAGAACGAGTACAATGTAGATAATTCAGATTATGCGAACGAGTACAATGTAGATATTTCAGATTATGCGAACGAGTACAATGTAGATATTTCAGATAATGCGAACGAGTACAATGTAGATAATTCAGATTATGCGAACGATACAATGTAGATATTTCAGATTATGCGAACGAGTACAATGTAGATATTTCAGATAATGCGAACGAGTACAATGTTGATAATTCAGATATAATGCGAACGAGTACAATGTAGATATTTCAGATTATGCGAACGAATACAATATAGATATTTCAGATAATGCGAATGAGTACAATATAGATATTTCAGATTATGCGAACGAGTACAATGTAGATATTTCAGATAATGCGAACGAGTACAATGTAGATAATTCAGATTATGCGAACGAGTACAATGTAGATATTTCAGATTATGCGAACGAGTACAATGTAGATATTTCAGATAATGCGAACGAGTACAATGTAGATAATTCAGATTATGCGAACGAGTACAATGTAGATATTTCAGATTATGCGAACGAGTACAATGTAGATATTTCAGATAATGCGAACGAGTACAATGTAGATAATTCAGATTATGCGAACGAGTACAATGTAGATATTTCAGATTTTGCGAACGAGTACAATGTAGATATTTCAGATAATGCGAACGAGTACAATGTAGATATTTCAGATAATGCGAACGAGTACAATGTAGATATTTCAGATTATGCGAACGAGTACAATGTAGGCAATATACAACCCTAAAGTGGAAGCAGACTTCAAACTTATTGCTTCTGCTATCATCCGTTTTTCCTAGGCCTTGCATCAGTATTCTTTGCGAACATGGATCGTGAAGAAAACTCTCCTCCTCTCTCTTCTCTCTCTCTCTCTCTCTCTCTCTCTCTCTCTCTCTCTCTCTCTCTCCTCTCTCTCTTCTCTCTCGCTATCTCTCTCCTCTCTCTCTCTCTCTCTCTCCTCGCTCTCTCTCGCTCTCTCTCTCCTCTCTCTCTCTCTCTCTCTCTCTCCCTCTCACACACACACACACACACACACACACACAACACACACACACACACACACACACACACACACACCACAACATACCACAACACACACAACACAACACACACACACACACACACACACACACACAACACACACACACACACACACACACACACAACCTTGACTGATCCCCTTTCCAAAAACGTAACAAAATAATCTAAAATCAAACATATATTAAAAAAAATTTAAAATAAAACAGAACAGAAATACGTCATAAGCAAGTATTGATGTAAACAAACTGTCCCTCACTACACAACACCCCCCTCCCTCCCTATCATCTTTTCTTCGTGAGCGTGTTTGTACTTCATTATCAGAACCAGAATACGTTCTGCCCCCCTGACCGTCCCCCTCCCTAGTGAGATAGATAGACAGACAGGACAGACAGACAGACAGACAGATAGATAGATAGATAAACAGACAGACAGACAGACAGACACACACACACACACACACACACACTCTCACGCACGCACAAACGCACGCACAGCTGCACGCACGCACGCACGGCACGCCCACGCACGCACGCACACATCAACACACACTACTAACACACACATTTATATATACCCACACTTTCAAATTTCATTCTGTATCGATTTCTCAGTCGTTCTGGTATGCTTTCGTTCAATTCAATTAAAGATAATAGATCGTCAAATTTTCTTGAAACAATCAAATGATTATCATTTTTAAGTTCAAAGGGAACCAATATCACCTTTTGTTGGGTTCCTTCACATGTTGATTACATCCAAACGATTGTGCTGATAGAGCCGCAAAAATAAAGGTGCAAGGCAAGACGGGAATCTATAGAAATAAACATCCCATTATCCGTTACAGAAGGGTATCATTTACTGGAGCAAGCATCGTGGAACAAAGTTTCAAAATGCATAGGAAGGGAAATCTCCCGTCTCTTCGAGTTCGGGTGGTTTAACAAACAAAATAGCTGTGAATTATAGCAACATTTTCAAATTTAGACACATTACTTCGCTGTCTTTAATAGGAAAAGCTAATGCCTTCAAAACAAAATTAAACAAGAATTGTTAAATGTCTGTGCGTGAACAAATTTCAAACCAACACATTCTTCTGGAATCCCAGAGACTGAGACCTATTTTACCGGCTATTTCTGAAAGTTCTCTTGATAGTATCCTTGAGAATTTTAGTTTGTCGTTTGATTTTGCGAACTGTTTACTACGCAGTCCTATGGGACATTTGTTTTAGTTTGTGTTATGATTCAAAATAGTTGTTTGAAGTTGGTTTTTCCATACCTTTTTTCAACAAAAAAATTTCATTGTATTGTAAACATTGTAAGATGCTTTTTTAAAATTTGTTATGATTGCAAGATAAGCCCACCCACCCACCTCCTCCTCATGCTCCCCCTCTCCACACCCTTTCTCTTCGTCTAATATCACTTAATGTGGAAAGACGTTAAATTGAAGACAACAACAACAACAACAACAACTACACACACACACACACACACACACACCACATACACACACACACACACACCACACACCACACACACACCACACACACACACGTATGCACGTACGTATGTACACACCTACATGCATACATACATACATACATACATACATACATACATACATACATACATACATACATACATACATACATACATACATGAGCGTACGTGCATACATACACACATACATACTTACGTACGTACATACCTACATACTTACATACTACATACTACATACGCACACACACACACCACACACACTCTCCTTCTTCTTCCGTATTACACCCACGGTCAACATTCTGACCATTATTGGCGTTTTTCGGGAGTGCGCAAAAAAAAAAAAAAGAAAAAAAGGAAGTAGGGAATAGGGGAGGGGGTGGGGGTGGGGTGTGGGTGTTTGACGGTCTATTGTGGACTTGACACCTTTGAAGAAAAGGTGCCAAGGCTGGGGGACAGGACGGCGTCTGCTGGCAGGCTGTTCCAGTCCCTGACCGTACGAGGGAAGAAGGCCATATTGCGGTAGTCATTTTTGGCGGGGATCCTCTTCAGCTGTTTGCTGTGGCATCTTCTGGAGCGGGTCACAGCAAGGGCCAGTTGGTTACAGCACACACACACCAATTTGTTGATGATTTTGTACATAATGCAGAGGCGTGCTGTACGTCGGCGCTGTACCAGGGGGGGGGGGGGGGCATTTCAACTCATGCAGCATCTGTTCCACACTGGAAGTTTTCCTGTGGCTATTGAGGACAAAGCGAGCTGCGCGTCGTTGGACCTTCTCCAGAGAGTCACAATCATTCTAATCGTGGGGATCCCAGACACAGGCTGAGTACTCGAGTACTGGGCGGATCAGAGCTTTGTATGCTGTTTGTTTGATGCGCTTGGAGCCGATTTTTAGGTTTCGTCGGAGAAAACCCAGTGTGCTGTTTGACTTATTGACGATGCTGGTGATGTGCTGGTCCCAACGTCCATCACTCTGGATGGTGACCCCAAGGTACCTGGTCGAGGAGACGTGTTCCAGCTGCTGGCCATGGAGTGTGTAGGCCACCTCTGGTGTCGGCTTCCGGCTTCGTTGAACTGTTAGACGCTACACTTGTCGGGGTGGAACTCCATGTCCCACTAAGTCTCCCACTCACTCAGGGCGTCAAGATCCTCCTGCAGTATCCTGCGGTCCGTATCAGACCTGATAGGGCGGTCAATGGCAGTGTCGTCTGCAAAGAGTCAAAACATTGGACAAGACATGGCTTGGCATGTCATTGATGTAAACCAGAAACAGGCAAGGGCCCAGGACAGAGCCCTGGGGAACCCCAGACTTCACTTTGACGAACTCGGACCTGCTCCCCTCCACGACCACGGCCTGCCTCCTGCCTCGCAGGAAGTTGGAAATCCATCGATTTGTGTTACCCCTAACACCATAGTGGTCAAGTTTATGCATTAGTAAGCTGTGGTTTACCTTATCAAAAGCTTTAGCAAAGTCAAGTACTACCATGTCAGTTGAGAGACCTTTGTCCAGGTTAAATGTTAATTGATCTGACAGCTCAAGCAGTTGTGTTTCGCAGGAGTGTTTCTTGCGGAAGCCATGTTGCTGTGGCGTCAAAATGTTAGAAGATTCTAGATGTCCCATCACGTTGCTGACAATCACGTGTTCCAAGATCTTGCACGAGACGCAAGTAAGGGAGACTGGACGGTAGTTGCTTGGTTTGTAGTGTTATCCCTTCTTATACACAGGCGTGACATGTGCAGTGCGCCAGTCTTCGGGGACACAGCCAGTGGAAAGTGAGCGCTGGTAGATGCTCGTAAGGAGAGGAGCCACCTCACTGGCCAGGGCTTTCAGCACACGTGGGGGAGATGTTGTCTGGGCCTGCTGCTTTCGCCGGGTTCAGGTTCGCCAGCAGCTTCTCAACTCCTGGTGATGTGATACTGAAGACTGGCATGGTGGGAAAGTCCTCTCGACTGCCTGGCATGCTACATTTCTCATGAACTTCTGTTGGGTTGTAATCTTTGCCTTCGCTGAAAGCTGTGACGAACTGGCTGCCCAGAGCCTCAGCCTTGGCCTTCGAGTCGGTGACGAGGCGGCCCTGGACCTTAAGGGAGGGAACACCTGACTGAGACGTACGCTGGTGTTTAATGTACGTCCAAAACCGCTTTGTGCATGATGTCATGTCCTGCTCTTCTTCCTGAGGGGTGAACAGTCGGTTGACATAGTCCCAGTACGCCGTCTCAATTTCTGCTGCAACCAGTCTTCTCAGTCGCCTGACTTCTGTCTTCAGCTCCTCAGTTCCATGCTTCTTCATTTTTCGGTAAGTTCTGTCCCTTTTCCGCAGGAGGCGTCTCACTTCTAAGGTGATCCATGGGTAGGAATCGGTTTTCCTGGGAATCTTGTGGGGAATATTACTTGTGATACTGCCCTGAATGGTGGTCTTGAATTTCGTCCACAAGTCTTCTACGGAGGTCGAGTCATTTGAAGCCATGGCATCCATCTCAATTTGGAGCTCCGCCATCTCTTTCTTCATGCTGGACCAGTCCGCTTTGTTGTACAGGGGGATAGGGCGTGACCGGCAGTTGGACAGAGAGACCTTCGTGTTGTACTCAACATACACAATCTCATGGTCCGAGAGGCCGGGCAATATCTCTACGCGGGGGATCAGGCTAGGGTAGTTTGTCATGACGAGGTCAAGGGTGTTTTCTAACCTAATGGGCGTGAGGACGACCTGCACGAGTCCAACGTCGTGGAGCAAGTCAAGGAATTTCCGATGAAGGTCAGGATAGGAACTCGATGGCTTGAGGGTCATAGTGGACCAGTCCCAGTCAGGAAGGTTCAGATCCCCTGCTATGAGCAGTTGTGCATCATTGGTAGTGGCAGCCTTTCTGACAGATGACTCAAACTGAATAAGGCTTTCTTTATCACCTGTCTTTCGTCGATAGTAGGCACAGACATATAGGTGCCTTCTGGTCTTTGTGACGGTTTTTACCCATAGAATCTCACACTCCGTGTCAAATTCCGTCACTAGTGTGCTCTGGATATCCTCCTTCACTGCCAGGAGAACACCACCACCATCACTATTCCTGTCCTTACGGTACACTGTATAAGAGTCTGGTAAGATCTCAGAGTTCTGTACTCTGGCATCCAGATGAGTTTCAGTCCCAATAATAATATCAGGTTTTGTACTGTCCACAAGGTTAATAGTCTCAGCTCTTTTCCCTCTCACAGATCTGAAATTTATATTCAAGATTCTTAAGGGTCTGTTTCTCTGTTTGTTTTGTTGGCTGGCTCTTGATGGGGTAGAAGAATGGAGGGGCTTGAAGTCAACATCAGATGAGACTGATCCCATGGAGTGCTGACTAAGAGAACCTATGTGGCTGCTTTCCTGCTCCACTCCATGTAAGTCAAAGGCAGTACAGCTATAATTTGGGTTTCCACACACTATACAGTGCCACGAAACGTCGCTGGCGTCCAGTTTGTTGTAGGAGTGAGTATTTAAGCTCTGGCAATGGGCGTGATACCACATACCACACGTCTCACAGGCCACTCCTTTCTGTTGCCATGCTACAGTTTGGTCACATGTCCCACACGGGTACTTGGATATGCTATCACCGGAACCAGGCATGGTGAAAGCACAAGTTGACGCCAGAAACAGTGTCACTATCACAGCACTAGGAAGGCTTACAGATCTCACACCTTTCTCACACATACCTGATATCGAGAAACACTACTAGATGTAAAAAGAATGATAAATTGTTTGTTGACATACTTGTCACTGCTAGACAAATCGTCGAATGTCAAAGGCAAAAACAATACTACGTTATCACCACTCTGCGCTCCGGAGAGGATGGGGAACTGGCGACGTAAACACGCAGGATGTTTCTGGCAAGAATTGACTTCGGTTGACTTGTCACTGCTGGAATATCGGCAAATGTCAAAGGTGAGGCAATACCTGTCACTGCTAGACAAATCGTCGAATGTCAAAGACAAAAACAATACATTACCACCACTCTGCGCTCTGGAGAAGATGGAGAACTCACGACGTAAACACGCAGAATGTTTCTGGCAAAAACTGACTTTAGTCAAAGTGAGGCAATACCTGTCACTGCTAGAAGAATCTTCGAATATCAAAGGCAGAAACAATACTACATTACCACCACTCTGCGCTCATTTGACTTGTCACTGCTGGAATATCGGCAAATGTCAAAGGTGAGGCAATACCTGTCACTGCTAGAAGAATCTTCGAATGTCGAAGGCAAAAACAATACTACATTACCACCACTCTGCGCTCCGGAGAGGATGGAGAACTCACGACGTAGACACACAAGATGTCTCCGGCGAAATTGGTTTCGGCGGGAACTCACGACGTGAACACGCAGGATGTTTCTTGCAAAGTTGGCTTCAGAGGGCCGATAAATGAAAAAGGAGGGGTATCAACAGGGTCGGGGGACTAACTTTGGTCAAATAAAGAAATTAGCAGGGATGGGTAATAAGCAAACTTATAAAAAATCTAAACACATTTCCAAACTTTTACGACAACAAAAAAACAGAACCACATATCCACGCATGCCACTCCCTCACACACACACACACACACAACACACACACACACACACACACAAACACACACACACACACACACACACACACACACACTTGAATCATGATGGTTTTTTCCCCTCAGTGTTTGTCTTAAAACATGCACTGCATGTACGGAGAGTACGCGCCTGCTTTTTCTTTTTTTTTTCTTTTTTTTTATTGCTTTTTTTTCTTTCTTTCCATTCACGTTTTGTGGAAATAATTTCGTAGTTGTAAGTATAACAGTAGAAAAAAAAAGATTTAAAGTATGACGTGCTGTCTGAAAACTCGACAACCCTGGATTAAAAAAACAACTTTCAAACTATACAAACTCTTCCAATAAACTACTTCTCACTCTCTCTCTCTCTCTCTCTCCTCTCTCTCTCTCTCTCTCCTCTCTCTCCTCTCTCTCTCTCTCTCTCTCTCTGTGCATTTTTATATTCATATTCTCTCTCTCTCTCTCTCTCTCCTCTCTCTCTCTCTCTCTTCCCATCTCTCTCTCTCTCTCTCTCTCTCTCTACTCTCTTCTTCCTCTCCTCTCTCTCTCTCTCCTCTCCTCTCTTCCTTCTCCTCTCTCTCTCTCCTTCTCTCTCCCCCTCTCCCCTCTCCTCTCCTCTCTCTCTCTCTCTCCTTCTCTCCTCTCTCTCTCTCTCTCTCTCCTCTCTCTCTTCCCTTTCTCTCTCCCGCCTCCTCCTCTCTCTCTCTCCTTTCTCCTCTCTCTCTCTCTCTCCACTCCTCTCTCTGCTCCCTTCTCTCCTCTCTCTCTTCTCCCCCTCTCTCTCTCCCTCTCTCTCTCTTCTCTCTCCCGTTCTCTCTGCTCCGCCCCTCCTCTTCCTCTTCTCTCTCTCAATCTCCTCTCTCCCTCTCCTTCTCCTCTCTCTCTCCTCTGTCTACGTCTCCCCACAGCCCTCTCTCTCTGCTCATCACGCTCTGTAACACCCTCCTACAGTTTTTCTCTTTCAATGTCACAGCAACCTCCCACAGTTTATTACTGCCACCCCAAGTGGAAATCAACAGCACCCCCACAGTTTATTACTGCCACTTTAAGTGGAAAATAACAGCAACCCCACAGTTTATTACTCACTTCAAGTGGAAAATAACAGCAACCCCCACAGTTTATTACTGCCACCCAAGTGGAAAACAACAGCAACCCCCACAGTTTATTACTGCCACTTTAAGTGGAAAATAACAGCAACCCCCACAGTTTATTACTGCCACTTTAAGTGGAAAATAACAGCAACCCCCACAGTTTATTACTGCTACTTTAAGTGAAAAATAAAGCAACCCCCACAGTTTATTACTGCCACTTTAAGTGGAAAATAACAGTAACCCCCACAGTTTATTACTGCCACTCTAAGTGGAAAATAACAGCAACCCCCACAGTTTATTACTGCCACTCTAAGTGGAAAATAACAGCAACCCCCACAGTTTATTACTGCCACTTTAAGTGGAAAATAACAGCAACCCCCACAGTTTATCACTGCCATCCTAAGTGGAAAATAACAGCAACCCCCACAGTTTATCACTGCCACTCTAAGTGGGAAAATAACAGCAACCCACATATTCTGCCACTCAAGTTGAATAACAGAACCCCACTTATCACTGCCACTTTAAGTGGAAAATAACAGCAACCCCCACAGTTTATCACTGCCAC
>CM031615.1:16996918-17019418 GCA_018398815.1 Conus ventricosus
TTTCTGCCAACCAGTGAAATACTTTAGTGCGGGACTCCTTTTCTGCCAACCAGTGAAATATTCTTCAGTGCGGGACTACATTTTCTACCAGCCAATACATTTACTGTTCAAATGCATTCTTACTGACCAACAATGGGCCCTTACGTGCAGGGCTACACCCTCTACTAACCAATAAATTTGATCTTCGTCGCATAACTGTACTCTCTACCAGCCAATAAATGGGCTCTTCTTGGGGGTTGCATTCTTTACCAACCAATAGATTTGCTCTTCAGTGCAGGGTCGCATTCTTTAGCAACCAACAAATGGGCTCTTCAGTGTGGGAAAGCATCCTCTATCAACCAATAAATCAGTTTTTCCCGGCAGGATCGCATTCTTTAGCAACCAACAAATGGGCTCTTCAGTGTAGGAAAGCATCCTCTCAGTCAGTCATTCCTCTGGCTGCTGGGGTCGTTGGGGGGACGTGATGAGGCAGCCGCCATTTCTCTCCAGGCTCTTCTGTTGGGTGACTGTCGTGAGGAGAATCCGGCATGGTCATTTTGGTCCAGTCCTTTATGTTGTCGGCCCAGCTCTTTCTCTGCCGTCCTCGTCTGCGCCCTCCTTCAACGGTGCCTTGAAGGATGGTTTTGGAGAGGGTGTTGTGACGAATGACGTGGCCAAACCATGCCATCTTCCGTCGTTTGACGGTTGCCAGAAGTGGTTCGTGGGGCCCCAACTGGGTAAGTGGGAAAGCATCCTTACCAACCAATAAATTAGCTCTTCAGAGCAGGATGGATCGTATTCTTTAGCGACCAGTAAATGGGCTCTTCAGAGCGAGACCACATTCTGTACCACCTGATCAAACGGCCTTCCAGAGCAAGACTGCAGTCCCTACGAACCAATGAAAGGCCCGTTCAGTGGGTAGGACTGCATCGTCTACAACCCGATGACGGGTTTTTTTCAGACAGGGACTGCTTTCTCCTCCTATCAGTCGTGGCTTATTACTGTCTGTCACTCGTCCACAGACCAGTCCTCCTTTCCTGTTCGAAACGAAGAGCCATTCTTTACCCAGTCACAGAGAGAAGACTCTTGACTCAAGTTGCCGAGGTCAAGGCTTTTTCTCTGGTCACAGGATCAGAGGCCTTGTTCTCTATTCAGGCCTTTAGGGCAAGGACAGGGTGTGGACGGCAGGATTCTGGTCTGAGTTTCGGTCGTTCATCCGAGGACGACAATCACCCTCAGAACGGTTGATGGCTTGTATTAGCAAGACTTCATGAGGAGTTCATCCTCATACTTCTTTCCCTTACATCTATTCTCTTCCTTGTCATCCCCCCCCCCTTTCCCTTCCTTCTCTCTCTCTCTCTCTCTCTCTCTCTCTCTCTCTCTCTCTCTCTCTCTCTCTTCTCTGTGATAGTGTGTGTGTGTGTGTGTTGTGTGTGTGTGTGTGTGTGTTGTGTGTGTGGTGTGCGTGTGCGTGTGCGTGTGTGTATGTGTGTGTGTGTGTCTGTGTGTGTGTGTGTGTGTGTGTGTGTGTGGTGTGTGTGTGTGTGTGTGTGTGTGTGTGTGTGTGCGTGTATGTGTGTGTGTGTGTGTGTGGTGTATGTGTGCTGTGTGTGTGTGTGTGTGTGTGTGTGTGTGTGTGTGTGTTTTGTGTGTGTGTGTGTGTGTGTGTGCTGTGTGTGCTGTGTGTGTGTGTGTGTGTGTGTGTGTGTGTGTGTGTGTGTGTGTGTGTGCTGTGTGTGTGTGGTGTGTGTGTGTGTGTGTGTGTGTGTGTGTGTGTTGTGTTATGTGTGTGTGTGTGTGTGTGTTGTGTATGAAAACTGTCTCTGTGGTGTGTATTTTGTGGGGCGAGGTGGTGGTGGGGTGAGGGTGGGGTATGTTATTAGCAAGTATTGATGGCAAAACAATGTGGGCTAATGTCCAATACCCACCACCATTTCCCCCCATTCCAGATAATACTTTTCGGGTAGCTGATTTGTACTTCATTGTACTGACGAGATTAAGGTCTGCTGACTCCTCCCTCCACCCCATCCCCCCTTCCTTCTTCCCCCTTTGTTCCTTCCCCCTCCCCCCTCTCCCCCTTTCAAGCTGCTCTGTCTACTGTCCTCCCCCAGTGTGGTGAAAGTACCCCCCCCCCCCCCCCAAAACCAGCGCCAGTTCTGGGATTCTTTCTCGGTCGGGAGAACAGTGAAATAGTGCATCAGTACTTTCGTCTGTCTGCCAAGCAGCTCATTGCTTTCAAAGAGTGATACTAGAGAATTTGTTTTTTTTAATCGCTTTCTGTGAGAGATACGCATGTCGTATTTGTCATATTTTCTGCAGTGCGTCTCTCATATTCACGACCAGTTCTTTGATTCGTCAGTATCATTTTTCAACAGGGGCAAAGAGAGGAGCAGAAATTGAAAAAACAGGCGTTCACGAAAGAAAAAAGAAAGAAAGAAACAGAACTGAAAGAGAGAAAAAAAAGAAAAAAGAAAAAGAAACTGAAACTTAAAAAGAAGACATCCAAAGTATTTCTGGACAAATTTACAACAAGTAATTTATGGAAGTATTAACTAAACTTGAGTTGTTAAACGTTCCATCTGGCACTTCTTCATTGCGACGATTTCAAGCCTACCTTCTGCTTACACGTACATCAGTGCATTTCTGTCCCACCACGAAACGCCGGATATAACGCAACGCCACTACAAACAAAATGATTACAGTTGAACCCATCAGAACATGACGTATGTAGCATGGCCTATACAGTGAAACACACTTCTGCATGCCGGATACAATACAGCCTACTACAACACGATGGACAATACAACCTACTACAAACACGATGGACAATACAACCTACTACAACACGATGGACAATGCAACCCACTCCAACACGATGGACAATGCAACCTACCTACAACACTAATGGACAATACAACCTACTACAACACGATGGACAATGCAAACCCACTAACAACACGATGGACAATGCAAACCTACTACAACACGTTGGACAATTACAACCTACTACACAAACACCGATGGACAAGCAACCCACTACGCAAAGCGACAGAGACACAAACGCATGTTTGTTTTGTTTTTTTTGCTTTGCGTTTTTGTTTGTTTTTTTTGCGCCGCGGCTTGTTTTGATTAGGCCCTGTCGGTTTTCTTTTCTTTTTTTTCATTTTTTTTTTTGTTTTGTTGTTTTCATATATATTTATAGAAATATGAATATAAATATATATATATATATATATATATATATATTATATATATATATATATATATATGGATATATATATATTTATATAAAATATAAATATAAAATATATATATATATATATATATAGGATATATATATATATATATATATATATATATATATATATATATAATATGAAACATGTCATGGCTGCTGCCGAAACTCCGACCCAACCCCCCCCGCACCGACGCGACACCCCCTCCTATGCAAGGGACTTTCGAACACACACCTCATTCTTCCTAACTACCTCTCTCGTCTCTCCTTTCTTTCAGCGCTTTGTTTATAGCTGGCGTTTAAATAGTATGTTGTTGCGTTACAGTAATTCACTGATCTTTGTATTTTTTCTCACTTGTATAGTGGATTGTGGATTTCCTTGTTGGCCTGTATAAATGTCAGAACGTGGTAGCCCTTGGCTAACCGAGGACGACTTAGAGTGGGCATCTAAATATTAATCAGGTTATGAAATAAGATTACGAAATATCATCATATTATCAAATTTTGGCAAACATTTTCACATCTTTGGATTTTCAGAATCCCATTTTATCTCCTTTCATATCTAATATGTGACCTATCAATCCAGGCTATAAATATAAATTCGTAAAGAACCCCATTACAAAAAAAAGAAACGAGGCATAATAGTTTATGGTCCTCAGTCAATTTAAAGTTGAAAGAATTGATTATGACCTTGAACTGCAATCACGTAGAAACTATTTGGATCGAAATACAGCTGAAGTATAACAAGCCTATACCTCTAGAGTGTTTCTTATACAGGAATCCAGCCGAACATGTCGACTGTATCGACCGCTTCATTTCAATGTTGGAAAATTCCAATGAAAATTACAAAGATGTCATAATATTAGGTGATTTTAATATTTGATTTATTCAAAACTGATAATCACTGGACTCAAACTTTTGAAGTCATTTGTTTGATACAATTAATAAAACAGCTATACCCGTGTAACCAAATTCCCTGAAACATTAATAGATCATAATATGTTACCAATTCAGAAACAAAAGTAAGAATCAGTTTGCTCCTGCTTATGGCTGCAGTGAAACCCATCATTTCCGATTTGTTTTACGTGGACTAAAAAGGTGTCCAATACCCAAGTTAAATCATAAAACATTACATTCAGAACTTTTCAAAATTTGATCGTGACAAATTTCTCTCAGATCTTTAAATATCCCCTTTAAATGACGTGTATCAGTCATACTGAGACCCCCATCAAGCCTGCAAGTATGTCATAACATCGTCACATGACGTATACAATAAGCTTGCTCCTCTTCAAACTAAAAGAGTAAAAACAATCGGGAGTAAAACCACCTTGGCTTTACAAAAGAAATACAGACACAATAATCAAAGGGATTATCTGTTAAAAAACGGCTCCGCGAAAGAATTCAAAAAGTACAGAAATAAGGTGACCTCCCTAATACGTGCGGGGGGGGGGGGGGGGGAATGGGGGGGGAAGGGGAGGAGGGTGGGGGGGGGGATGAGGAAGTAGTGTTTGGCTTTTTGGAAGGGGCGGGCTGGGAGGGGGTTGGTTTGTTGGGAGAAAAGAAATGACGAAAAAATTCTATTTGGAAAGGCGATATGGCATGTGGAGTAAAACCAAAAAATTCTGACCCTGTATTAAACGTAACAAAGGACATATCTGCTAGTGAACTAACGCCCCATTTTGCAAGTTATAAGCAAAATCAAATAATCATACGACACGAGGATCAAAAAGTAACGAATCCTTAACAAGAATTACTGAAATACTGCCGCCAGAAGAACATCCATTCAGCTTTGGATATTAGTGCCATGGATGTCCCCGTAGTTTTAACTCTCTTTAGGACAATTAAACAGACAGCAACTCGTGGAATTGATGGAATTGACGGGAAAATACCTTAAGCTATCCGCATCTGTTATAGCAGAAACTCTCACAAGATTTTATAATCTCCCTGCATATATAAGCATTGCTTTCCTGATGCTTTTAAACAAGCAAAAGTCATACCATTGTACAAATCAGGAAAATGGCTGATCCTTCTAACTATCCCGACCTATATATCTATCAGTTCTTTCCAAAACCATTAGAACAACACATAAAAAAGATTACATCTTTTTCATTAAAAAAATTCGATCTCCTACACCAAATCAATCCGATTTAGAGAGAATCAGGCGGACAAACAGCTCTTACCAAGATAGTTTGATCGATGGCTTTCAACATAAACAACAACACTTTGTCCGGAGTACTCTTCGTTGATTTTGCTAAAGCTTTCGAGGTCATTATCATGAACTTTTGCATAGAACGTTAACTATTTTATCGACTAACTTCCGACACTCTAAAACTCAATTTCATCCTTCCTTATCCAGCATGCAACAATTGTATTATTAAATGATTGCTATTCTACTTTGATTCCCATAACTTTTGGTGGTACCACAAGGCTCGGTGCGTGTGTCCACTGCTCTTCTTATTTCTATATCAATGAATTACCATTAACCTTGACTTCTCATTGTGAAATGTTTTGCCGATGATACCACTATTGACACTAAAACTCTAATGCTCAGCAAGTCTACCTTGATATTCTGAAAATAACAACCTTCCTCGTTAAATGGACACAAGACTCAATCACATGTCTTCTGCAATCCTCAAAAAACGAAATTCATGATGATTTACAACATGGCAAAAACCGTCAAAATGTTACCGAAAACTTGGCCAATCCATGTATATTGGTAACGAGAAAATCAAAAGGTTTCTAATCACAGAGTGCTTAGGCTAGCAATCGACAACCACCTATCTTGGGTCGAAACAATTAGAACTTCATTCAAAAACTCTTGCCGAAAAACTGTACAGCTCAGGAAAATAAATAACTTTTTAGATTATCACACCAAGAAAATTATTTTTTCATCTTATATTCAACCACATATTGCTAGCCTCAACACTCTGGGATTTAGCGAGCAATAAAGTTGCTTAAACCATAGACTAGTATATATAAGAAGCTTTCAAAATAACTATTGATGAACCCATCGCTAGGGCACCCTGATTATGAACGAGCATTATCCTTCGTTCTAAGTACCAAACTTATTGTAGCAACAAAGCCTCTTTATGCATAAAATACTACCCGGCAGTGCTCCTTCCTATTTAATGAATATATTTACTTCTAATGATCATCCTTCCATCGCAAAAATAAATTCTCCCTTTCCATGCAATTAATTATGCAAATCAACCTTGCTTATTCTTTTGGGTGGCTGTGGAATAATATCCCAGAAAACTGAAAAACGAACCAAACACTAGTAAAGTTTTTAAAAATCCGTCATTTCACGTACTTGAATGTATCTGCTTAAAAAAAAAGATCTTTCACCCACTTGCCCAAAGATGTACCAATAACTGTTTCTGTGTATATGTTTCATTTTCATTATCAGTTCTTCCTTTTCTCCCCCCCGCCCTCCGTCACTCTTATTGACCCCCATCCCACCCATCCCACACCCCACCCCCACCGTCTCCCACACTTCTGTCGTGTTCCCTCTGTACATAGATTTGTATCCTTTTGTATTGTGATTTTCCATTATTTATATTAATCAATATTTTGTTATGTTGTTTTTCCTTTCCTTTCTTAAATTTCTTTTGGCCCCGGAGGGCTGGATGTAAAAAAGCAGTGATGCTTATTCCATTACCCCTGAAAATAAAATTCGTTCGTTCGTTCGTTCGTTCGTTCGTTCTCTCTCTCTCTCCTCTCTCTCTCCTCTCTCTCTCTCTCTCTCTCTCTCTCTCCTCTCTCTCTCCTCTGTGTGTGTGTGTTTCGCTCTTCCCACACAGACCTCCATGTTCAACCTCCTTCCCTCTCCCTCTCCCCTCTCTCTCTGTCTCTCCGCCACTGTTTACCTGTCTGGCTTCCCCCCACCCCTCTCTCTCTCTCTCTCTCTCTCTCTCTCTCATCAAGACCAGGGCATTCTGCTTTGGTCCATCACTATCCTGACACGCCATGCAAGCTACTGTTTCATCACTGTTACAGCAACTCCGCAGTTTAGTACAGCCAGCCCAAGGGGAAAACACCAGATGTAGGAAGACTGCTATAGAGATCTTCAACAAGAAGAGGCAACTCGCGTAACTGACTTCGTGAGATAACTGCCCGCAAGAACAGGATGGAGGGGGAAGGGTGGGTGGAAGTGATGTGAAAATGGGACATAGAGCTGCGATTTTCTCTGGAAGACACATCAAGCTGCAAATGGAGCATGTCACGTTTTGAGGGTTAGTAACGAAAACAAAGTGATTGAAAAAAAAAAGCATAAAGTATCCCATTTGGCATGTTGAATCTCCACATAGACTGATCCAGTTATTTGTTAAGTGGTTCCAGCTAATACACAAGACAAGAATTGTGTGACGCATAGTCAGGAAAAAAACACACACAAAAAAACCAGTGCTTCGACAACTTGATTCCTTTCTTCAATCTGTGAGTGGTAAAAAACAATGGCTGTTTGTGTCGAACAGGGACGAAGGCCTATTTTGGTGGAATGACCGACAGACAGTGTGAAAAGCCACGACTGATGGGAAGAGAAAGCAGTCCCACTCGGTCAAGCCCTTTTCACTTCTGGGAATATGCCACCTGCTACGAAGAGTAGTAGCAGTCTGAAGCGTCTTGATCATGATCAGCTTGGCTTTATATTTGTCTGTTACGCAATGGACACCCGCACTCTCTGACTCTGGGGGCAAAAAAAAAAAAAAAAGAATGCTACAGATCTAAATCAGTGAGAAATTTGGTATCGGTCTCCTTCGTTCTTGGCGGACAGGTTTTCCAAATGTGCATGATCAACAAACTGACATTCGCATGATGTAAATATTTCACATAACAAATATTAGTTTTAACCGAGTTTTGATGCACCTATTTTGGATGATCCAATGAAAAATTCCATCCGTTTGATCATTTTGGCAACAATGTAAAGTTCACAGGGTTTTCCAATAGTTTTTTTGTAACGATCTTTTTTCTTCTTTTTTTTGTCAAACAAACGGACTGTTTTACTTCCTGCTTAAATGCCGTTTCGCTTCTGTCAGTTAGCATAATAATAATAACCTTACATAATCTCACTTCGCTATATTGGCAAAATATACCCATGTGTGGCCAACCTCAGTTCTAATGTTTAGCTATATATATATATATATCATTGACATCTGCACCTCTTTTGGCAGAAACATGCATTAACTGGCCTGATCTTGACGGAAAGGAACTTCAAGTTTCTTATATTTCCATATCATATCTGATGATTTGGCGTGTTTTAATCGAAAATGATCAACATGACAATGGGGACAGCTCTGCTGAGTTTGCATGCTGACTGCCAAATGAGATGCATTGTTTTGTGTATATTTTTTTCACATCTCTTGTTTGCATATTTAAGGAGCAAAAATCTGTCAAAAATTACCTTGTCCGTTTTGTATTGTGCATTTTAATAACTGTTCGAGTGTGATGAACATGACAATGGGGACACCTCTGCTGAGTGTGCATGCTGACTGCCAACGAAGGCTTTTGTGTGTGTTGTGTGTGTGTGTGTGTGTGTGAGTGTGTGTGTGTGTGTGTGTGTGTGTGTGTGTTGTGTGTGTGTGTGTGTGGGGTGTGTGTGGTGTGTGTGTGTCTGTGTGTTTTGTGTGTGTGTGTGAGTGTGTGTGTGTGTGGTGTTGTGTTGTGGTGTGTGCAAGTTAAGTGTGTGTGTGTGTGTGTGTGGTGGTGTGTGTGTGTGTGTGTGGTGTTGTGTGTGTGGTGTGTGTGTTTTATATCTCTTGTTTGTTATATTTCAAGGAGCACACATCTGTCAAAAAATTAACATGTCTGTTTCGTATTGTGCATAAAATACACTGCCACCGACCACCATGTTTTGTGCGTTTGTTTGTATGTCGCCTTGTTTTCACGAGTTACTTCAGTCTTTAAAAAGTGTTTTAAAACCATCAACTCTGACGAGCCACATGGACAAAACGAATCACAAGACAAAGAACATAGACTCACCAAAAATTTACACTGTTCATCTCCATAGTGTCGACTTGTCTTTGAAGCCAAACCAGCCAGAGAGAGAGAGAGAGACGGGAGGACGAAGAGGGCACCTGCTATGACGACCCTGTACGGCACATCCCTGGCCCTGGGGAACAGAGGTCTTAATGGCAGGCAGAGAAGATGCGTGTCCAGACTGTATCGGATGTCCTCTGTATGTAATGTTGAAAGGGAATGTCAGAAACTCTCTGCCCCCCCCCCCCCCCTCTCTCTCTCCTCTCTCTCTCTCTCTCTCTCCCTCCTCTCTCTCTCTCTCCTGTCTTCGTCTCTCTCTCCTGTCTGTCTGTCTGTCTGTCTGTCTCGCTCTCTCTCTCTCTCTCTCTCTCTCCTCTCTCTCTCTCTCTCTCTCTCTCTCTCCCTCCCTCCCTCCCTCCCTCCCTCCCTCCGTCCGTCCGTCCGTCCGTCCGTCCGTCCGTCCTCCCCCCTCTCTCTCTCTCTCTCTCTCTCTCTCCATCTCTCTCTCTCTCTCTCTCTCTCTCTCCGTCTCCCTGCACTACAACCCCTTCCCCCATTCTATCCTTCTCCCTCCCTCCCCCCTCCCCTCCCTCCTCCCTCTCTCTCTCTTCTCTCTCTCTCTCTCTCTCCGCTCCACGTCTCCCTGCACTACACCCCTTCCCCCATTCTATCCTTCTCCCTCCCTCCCTCCCTCCCTCCCTCCCTCCCTCTCTCTCTCTCTCTCGCTCTCCTCTTCTCTACTCCGACTCCCTGCACTAAAACCCCTTCCCCCATTCTATCCTTCTCCTCCCTCCCTCCCTCCCTTCCCTCCCTCTCTCTCTCTCTCTCCTCTCTCTCTCCTCTCTCTCTCTCTCCCTCTCTCCGTCTCCCTGCACTACACCCCTTCCCCCATTCTATCCTCTCCCTCCCCCCTCCCTCCCTCCCTCTCCCCCTCTCCCTCTTCCTCCCTCTCTCTCTCTCCTCTCTCTCTCTCTCTCTCCGTCTCCCTGCACTACACCCTCCCCATTCTATCCTTCTCCCTCCCCCCCTCCCCCCTCCCTCCTCCCTTTCTCTCTCTCATCTCTCTCTCTCCTCTCTCTTCTCTCTCTCTCACTCCTCTCCTCTCTCCTCTCCGTGCGTGCGTGATTGTGTTGTGTGTGTGTGTGTGTGTGTGTGTGTGTGTGTGTGGGGTTTCTCTTTTTATTGTTTAATCCTCCCCCCTTCTCTCTCTGTCTCTGTCTCTGTCTCTGCTCTGTGTGTGTGTGTGTGTGTGTGTGTGCGTGCGTGCGTGCGTGCGTGCGTGCGTGCGTGCGTGCGTGCGTGCGTGCGTGCGTTGTGTGTGTGTATGTGTAATCGTTGCTTTTCATGACAGGAACATTTGAATATCCGTGACAGACATGATAGGGCCATTTAAACACGACGGCTCTCAAAACAACACACAACTAAAACTGAAACTGTAAAACTCCCCTTCCTGATGCTGTTGTTCACGAAGGAATGAAATGGATAAAATACCAAAGCCTAATGATCAATTTCTCTGCTGAGTAATTGATCCGTCACAATGCTAACGTTAACACTTTCTTTTATTGTTTTATTCCATTCCAAGACAGGCATTATCTTCCAGAGCAGGACGAATTTGCGATACATTAACGTGGTTTGTTTTGTATGAATGAAATGATGAATTCACTGTACATAACATTATTTTGCTTTGCGAATCAAAGCAAGATTTATATTTTGCAACAACAACAACAAAATCATCATATGTTTTTGTAAACCCAGCCATTTATGTCCGTCTTTCTTTCAAACTGACATGACAAGACATAATCTATTTTCTAGCAATGAGGAACAGCAAATTTCACATAACCAGTTCAAGGCTAGTCAAAACAAAGTGCTTCTAGATAAAAATCACTCTTTTGGTTGACTATTCAATGAACCTGTCTTAAATGTTTTGGTTTTTTTTTTTTTCAAATTAAAATCGGAAGTGATTACATCAGATGTTCTGCATCAGTCGATTGTCTTTGAGATTATCTTTCATGTGAGACTACCTCCATCCTCTAATCACTGAACGGGGCCCTTTCATTCGGGGCTTTGCCAACAAATGCAACCGTTCTTCAGTGCGGATGCACTATCTGCCAACTATTAATGTCAATTTTCAATGTAAGACCATACTTTCTACTAACAAGAAAAAAATTGTGTTCTTTAGTGCAGGACTGCATTTCTATTGATCAATAAATCGCTACATTAAGAGCCACACCAGATTACCTCCAAATTTTGGGTTTTGGGTTTTTTGGTGCATTGTGTGTCTTTTCATGGTCTTATCAAGAGCTCCAAACCTGGTGATTGTGATGTTGCATAATAGCAGAGATAAAGCGAAAAAAAAACTTGTGGCACAGAGCAAGATTACCTATGTGTTTGGAGCAACAGCGGAACATCCGGCTTTAACCAACTGTGCCTGAGAAAGAGGATATGTTAAGGAAAGGAAGGGAGGTAGGCTACCTCCGTACA
The DNA here is from genome assembly GCA_018398815.1 of Conus ventricosus. NCBI lineage: Eukaryota > Metazoa > Mollusca > Gastropoda > Neogastropoda > Conidae > Conus > Conus ventricosus. The sequence goes on from CM031615.1 coordinate 17,008,587, forward strand.
CTTGCTGATACTCTTCCCTGCTGTGAAAGATGGTGGCAGCAGGAGAGCGAAAACGTCTGCCTTCCTCATTACACTGATTTATGGCCTGCTCTGCCATGTGGAGGGGAGAGGCTAGGACCGTCAGATAAGGAGCGCTACACCAGGCTTACTACTAGAAGTCTGGTTTGCTCCAAATTATGAAGAGCCCTGCGAGGCAGTTTTCAAGCAAGGAATGACTATTTTTTGTAAATGTGTTGTTTTTATGTTTTCTGTTGAATACTATTTGATGCTGCTAACAGCACTTATACATTACAACTTGAACTTGAACCATTGTGAGTTATGTGACTATAGAAGTACTCGTGTGACTTCTGCCATTGTTTAAAAACTTCAAGTGGGCATTTCTCAATCTGCCATTTTGGAGATGAACCGGTGTGCCTCTGAAGTAGCGAAATGGACCCTTCAGTACAGGACTAGATTCTCTACCAACCATGAAACAGTTATTCAGCGCGGGAATCGATTCTCTGACCAACCAGTGAAATACTTCTTTAGCGCGGGACTGCATTTTCTATTGATCAATAAATGGACCCTTCAGTACAGGACTAGATTCTCTACCAACCAGTGAAAATATTCCTTCAGTGCGGGACTACATTTTCTGCCAACCAGTGAAATACTTCTTTAGCGCGGGACTACATTTTCTGCCAACCAGTGAAATACTTCTTTAGTGTGGGACTTCCATTTTCTGCCAACCAGTGAAATATTTCTTTAGTGCGGGACTGCATTTTCTGCCAACCAGTGAAATACTTCTTTAGTGCGGGACTACATTTTCTGCCAACCAGTGAAATATTCCTTCAGTGCGGGACTACATTTTCTGCCAACCAGTGAAATACTTCTTTAGTGCGGAACTAGATTTTCTACCCGCCAATACATTTACTGTTCAATGCATTCTTCACTGACCAGACAATGGGCCCTTACGTGCAGGGCTACATCCTCTACCAACCAATGAATTTGATCTTCGTCGCACAACTGCACTCTCTACCAGCCAATAAATGGGCTCTTCTGTGCGGGATTGCATTCTTTACCAACGAATAGATTTGCTCTTCAGTGCAGGATCGCATTCTTTAGCAACCAACAAATGGCTCTTCAGTGTGGGAAAGCATCCTCTATCAACCAGTAAATTAGTTCTTCCGAGCAGGATCGCATTCTTTAGCAACCAACAAATGGACTCTTCAGTGTGGGAAAGCATCCTTTATCAACCAATAAATCAGTTCTTCCATGCAGGGTCGCATTCTTTAGCAACCAACAAATGGGCCCTTCAGTGTGGGAAAGCATCCTCTATCAACCAATAAATCAGTTCTTCCGAGCAGGATCGCATTCTTTAGCAACCAACAAATGGGCTCTTCAGTGTGGGAAAGCATCCTCTCAGTCAGTCATTCCCCTGGCTGCTGGGGTCGTTGGGGGGACGTGATGAGGCAGCCGCCATTTCTCTCCAGGCTCTTCTGTTGGGTGACTGTCGTGAGGAGATCCGGCATGGTCATTTTGGTCCAGTCCTTTATGTTGTCGGACCAGCTCTTTCTCTGCCGTCCTCTGTCTGCGCCCTCCTTCAACGGTACCTTGAAGGATGGTTTTGGAGAGGGTGTTGTGACGAATGACGTGGCCAAACCATGCCATCTTCCGTCGTTTGACGGTTGCCAGAAGTGGTTCGTGGGGCCCCAACTAGGTAAGTGGGAAAGCATCCTCTACCAACCAATAAATTAGCTCTTCAGAGCAGGATGGATCGTATTCTTTAGCGACCAGTAAATGGGCTCTTCAGAGCGAGACCACATTCTGTACCACCTGATCAAACGGCCTTCCAGAGCAAGACGCAGTCCCTACGAACCAATGAAAGGACTTCAGTGGGCAGGACTGCATCGTCTACAACCCGATGACAGGGTTTTTTCAGACAGGGACTGCTTTCTCCTCCTGATCAGTCGTGGCTTATTACTGTCTGTCACTCGTCCCACAGACCAGTCCTCCTTTCCTGTTCGAAACGAAGAGCCATTCTTTACCCAGTCACAGAGAGAAGACTCTTGACTCAAGTTGCCGAGGTCAAGGCTTTTTCTCTGGTCACAGGATCAGAGGCCTTGTTCTCTATTCAGGCCTTTAGGGCAAGGACAGGGTGTGGACGGCAGGATTCTGGTCTGAGTTTCGGTCGTTCATCCGAGGACGACAATCACCCTCAGAACGGTTGATGGCTTGTATTTAGCAAGACTTCATGAGGAGTTCATCCTCATACTTCTTTCCTTACATCTATTCTCTTCCTTGTCATCCCCCCCCTTTCCCTTCTCTCTCTCTCTCTCTCTCTCTCTCTCTCTCTCTCTCTCTCTCTCTCTCTCCTACTTCTCTGTGATAGTGTGTGTGTGTTGTGTGTTGTGTGTGTGTGTGTGTGTGTGTGTGTGTGGTGCGTGTGGTGTGTGTGTGTGTGTGTGTGTGTTGTGCTGTGTGTGTGGGTGTGTTGTGTGTGTGTGTGTGTGTGTGTGTGTGTGTGTGTGTGTGTGTGTGTGTGGGGTGTGTGTGTGTGTGTCTGTGTGTTGTGTGCTGTGTGTGTGTTGTGTGTGTGTGTGTGTGTGTGTGTGTGTGTGTGTGTGTGTGTGTGTGTGTGTGTGTGTGTGTGTGTGTGTGTGTGTGTGTGTGTGTGTGTGTGTGTGTGTGTGTGTTGTGTGTGTGGTGTGTGTGTGTGTGTGTGTGTGTGGTGTGTATATGTCTGTGTGTGTGTATGTTTGTGGAGAACTGTCCGATTGTGTATTTGTGGCGGGGTGAGGTGGGGGGGGTATGTTATTAGCAAGTATTGATGGCAAAACAATGTGGGGCTAATGTCCAATACCACACACCATTTCCCCCCATTCCAGATAATACTTTTCGGGTAGCTGATTTGTACTTCATTGTACTGAACGAGATTAAGGTCTGCTGACTCCTCCCTCCACCCCCCCATCCCCCCTTCCTTCTTCCCCCTCTTTGTTCCTTCCCCCTCCCTCCCCTCCCCCTTTCAAGCTGCTCTGTCTACTGTCCCTCCCCCAGTGTGGTGAAAGTACCCCCCCCCCCCCCCAAAAAAAAAAAAAACCAGCGCCAGTTCTGGGATTCTTTCTCGGTCGGTAGAACAGTGAAATAGTGCATCAGTACTTTCGTCTGGTCTGCCAAGCAGCTCATTGCCTTTCAAAGAGTGATACTAGAGAAGTTTGTTTTTTTAATCCGCTTTCTGTGAGAGATACGCATGTCGTATTTGCTCATATTTTCTGCAGTGCGTCTCTCATATTCACGACCAGTTCTTTGATTCGTCAATATCATTTTACAACAGGGGCAAAGAGAGGAGCAGAAATTAAAGAACAGGAGTTCACGAAAGAAAAAAGAAAGAAAGAAACAGAACTGAAAGAGAGAAAAAAAGAAAAAAGAAAAAGAAATTTAAACTTAAAAAGAAGACATCCAAAGTATTTCTGGACCCATTTATGGAAGTATTAACTAAACTTGAGTTGTTAAACGTTCCATCTGGCACTTCTTCATTGCGACGATTTCAAGCCTACCTTCTGCTTACACGTACATCAGTGCGTTTCTGTCCCACCACGAAACGCCGGATATAACGCAACGCCACTACAAACAAAAGGATTACAGTTGAACCCATCAGAACATGACGTATGTAGCATGGCCTATACAGTGAAACACACTTCTGCATGCCGGATACAATACAGCCTACTACAACACGATGGACAATGCAACCCACTGCAACACGATGGACAATGCAACCCACTACAACACGATGGATAATACAACCTACTACAACACGATGGACAATGCAACCCACTACTACGCAAAGCGACAGAGACACAAACGCATTTTTTTTTTTTTTTTTTTTTTGCTTTGCGTTTTGTTTGTTTTTGCGCGGTTTTTTGCGCGTTTGTTGTTAACCTGTCTGTTTTATTTTCTTTTTTTCTTTTTTTTTGTTTGTTTGTTTTCATTTTTTTGCTTTGTTTTGTTTTGATATACACTTCATTGATTTTTTTTAAACAGCGTTTTTTATCCCACACACGCACTGTGTGCACAGAGGGTTTGCACTGCTTTTTTACGATTTGTGCAGAGAAGTTCGCAACAATAGTACGACGGCAAAAAAAAAAAAAAAAGAATGAAACATGTCATGCTGCCTGGAAATCCGACTCGACACCAGCTAATACACAAGACAAGAATTTTGTGACGCATATGTCAGAAAAAAAAAACACAAAAAACCAGTGCTTCGACAACTTGATTCCTTTCTTCAATCTGTGAGTGGTAAAAACAATGGCTGTTTGTGTCGAACAGGAACGAAGGCCTGTTTTGGTGGAATGACCCGACAGACAGTGTGAAAAGCCACGACTGATGGGAAGAGAAAGCAGTCCCACTCGGTCAAGCCCTTTTCACTTCTGGAATATGCCACCTGCTACGAAGAGTAGTAGCAGTCTGAAGCGTCTTGATCATGATCAGCTTGGCTTATATTTGTCTGTTACGCAATGGACACCCGCACTCTCTGACTCTGGGGGCAAAAAAAAAAGAATGCTACAGATCTAAATCAGTGAGAAATTTGGTATCGGTCTCCTTCGTTCTTGGCGGACAGGGTCTCCAAATGTGCATGATCAACAAACTGACATTCGCATGATGTAATATTTGACATAACAAATATGTAGTTTTACCGAGTTTTGATGCACCTATTTTGGATGATCCAATGAAAATTCCATCCGTTTGATCATTTTGGCAACAATGTAAAGTTCACAGGGTTTTCCAATAGTTTTTTTTGTAACGATCTTTTTTCTTCTTTTTTTTGTCAAACAAACGGACTGTTTTACTTCCTGCTTAAATGCCGTTTCGCTTCTGTCAGTTAGCATAATAATAATAACCTTACATAATCTCACTTCGCTATATTTGGCAAAATATACCCATGTGTGGCCAACCTCAGTTCTATGTTTAGCTATAAATATATATATCATTGACATCTGCACCTCTTTTGGGCAGAAACATGCATTAACTGGCCTGATCTTGACGGAAAGGAACTTCATGTTTCTTATATTTCCATATCATATCTGATGATTTGGCGAGTTTTTAATCGAAAATGATCAACATGACAATGGGGACAGCTCTGCTGAGTTTGCATGCTGACTGCCAAATGAGATGCATTGTTTTGTGTATATTTTTTCACATCTCTTGTTTGCATATTTAAGGAGCACATGTCTGTCAAAAATTACCTTGTCCGTTTTGTATTGTGCATTTTAATAACTGTTCGAGTGTGATGAACATGACAATGGGGACACCTCTGCTGAGTGTGCATGCTGACTGCCAAACGAAGAGCATTGTTGTGTGTGTGTGTGTGTGTGTGTGTGTGTGTGTGTGTGTGTGTGTGTGTGTGTGTGTGTGTGTGTTTATATCTCTTGTTTGTTATATTTCAAGGAGCACACATCTGTCAAAACATTAACATGTCTGTTTCGTATTGTGCATAAAATCACTGCCACCGACCACCATGTTTTGTGCGTTTGTTTGTATGTCGCCTTGTTTTCACGAGTACTTCAGTCTTTAAAAAGTGTTTTAAAACCATCAACTCTGACGAGCCACATGGACAAACGAATCACAAGACAAAGAACATAGACTCACCAAAAATTTACACGTGTTCATCTCCAAAGTGTCGGCTTGTCTTTGGAAGCCAAGCACAGCCAGAGAAAGAGAGTGAAGAGAGAGAGGAGGACGAAGAGGGCACCTGCTATGACGACCGTCTGTACGGCACATCCCTGGCCCTGGGGAACAGAGGTCTTAATGGCAGGCAGAGAAGATGCGTGTCCAGACTGTATCGGATGTCCTCCGTATGTAATGTTGAAAGCGAATGTCAGAAACTCTCTGCCCCCCCCTCTCTCCTCTCTCTCTCTCCTCTCTCTCTCTCCCTTCTCGTCTCTCTGTCTCTCTCTGTCTGTCTGTCTGTCTCGCTCTCTCTCTCTCGTCCTCTCTCTCTCTCTCTCTCTCTCTCTCTCTCTCTCTCCTCCTCTCCTCTCCTCCTCCTCTCCCTCCCTCTCTCCTCCGTCCGTCCGTCCGTCCGTCCGTCCGTCCTCCTCTCTCTCTCTCTCTCTCTCTCTCCTCTCTCTCTCTCTCTCTCTCTCTCTTTCTCTCTCTCCTTCTCTTGTCTTTGTCTCTCTGTCTCTGTCTGTCTACCTATCAGTCTGTATCTCTCTCTCTCATCTCTCTCTCTTTTCTTTTCTCTCTCTCTCTCTCTCCACACACACACACACAAAAACTTTGCCTGTCTGTCTGTCTGTCTGTCTGTCTGTCTGTCTGTCGTCTGTCTCTCTCTCTCTCCTCTCTCTCTCTCTCTCTCTCTCTCTCTCCTCTCTCCCTCTCTCTCTCTCTCCTCTCTCTCACTCACTCACTCACTCTCTCTGTCTCCAACCTTTCTTTCTGTCTCTGTCTCTGTCCCAGGTTCTCTCTCTCTCTCACTCTCTCTCTCTCTGTTTGTCTCTCTCCCTCTCCCTCCATCTCCTCTCTCTCTCTCTCTCTCTCTCTCTCTCTCTCTCTCTCTCTCTCTCTCTCTCTCTCTCTCTCTCTCGTTCTCTCTGTGCATGTGTGTGTGTGTGTGTGTGGTGTGTGTGTGTGTGTGTGTTTTCTCTCATTCTTGTAGGCTGTCTTCATCTATTTGTCTATCTGTCTATATGTCTGTGTTTCTCTGTGTGTGTGTGTGTGTGTGTGTGTGTGTGTGTGTGTGTGTGTGTGTGTGTGTGTGTGTGTGTGGTGTGGTGTGTGTGTGTGTGTGTGTGTGCGTGAGTGATGTGTGTGTGCGTGTGTGTGTGTGTGTGTGTGTGTGTGTGTGTGTGTGTGTGTGTGTGTGTGTTGTGTGTGTGTGTGTGTGTGTGTGTGTCGTTTTGTGTGTGTGCGTGCGTGCGTGTCTGTGTGGTCTCTCTCCCTCCCCCTCCCTTCCTCTCTCTCTCTCTCTCTCTCTCTCTTTCTCGACTCTCTGCGGGGCTTAGTGAAAAAAAAAAAGCATTGTGTGCTTATCTCATTACACTACTTAAACTTTTCGTTTATTATTTATTTTCCGTTCTCTCTCTCTCTCTCTTCTCTCTCTCTCTCTCTCTCTCTCCTCTCTCTCTCTCTCTCTCTCTCCCCCCCCCCCCCCCCACCCTTCTCACACTTAAGGCATTATGTACAAAAATCTGTTGTTTTTTTTCTCCTCAATTAAGAACATTTGTTTGTTCGTTTGTTCGTTCACCTCTCTCGCTCTCTCCGTCTCCCTCCCTCCCTCCCTCCCTCCCTCCCTCCCTCCCTCCCTCTCCCTCCCTCTCTTCTCTCTCTCTCTCTCTCTCTCCCTCTCTCTCTTCGCTCTCTCCGTCTCCCTGCACTACACCCCTTCCCCCATTCTATCCTTCTCCCTCCCTCCCTCCCTCCCTCCCTCCCTCCCTCCCCTCCTCTCTCTCTCTCTCTCTCTCTCTCTCCCTCTCTCTCTCTCGCTCTCTCCGTCTCCCTGCACTACACCCCTTCCCCCATTCTATCCTTCTCCCTCCCTCCCTCCCTCCCTCCCTCCCTCCCTCCCTCCCTCTCTCTCTCTCTCTCTCTCGCTCTCTCCGTCTCCCTGCACTACACCCCTTCCCCATTCTATCCTTCTCCCTCCCTCCCTCCCTCCCTCCCTCCCTCTCTCTCTCTCTCTCTCTCTCTCTCTCTCCCTCTCTCTCTCTCGCTCTCTCCGTCTCCCTGCACTACAACCCCTTCCCCCATTCTATCCTTCTCCCTCCCTCCCTCCCTCCTCCCTCCCTCTCTCTCTCTCTCTCTCTCTCTCTCTCCCTCTCTCTCTCTCGCTCTCTCCCGTCTCCCTGCACTACACCCCTTCCCCCATTCTATCCTTCTCCCTCCCTCCCTCTCCTCCCTCCTCTCTCTCTCTCTCTCTCTCTCTCTCCTCTCCTCTCTCTCTCTCCCTCCTAACCCATCTATCTGTTATCAGCACCACGTCAGCCAAATGGAATATTATGACAAAGAATCACAATAATTACACCCTGCGGGTGGTTGCTATCATATCACCATTATAAAAAAAAAATCACTTGAAGGACGCACGAGACATCATTATGAACGAGGATCTGTTCAAAATAATACGAACAACTAGCAACAACAGCAACAAGAACAAATACAGCAGATTTCGTTTGTCTTTAAAAAGCCATGTAGCAGGAGTGGACGAGGGGTAAAAAAGGGAACGGGAAGTGGACACCAGATCGTGCTAATTGCGAGAGCCAGTAAGCCCGACGGAAGGAACACGAGCCAACGTTGCGGAGCAGGAATGGCGACCAGACAGCTGACTGGCTGTGTGTTGGCGTCATCCATGTTTGATGGTGTGACGGGAGGACAGAGGATAATGGGAAAAGAAGACACAGGACGACTGACCATTGACAACATTGTTTCGTTTGCGCATTTTTTTTTTAAATGACGCAATGTCAGCCATTTGGAGCCGTTCGTCTTTAAAAACTAACACGAACAAAAAGAAACAGCATTAAAGGAGTCTCAGACCGTCTAGCCAGTACCTTCCAACAACATGGATGCAAAGTGTTCCATAAACCCACCGACTCCCTACGCCAGCAACTGACCTATGTCAAAGACAATACGGACCCCCTAAAGCAGTGTGGTGTAGTGTACCAGGTAGGGTGTCAAGACTGTACCCATACCTACATTGGCGAGACAGCAAGACCACTCACCACCCGTCTACAGAAACACCAAAACCGATCTACTTCTGCCATACATCCCTTCTTCTTCCTAAAATACTGGTTCACTCAAAAGCGAGTAGGTCACCAGAACATCTACAAGCCACAGGCCACAGTTTCAGTCCCCAAGAAACCAAGATCTTATCTACAGAGCCCTTCCTCACAAAAAGAAAAGTTAAAGAAGCCATTGAAATTAAGACCAGACACCCCAGCCTGAACAGAGATCAAGGCTTTGAACCCCCCCCCCCCCCCCCCCCCCCCCCCCCCCCCATCTACAATCAGATCCTGCCAAACCGCTCACCCCACACAACAGTCGTCCCACCAGGCCTCGCTGCCACAACAGCAACAGTGAGCTGAAGAAGACGGGGCGACCCTGTCGAAATATTCTCTGAGTAAGTTTTTGATTCTGAGTCTGTAACTACTTTTCTAATGTCGAACCCAGAATTCAGATACCTATATTCTTAACGGTTCTTTAGTGTTATATCCTATGTCAATCAATGGAATCACAAAGCCGTGTGAGACTGTGTTCTTTTCCCACCAGTAGAAGAGTTCTGTGTGGAACTGCCCTGTCTACCATTCAGTACATGTGCACGTCGATGCCGAACCGTACTGTCTACTCACCAGTCCATTTGCACTTCTCTATCAACCATTAAAAATCAGCTTTTCAGTGCAGGACTGTATTCACTACCGACCAGTAAATTGAGCTCTTTAGCGCTGCAATGCATTCTATACCAACCAACAAATGGACTGTTTAGTGCAAGAATGCATTCTCTAACAACCAGTGAATGGGTTCTTCAGTGCAGGGATGTATTGTCTACCAACTGATACATGGCCTCTTTAGTGCTGAAATGCATTCTCTAACACCCAGTAAATGGCCTCTTTAGTGCTGGAACGAATTCTCTAATAACTGATAAAGGGCTCTTTAATGCGGAATGCATTCTCTATCAACAGGTAAATGGGCTTTTCAGTGCAGGACTATATTCACTACCACCAATAAATGGACTCTTTAGCGCTGGAATGCATTCTCTAACAACCAGTAGATGGGCTCTTTAGTGCTGGAATGCATTCTCTAACAACCAGTAAATGGGCTCTTTAGTGCTGGAATGCTGGAATGCATTCTCTAACAACCAGTAAATGGGCTCTTTAGTGCTGGAATGCTGGAATGCATTCTCTAACAACCAGTAAATGGGCTCTTTAGTGCTGGAATGCTGGAATGCATTCTCTAACAACCAGTATATGGGCTCTTTAGTGCAGGAATGCTTTCTCTAACAACCAGTAAATGGGCTCTTTAGTGCTGGAATGCATTCTCTAACAACCAGTAAATGGGCTCTTTAGTGCTGGAATGCATTCTCTAACAACCAGTGAACGGGCTCTTAGTGCAGGAATGCTTTCTCTAACAACCAGTAAATGGGCTCTTTAGTGCAGGAATGCTTTTTCTAACAACCATTTAATGGGATCTTTAGTTCAGGAATGCTTTTTCTAACAACCAGTAAACGGGCTCTTTAGTGCAGAAATGGGGGCCGGATAGCTCAGTTGGTAGAGCGCCGGACTCGTGATCCTGGGGTTGCGGGTTCGAATTCGGTATAAGGGGGATTTTTCCCTCGGAGTTAACATTGGTTCTGACTCCATTCCCCATATAGTCCCTCGAATGAGACTATAAACCGAGGTTCCGTGTGTGAACGCACGCATAACATCTTGCACACACGTAAAATCCCATCACCAACTTTCGGAAGAGAAGGCCAGTTTGGCCGTTGGTATGGATGACACGTGACACATAGCATGCACCTTCCCCGAAGATGGAGTATGGCTGCCTTAATGGCGGGATAAAAAAAGGGTCATACACACAAAACTCCACTGCCTGGCTATACAGGGAGTGTCCGCAGGAGTATCAGCCTGCGTACGCAGGAAGAAAGAAAGAAAGAAAGTGCAGGAATGCTTTCTCTAAACAACCAGTAAACGGCTCTTTAGTGCTGGAATGCTTTCTCTAACAACCAGTTAATGGGCTCTTTAGTTCAGAAATGCATTCTCTAACAACCAGTAAACGGGCTCTTTAGTTCAGGAATGCTTTCTCTAACAACCAGTAAATGGGCTCTTTAGTTCAGGAATGCTTTCTCTAACAACCAGTAAATGGGCTCT
>CM031615.1:17024418-17049418 GCA_018398815.1 Conus ventricosus
TGATAATAATAATATCAGTGCTGAACAATTAAATAGTGGGAGAAAACAAGTGCAGGTTAACAATTCTTCGGTCATTATAGTAATGACTTGGCAAAGATTTGAATTTAAAAATTAAAAAAAATTAAAAATTAAAAAATGTGGGGAATATATTATAAATATGAGAAACCCTTCACTAGCTGCCTGAGGGAACCATTGTACTCCGCTTCGAAGGCACATCTATTGTATTGCCTGCTCCTAGGCCTTTCGTCTGCTGGATCGGACTCATCAGGGAGACACGGCTGATTGTGCCTGTGCTCTTGGTGTCAAATAGAGACACACCAAAGTCCATAATTCTGTGGTGTTCTCATCACCAAGGGTTCAAAAAAGAATCCAACAGCACCCCCAAAGCAGCCAGCGAAGGGTAGTAAATGGAACAAAAGGAAAGTGTGGAGAGGAAAAAAGTGCTTAAAAACTAAAAGCATTATGCAAACAGTATAAAATGTAGGGGACAATCTTTGAGCCTATGCTTGAGGATCCATTCAAGGATGCAAGGGAGATCAAAAGATATGGAACAGTGTGAGTGGTCAGCTCTGCTGTTCAATAACCCAAGCATTGCGAGTGGCTAAGAATTGTACAGAACAACCTTTACTTGGATCTCCTAAGAGATGCAATCTCCCACTGATTGACCAAACATTATACTGCTGAAAAATTAAATAGTGGGAGAAAACAAGTGCAGGTTAACAATTCTTCAGTCATTATAGTAATGACTTGGCAAAGATTTGAATTAAAAAAAAAATTAAAAATGAAAAAATGTGGGGAATATAATTATAAATATGAGAAACCCTTCACTAGCTGCCTGAGGGAACCATTGTACTCCGCTTCATAATAATATCAGTGTATCCAAACTTTGTGACTACTAACACTATGTGTATAATCATCATGATCATCATTATAACCATGATGACCTAGAAAGTCCTGATATACTGGCCTTCAGCAGCTCTTATGATACTAGTTTGGACTGGGAGCTAACACTTGAGCACACACGGACGCGCGCTCCACACACACACAACACACACACACACACACACACACACACACACACACACGAAAACACATACGAACACACACAATCACGCGCGCGCGCGAGCACACACACACACACACACACACACACACATACACATACACACACACACACACACACACACACACGAACACACACACACACACACACACACACACACACACACACACACACACACACACACACACACATAGATGCTCAATAGCAATGGCTGGGCAGATGTGCTGATGACCCCCGAGAGACAGGATGGACAAGGACAGAAAAGAGGTGGACAAGACTGTTATAACCCCCCCCCTCTCTCTCTCTCTCTCTCTCTCTCTCTCTCCCTCGCCCTCATCCCCATCCTTGCCCCTGTCCCTCTAAAGCTGAGACCAAAACCAGACCAGGGAAGAGACGCACAGAGGGTCTCAACTGCAATGACTGGTCAAAGACTAAGGGAGAGGGAGGACAGGGCGACAGGGCAACAAGACAGAACCCTGCCTGATGGAAACCCTGAAGACGTGGGATACAATCAAACTCCCCCTTCCCCAGTCCTCCCTCGACCATCCCCCTCCCAAACCCCGTACACTGTCCACCATTTTGAAGAGGGGGAACAGGGAGGGAGGGGGGGGGGGCGATATCCTGCCCTTCAATTGCCAGGCAAGGCGCTATTGTTGATGTTTGTTTCCAGCAGGGATTAATTCTATACCAATGATATGATGGACAGTTTACATAATGACGTGACCATCATGCTTATCAAATGAGATGATCACATGTTTACACAAACATTCAACGGCGCAATTATACCATGCGGAAATGGTCATGTTTATACCATTAAGAGACGGCTATATTTTTTTTTTTTAAAGTGACTGCAGCGGCTATGCTTATGAAATATGGTAACTGGCATAGTTATACAAAGAGGTGAATGCCATGCTAACAAGTACCAAAAAAAGCAGCAGCCACATTTATACAATGAGAACTGCCTCGTTCATGCACGATGTAACGGCTGTGTTAACACAATGAGGTAACGGTCATCTTAATCACCGAGGACACTAGCCCCATCCTGTTGACCACAAACAGTAAGAGAATGGCCCTGCTGCTGCCTATGAGGCTGAGACTGACAGACAGAAGAGCACGCGCGGTCAGTCAGATAAAAACAAACGGGACCAAACCACTATTCTCATGGTATTTCGTGACGCAGTGAATCGGGTCATGCACGCATGCAGTTAGGTCTTGTGGTGACAGCTCTGTCATTGACTGTTTGTGATTCCGCAAGACAATATTATGGACAAACGGATCGCAAGACAAACAACGACGCGATTCGACCTCTTAGGTCTTGTTCAGGTCAAACAAACAACACTCAGGAAGACGAAAACGAAGAATCAGCAATGACTTATCTTTTTCACATTCGGCACAAGATAGGTGTTGAATGAAAAGATAAGCGATCGCTCGTTCTTGGTTTTCATTGGACTGAATGTTGTTTGGTTGATCTGAAAAAGACCTACGAGGTCGAAACGCGTCGAGTTTTGCCTTGTAATCTGTTTGTCCATGTTGTCTTGCAGGAAATCGGCAACAATTCTTTTTTTTTTTTTTAAAGAATTTGTTTCAATTTCCGCCTTCAGTTCTCTCACTCTGAAAGTAATTCAGGAATTGATGTCTTGTATGTGTGTCAGCTGGTCCGCGCGTCACTGAGAATTTAGCTAGCACCCTTTGCTCCTTGCCTTCCCTCCCCTCCCCATCCCCCCCCCCCCTCCCGCACACACACACACACACACACACACACACACACACACACACACACACACACACACACACACATACAGGCAGTGAAAGAAGGAGGGAGAGGGGCTCATTTGCCGAGGCACACAATATTTCAGTTGTCTGTCTGGTTCTTGTTCTCTGCCGTTTACTCCAGCGGCCATAACAGTAAACAGATTGTATTGGTTTTGAAATACACCTCTCTCTCTCTCTCTCTCTCTCCCTCTCCTCTCTCCTCTCTCTCTCTCTCTCTCTCTCTCTTTCTTTCTTTCTCTCTGTCTCTGTGTGTGTGTGCAAGTGTGTGTGTGTGTGTGTACGTGTGTGTGTGTGTGTGTGTGTGTGTGTGTGTGTGTGTGTGCGTGCGTGCGTGCGTGCGTGCGTGCGTGCGTGCGTGCGTGCGTGCGTGTGTGTGTGTGTGTGTGTGTGTGTGTGTCTGTGTATGTGTGTCTGTGTGTACGAGTTTGTACGTACGTGCGTGCGTGCAGATTATTTTCGCGAAAGTGAATCGGCAATTTTATATCTCTCGAAACTCGAGATTTTTTGTTTGTTTGTTATACTCACGACACACACACATACAATAATGATTATAATGGCACAATATTAAGTAGGTACTTATGCTCTGACCAGCGCCTCGACATAATGCACAGGTCAGACATCTGCTAAGTCGTAACCATGAAACCCTCTTCTTCAATTCTCTTATCTTTGTCATTCACACATGAATTCGTCAGCTTTAGATCGTGCCCAGTGTGATCTCGAAACTTAGCAGATGCGGCGGTGTAGCGTATATGGACTAGCCCCACACGCAGTGACGCCTCCTTGACGACACCGAAACTGTAACTGTGCGTGCGTGTGTTCATGCGTGTGTCTGTGTCTGTGCTTGTGTGAATGTGTAAATAAGGGCAAACATAATGTGCTCAGTGGTGCATGAGAGGGGGGTGAAGAAAATGTTAACATTGCCCTGGGGTGTTTGTTTGTTGTTTTTTTTTAACCCACTTGCAGATCTTTAATCCACTGACACCTCACGTATACATCACTTCATACCAGTTGTTGCCACGCAGGTCTGTCGTTGGTTATGTCCACCCAGCCGGGGCCAGGGAACCCACGTCATCAACGGACAGATCTTGGCAGGTCTTATCTTAAATAGCGTTTAAGACAAATCCGTCAAATAACGTGCACAAACCAATCGCAAGAACAAAACACGACGCGTTTCGACCTCTTAGGGCTTCATCAGCAAAGACAGATGCACAACACACAGGACAACGAAAATGAAGAACGAGCAATCACTAATCTTTTGTCTTCTCACCTTTGTCTTCTCACCTTTGTCTTCTCACCTTTGTCTTCTCACCTTTGTCTTCTTTGTTCTTCATTTTCGTTGTCCTGAGTGTTGTTTATCTTGCCGGAAGAGGAGCAAGAGGCCAAGACGTGTCGAGTTTTTGTTTTGTGTTATTCGTTTGTCCGCGTAGTTTGGCGCAGCTGCGATAAACACTTTTTTAAGGTCTGTTTATATTTCCGCTCGCAGTCGCCTCACGTTTCAACTGACAGCCTTGATCGTCCACTGAACAGCAGCATCCGGCCCCTTGGCAGCTAACGCGGAACAGCAATGAAGCGACCGCCGTGCTTGTAACATGAGGCGGCCAACACGTTTTTTATCTTGACAAAACTGCCATGTTTTTAGATACATGAAGTAGCCGCCATCTTTTCATCATCAGCGAGCCACCGTGGTTCTATCTATCATGCGATTTTCATGGAAAAGCCGCCATTTTTTTGGTATGAGGTAGTCGCCATTTTTTTCACGAGGTAATCGCTATGTTTTCATTATGAAGTCGCCGCCTTTCATCTCATGTTCATGGAAAAGCCGCCATTTTTTCTCACCAAGGTAATCGCTATGTTTTCATTATGAAGTAGCCGCCTCTTTCGTCTCCAGGCAAATGAATCATTTTGATCATGAGGTAACCGCCATGTTTATATCGTCAGGCAACCAAACTGCACTATGATGAGGTGAGCGCCACGATTATATGGAACGTAAACTGTCGTGTTTATACAATAAGGTATCCACTATGTTTTATGTCATGAATTTAATCCGACATTACATTATGAAGTAGCAGCTATGGTTATGCAATATAGCCAAGTTTGTGTCATAAGGCACTCTCTCTCTCTCTCTCTCTCTCTCTATATATATATATATATATATATATATATATATAGAGACAGAGAGAGAGAGAGAGAGAGGAGAGAGAGAGAGAGAGAGAGAGAGAGATACATTGATAGATAGATGCATAGATAGATGTAACGTCGGCACGCATGCACGCACGCACGTACATAAACACACACTCACATACGCACCAGATATATCATGTACACACACACACACACACACACACACACACACACACACACACACACACACGTATATATATATATATATATATATATATATATATATATATATATATATAAATATATATATATATATATATATAACGTAAAAAGTTAAAAATCCAGAACACCACTCTCTCACTGCTATGGTCCGTTTTTCTGGCGTCATTAGACGATGATAGAAGGAAGAAGAAGGAAAAAATGGACCGCAGAACCACTTGGTAGACTCCTTTAATATGTCCAATATTTCGGTCCAAAGACCTTCCTCTGGGACAGGGGCTGCAGACATATTTAATCTTTTTTTTTTTTTTTTTTTTTTTTTTTACTACCGACTAAAATTTACTAATGATTAAAACTATTGATTATAACAGGGCGGGGGGGGGGGGGGGGGGGAAGGGAGGGAGAGGGAGGGGGAAGGGGGAAAGGGGGAGAGGAAGGGGGGGGGGGTTCAAATGGAAGGGAATATCCAGTCACCAAGTCACCGGTTATTTGTGACAGGCAAGGTAATCAGGTCATAGGGGAGGCGGAGTGGGGGTGGGGTGGGGCGGCGTTGAAGAGAGAGAGAGAGCAAGAGAGAGAGAGAGATGGGGGGGGGGGGGAAATTAGGAGGACAGAATGGAATGCATGTGGAGGGGGGGGAGAAGGATGAGTAGTATTTAGATGGGAGTAATAAGCGGGGGAGCGGGGGGGTTAAGGAGGGGGGGGGGGGGGGGGGAGGGGGGAAATGACAGGGTGGTCGGGTGGGGGGAGGGGGGGTTAAGGGGAGCGGGGGAAGCGGGGGAATGGGGGAAGGAAAAGCGGTTGTACTAAAGAGAATTCCACACAAAAACCTTGCAGATTTAATACCTAACACTAAATACATTATGTCATTCTATCCTGTAACGTTGGATAACAGAATAATGTATCAAAACAATCTATACTCATTAAAAATATGCATCAAAAATATATATATGCATTACATCAAACCCATTCCATTGCATCATATTATAATGCATGAATAGACATCAATGCAAGCAAATAAATAATTATTTATCATGATAATAATAATAGGAAGTAGGAGGGGTGGGTGGGTGGGAGATGATAGTGAGAGTACTTATGTATTGTAGGGAATAGATATAAGAAGTGTGTGTGTGTGTGTGTGTGTGTGTGTGTGTGTGTGTGTGTGTTGTGTGTGTGTGTGTGCGTGCGCGCGAATGCGCGCGCGCGTAAGATTGTGTGTGTGTGTGTGTGTGCGTGCGTGCGTACGTGCGTGCGCGCGGCGTGCGTGCATGTGTGTGTGTGTGTGTGTGTGTGTGTGTGTGTGTGTGTGTGTTTGTGTGTGTGCGTATGTGTGTGTGTGTGTGTGTGTGTGTGTGTGTGTGTGTGTGTGTGTGTGTGTGTTGTGCGCGTGAGTGTGTGTTTGGGTGGGGGATGGGAAGAGAGAGGGGAGAGAGAGAGAGAAATAGAGAGTAGGGTGAGAGGAGAGGGGAAGTGAGAGGGGTGAAAGAGAGAGGAAAAGAGGGGAGGGGGAGGGGAAAAGAGAGAGAGAGAGAGAGAGAGAGAGAGAGAGAGAGAGAGAGAGAGAGAGAGGGGGAGAGAGAGAGAGAGAGAGAGAGGAGGGTGAGTATTAGTGCGTGTGCAGATATATTAGATGGAAAGTTAAGAAGTGACCAAGTTTGAAGAATGTATTCCACGAGAACCTGATGCGTGGGTCATCATGCCTTATGTTCCGTCCTGAGCTCCTCATCACAGATTTTGGAACCAACAATTTGAAACTGATTCTTTTAATCCTGTCATTTTAATCCTGTTGTTTTAACCTCGTGGTGTTATTAAATTGTGAGTGTCTACGTTCTGTTTGAACGAAAAATTAATATGTGTGAGAATAGTCAAGGTAAGATTAAGAACCGAGTTATAGCCTTTCAAATCAGTTAAATATTTGCTTTTTTTTCCTTTTTCCTCCTTCGTCTCTTCTTTTTCTTTTTTTTTTTTCTTTTTTTTTTCTTCTGTGTCTCCCTACAACCCACCCACCCTCTCTCTCCTCTCTCTTTTCCTCTCCTCTACTATACCCCCCACCCCTTTTTTTTTTTTTTTTTTTTTTTTTTCACGATTTTTCTCTCTCCAACCCTCTTTGCCCCCCCCTCCCCCCCTTCCTTCTTTCTTACCCCTCTTTCCCTCTCCCCCCCCCTCTCCCCCCCCCCCCCCACTTCCTCTCTCTCCTTCTCCTTTATGCCCATCCTCCTCAGCTTCCCTTCCCCCCCCCCCCTCCTCTTTTTCCTACTTTTTCTCCTTTTTGTTCTTCGTGTTCTCGTTTTGATTGCTCTTGTGCTTAATCTTGTTGTTCTCATTTTCTCTCTCCTCCTCTTTTTCTTCCTCTTTTTTCTTCTCCTTCTTCTTCTTCTTCTTCTTCTTCTCCTTCTTCTTCTTCTTCTTCTTCTTTTTTCTTCTCGTTCTACTCCTACTTCCTATTATTATTATCATGATAAATAATTATTTATTTGCTTGCATTGATGTCTATTCATGCATTATAATATGATGCAATGGAATGGGTTTGATGTAATGCATATATATATTTTGATGCATATTTTTAATGAGTATAGATTGTTTGTGATACATTATTCTGTTATCCAACGTTACAGGATAGAATGACATAATGTATTTTAGTGTTAGGTATTAAAATCTGCAAGGTTTTTGTGTGGATATTCTCTTTTAGTACAACCGCTTTTCCTTCCCCCCCATTCCCCCCGCTTCCCCCCGCTCCCCCCTTAAACCCCCCCCCCCCCCCCCCCCCCACCACGACCACCCCTGTCATTTCCCCCCTCCCTCCCCCCCCCCCTTACTTAAACCCCCGCTCCCCCGCTATATACTCCCATCTAAATACTAACTCATCCTTCTCCCCCCCCCCCCCCTCCACATGCATTCCATTCTGTCCTCCTAATTTCCCCCCCCCCCTCTCTCTCCTCTCCTTGCTCTCTCTCTCCTCTTCAACGCCGCCCCACCCCACCCCCCACTCCGCCTCCCCCTATGACCTGATTACCTTGCCTGTCACAAATAACCGGTGACTTGTGACTGGATATCCCTTCCATTGAACCCCCCCCCCCCCCCCTTCCTTTTCCCCCTTTCCCCCTTCCCCCCCCCCTCTCCCTCCCTTCCCCCCCCCCCCGCCCTGTTATAATCAATATTTTAATCATTGGTAAATTTTAGTCGGTAGTAAAAAAAAAAAAAAAAAAAAAAAAAAAAGATTAAATATGTCTGCAGCTCCTGTCCCAGAGGAAGGTCTTTGGACCGAAATATTGGACATATTAAAGGAGTCTACCAAGTGGTTCTGCGGTCCATTTTTTCCTTCTTCTTCCTTATATATATATATATGTATATAGTGTGTGTGTGTGTGTGTGTGTGTGTGTGTGTGTGTGTGTGTGTGTGTGTGTGTGTGTACACCACAGAGAGAGAGAGAGAGAGGGGAGAGAGAGAGTAAGATGTGTGTGTGTGTGTGTGTGTGTGTGTGTGTGGTGTGTGTTGTGGTGTGTGTGTGTGTGTGTACACCACAGAGAGAGAGAGAGAGAGAGGGGGGGAGAGAGAGAGAGAGTAAGTGTGGTGTGTGTGTGTGTGTGTGTGTGTGTGTGTGTGTGTGTGTGTGTGTGTGTGTGTGTGTGTGTACACCACAGAGAGAGAGAGAGAGAGGGAGAGAGAGAGAGAGAAAGGTGTGTGTGTGTGTGTGTGTGGTGTGTGTGGTGTGTGTGTGTGTGTGTGTGTGTGTGTGTGTGTGTGTACACCACAGAGAGAGAGAGAGAGAGGGAGAGAGAGAGAGTAAGATGTGTGTGTGTGTGTGTGTGTGTGTGTGTGTGTGTGTGTGTGTGTGTGTGTGTGTGTGTGTACACCACAGAGAGAGAGAGAGAGAGAGGGGGGGGGGAGGAGAGAGAGAGTAAGGTGTGTGTGTGTGGTGTGTGTGTGTGTGTGTGGTGTGTGTGTGTGTGTGTACACCACAGAGAGAGAGAGAGAGAGGGAGAGAGAGAGAGAGAAAGATGTGTGTGTGTGTGTGTGTGTGTGTGTGTGTGTGTGTGTGTGTGTGTGTGTGTGTGTGTGTGTGTGTGTCTAATTACCCATCTAACCACTGTACAGACATACGTACATATACAGACTGTATAACGGAAATCGCTGTGTTTACATACTGAGATGATGGCCATGGCTATATCATGAACAGTAAGAGAAGCACTGACTTGATAACACGCGGTAACTATGCGTTTATAACAATGTGCTAACAGCCATGGGTTGTCGTTCTTCGTCTTTTTTTTTTTTTTAATCATAGGCAGCAGCATCAATACTGGTCCATCACGCCAGGTCAAGCTGACTTACAAGGGAACGGCATCCGTCTGTCTCGGGACACAATGGTGTTGCGCCATGGATCAGTCAGTTGTGAAGTTGCAGCGCCTGCTGTGGCTGAAGAGCCCGATCCTCGAGCGGCAGACTGTTGCAGTTGCAGCAGGTGAAGTCTCGGTCATGAGTGTCTGTGGGTGCCGACGCAATTCTTTGCCCGTCTGCGGCGCCTCCGTTCTTCCCACTGGGTCTCTCTCCTCTGCTCTGCTTGTTCGATGCCGGCCTTGATGGTGGACCGCCAGCTGACCCGGTCTGAAGCTGCTGTCTCCAGGTCTGCTGGGTCGAGGCCGCCTGCCCTCAGGTCACGCTTGCATACATCCTTGTAGCGTCGGGCGGGCCGTCCTGTGGGTGTGGAGCCTGTAGCCAGCATGCCGTACAGCAAGTCCATTGAGACGCAACCGTCGTGCGTGCGGCTGACATGGCCAAGCCAGCGTAGGCGTCTCTGCGTCAGCATGGCGAACATGGTAGGCATCCCTGCCTCCGTATCAACAACTTCAGTCATGCAAAGATATCAGCAGTGTGGCAGAACCCCAGAGACCGTGTGTACAGAAAGCACATGGACAGCCGTGTCATCAGCCGCTTCGGCACCACACAGCCAGCTGGGATGAACATCAGAGTCACTGACGTCTAGCTGAGCCAGGGCCCTTCTGCCTTAATCTCTCTGTCCTGTCCCGCTTTAGCCCCTGTTTCTTTCTCTTTCAGTCGGCTAAATAGTGAATATTTCCATTTATTCCCCTCCTTTTTCTTGTGTGTGTGTGTGTGTGTGTGTGTGTGTGTGTGCGTGTGCGTGTGTGTGGTGCGTGGGCGGGGTGGTGTGGTGGGTGTTGTGTGTGTGTGTGTGTGTGGTGTTGTGTGTGTGCGTGTTTTTGTGTGTGTGTTTTTTTTGTTTGTTTTTTGTTGTTGTTTTTTTTTGGGGGTGCGTGCGTGTGTGTGTTGGTGTCTTTGTGTGAACTGTGAACTGTGGTGTGTGTGTCTGTGTGTGCTCAATACACCTGAACAGTGATCAGTAAACATTAAATGAGATGTTCTCACCCAATTGTCACATGGGCTTTCCTGTCTACACTGTCCTCTTCTCTTCACTTTGACAACGGGCCTATGGCTTGAAACGTCAGTTTCCTCTCCAACGGATTCAACTACCACCAAAAGGTCTTTATAAACTTTATTATTTTTTTCATTTTACCACGAATCCTGCAGTCAACTTTTGTTTTTTCCTTAGTAAATATATTTTTTCTTGTTTCCTCAAGGGTAGGGCGTTCATACAGATGGTGGATCTCATCACCAACGTTACGACATTTCAAACAACATGTTTCCTCGTGGGGGACACCTAGATTCTCTCTGTTTGAACAGAAACTTGTGATTCCTCATCCTGAAACTGGCAAATACACAGGGAAATGTTTCTGGTAAAACTGTCAGATGATTTTCAAAGAACAACACAGCAACGTATCTTTATGCGATCTGTACCTGCCATATATCTGTTTCCCATTCAGTTCCCGAAAAAAAAAACAGTTCTGTTTGTATTTTAGCCAAAATATTGGGACGATATTACCCAATCCATAAACCATTTAAACCCAAGGTTATTTAGTGTGTCGTTCAAAAACATTCAACTAAATTACAATCTGCAATCTGTTAAGTGTCCGACAAAAGATACAGATGACTCTTCTTAGCGTAGTTTCATGTCTCGTCGACAAACAGCAAACACAAACTAAAATGGCATGGCTGAATTAAGAGCCAGGGAGAGAATGGCAACCTGTGACAAACATGTTGACTGAGCCAGGCTTTCTGTCCATGGCAGGGGGAAGGCATTGGCAAAGGGAAATCATGTCAGGATACTGCACAGCAGGTGATCATAATCAACATCCACATTCATCGGTCGACGAAACAGCTTGCTTGCGGATTTGTAACACATCAGGAAAGCCTGAAAGCAGAAGGGTGGTTGTAACACTTTGGGGAACGTGCTTTTCACCAGGATTCGAGTATTTGGGACAGATGAACACGAAATGAATTTCACTTTATAAGACACTCTCACAAAATGAGCAGTTACAGGAGACATTATTAGAATATTGGAGCGAGTCCTACCTACTGCCGCTGGGCTATAAGCAACATTATCTTATCTTATCCTACCTACTGCTGAAACGTCTACTCTTAATTTGAATAAAGCCTTTTTTCTTATAATATACACAGTCTAAGTCCGTTACGTATTGAGATGTGTACCGAACGATTGCGTGAAAGATGCATACCGACTTTTATCCGTGAACTGAACATTACATTCTTGTAAGAAACATTACAAAAAAACCTAAACTTTTTGAACGCCTCAAAAATAAAATAAATATTTTGAACACTTGTCCCAACCCACATATGTAGGCCCATAACATAGAGCATGCAACAGGGACCCAATTGTTCTGGCTTTTCAAATGGAGAGCTAGCAATATTTTTTTTTTCCAATTTCAAATGTAAACGACCATCAGACATTCTCTAAAGTGTTAAGTAACATTTCACACATCTTGTAGATCTATGAACATGACGATGATTTCTACCCCATTCTCCACAGACGTGGATACCAAGTGTTTCATGCTAACATGTAACCAGACGCCTCTTTCACCAAACTGGCTCTCTTATCAGTCCCAATCTTCGGACCCGTCATCACTCAGGCAGGATTTATATTTTTGGATTTTGTTTGCTTTTTTCATCGATATATCACGATAGTTTTAAAAGATACATACAACTTCTCTCTTTCCTCCATCTCCTCTGACCTCCATAGCAAAAGAACAGAAGGAGGAAGAATTTAAGAAGAAGAAAAAACCGATCTCAAGGAGCGTGTACTGGTTGACCACCTCTGGCTATACTATCCCAAAACCATTTCTCTGTTGCTGCAATACAACCGTATTCGGGAGAAAAAAAACAAACCCACCTCTGAATTCTATCTAATTTAACTGTCGAGCTCATTCTCTTTAAAAAAAAAAAAAATCCCTCAAGATACTCGGCTGTCGCTGCAAGCCAATAACCGAAAAAGAATGCAAAACGCAGTATCAAAATTTCAATTAAACAGCGGGATAGCGTTACATCATGTTTGCCATTTCGGATTACATCAATTTCAAATTCGTTAGTGAATATTGAGAAGAAGAAGAAAAAAAAAAAGGCTACAGATTTCACCTGGGAGAGAGAGGAGAGAGAGAGAGAGAAGAAGGAGAGAGAGAGAGAGAGGAGAGAGAGAAGAGAGAGAGAGAGAGAGATTAACACATTCACAGAGAGACAGACAGACAGAAAGACACGCGCGCGCGCGCACACACACACACACACACACACACACACACACACACACACACACACACACCACAGAGAGAGAGAGAGAGGAGAGAGAGAGAGAGAGAGATCTTTGAGTTCACCAGAGAGAGAGACAGAGAGAGAGAGAGAGCTTGTGGGGGGGGGGGGGTGCGTGCGTGCGTGCGTGCGTGCGTGCGTGCGTGCGTGCGCGCGCGGCGTGTGTGTGTGTGTGTGTGTGTGTGTGTGTGATAGTTCTTCTCAGAGAGAAAATTTGAGCTACACACACACACCACGCGCGCGTGGCGGCGGCGCTCCCAACACACCCCCACCATCGCACACACTGTGTGGTGTGGTGTGTGTGTGTGTGTGTGTGTGTGACAGAGAGAGAGGTGCAGACAATAAAGTGAACGTCTGGATCTTCTTGGCCACAGTTTACCCGGGCTGCCATAACACAGAACAGGCGCCATCAATTCTGAATACCACCTCAGATCCCCATCTTCTGGCCATAATTGCTCCCTCTTCCAAATGTACCCGGCTATGAATTTGGCAGTATGGATATTGCCCTTAAAAACCCATGACATACTCTCCTTTTCAGTGCCAAAATAACGCATCGTGTGTCCATATTACACTTAATCCGTGTTTCTGCTTTTTTTCATGAAACAGGTAAAAAGGTGCGTATTTCATGCGCTGAGCGGGTCAAGCGTTTATTTCAGAATTGAGCAAATGCATTACGGAGTTCATGCCCTTACCAAAACAAAAAAAGTCAAATTTACTCTGAACTCTACTATGCTATTAATAAGATTAAGAGAATAAAAAAGAAAGAAAAGATATGATTTTATTATGAAGATTTTAGGACATAAAACTGTCAAAACTTACCGAAATAACTACTAAAACTTACGAGTGTTAGTTTAAATTATCCCCCTGCTCCCTTTCTAGCGCGTGTGTAACTACATTTATGCGTGAGTGAACGCGCATGTCGACACCTTCAGAGAATATGAAACTTATGATGATATACATATCTAGCATTAATCACTTATCCCTGTAAGACACAAGCATACATACATACGCACACACACACATTACTCTCCACACAAACACGTTTCACCTTATTTCTAAAGTTCCAAGTTGTCCAGCGTCTTCTGCAGCGAGTCCATTGTGACTGGGGATTTTATTTCAGCAGTAAGTGCAAGATGATCTGCAATTAGAACTTCCTGTAGTTAAAAAGGCACCTTGATGGAGTATGCACACATCGCTATCAGCAAAATGCGGCGAGGAACGGTGATACTCGATCCGTTTGTAATGCTACGTTTACACGGACGTGCAACTGCTCGTGCAAGTCCCCTACGTGCAACTACTTACTTGCACGAAAGAGCCCCGTGTAAACGCGAACGGTGCAAGTACCGTGCTGCAAGTGAGAGCCACCGACAGAATTAAGCCCCGCCCACGCTGCTTTTTTTCCAGGAACTTCACGGACTTTTTCGGCTTGGCGCGAAAGTAACATCCGGTTGTAGGGCGGTGCACCTGTGTAAAACACTGATGCAATTCACTGCAACTGCCGAAAAAATATCGCTCTGGACCGATATTTTGCGACCACTCGTGCAAGTCCTAACGGGTATTGCCGATTATTTTGAGCTATTTTGAGGACTTGCTGCAACTGTTGGTCTGCTATTATTATTCATGCTTAGGTATTAGTTGCCGTGCGAACGTAAAGGGGTTTGCACGGCTAGTTGCACGTCCGTGTAAACGTAGCATTAATGGAAAGTGCGCAGTTGTTGGACACCGCGATACGACACGCATATTGGCCACTGAAAGTGCACCTTTTTGTGCATGCAATTTGAAAGCGCGCGAATGTCCTGTGCGTGCTTATCGCCTGCTCAAGCGCTCGTCCTCAAAGGCATCCAATATATTAGCCATGCTGTTTGGTTTAACTGCTATATATAATAAGCCCGCCGATAAAAATCTGCCCAATGACGAGGCGGAGAGTGCATACCTGCCTATGCGAGCTACAAAAGACAAACCAGTCTCTACTACTACTACTAACACGGCGTGTTGTGTGTAGCTTGCTAGAGTACACACAAACGTTTACGAAAAGAGAAGAAAAAAAACTTTGTGAATTTGCTGCCAGAGCTTGTTGTCGTTATACGAAAAAAGAATCCTTGCAAAAAGTATATCCACATCGTTTTCATGTTTGTTTTCTTTTCAATCGATACGTTTGATGCTGAGGAGTAGAGAAAAAGCCTACACATGAAGAAAATTCCTAAATACAAGGAAAGAGGCTCTGTCGTCTTGCTTCTTCAACATTCCTTTTTTTTCACCCACTTACTAAGAAACTCCACTGAACTGTACCGTCGTGTGCATAATAAATCTCAGGTTTCTCTGAGTGAGGAGAAACAAACGAACAAAGAAACAAGAATATTTTCGGTAGAAATTACCTCTGGGTCTGAACCATAGCAGCCATTCTGCTGCCGCTGTTGTCGTTATTGCTGGTTTAGTTTTGCTGTTGTTCTCTTGAGAGAGACAGAGACAGAGATGTTTTGTTTATTTCCAGGGCTGCGTTGGTGGCATGAGTGTCGTTTTGTCCACAAGCCCACACAACCACCCCCTCCTTCTCCTCACCTTCTTTTCACAATTTTTTTTTTCATCCTTTGGGGGTCTTTCCGTTTCCATCGTAATGATACGGCGTGTTTAGACGGGCAAATGTCACCTTCGAGTTGACACTGCGGTTGTGAACGTTCGCCAGAAACAAAACTCCAGTCAATCAATCCAAAACAGCCAGCATGACGGGTTCGTGCGACGACTGTTGGCGCTGTGAAACTGTGCTCAGAAGCTGAAAACGTTCCATTTTTTGTTTTGTTTTCTTTTCTTTTCCTTTTTTTTGTTTCTTGTTTTTTTTGTTTTTCTTTTTTCTTTCTTTTTTTCGTAATATCGGCTGTTTTCGTTTTTGCGGGATTACACATGTTTGTGTGTTCGCTAACAATGCCTTATTTTCAGGTCTTTGAGGGGACCTTTAGAATTCCTGTAGGCGGTGTGTATACGCACTGCAGATGGGGAAACCTGATAATGCAGATGAGGAAACGTGATAATGTAGACGGGGAAACTTGATCACGCAGATGGGGGAAACCTGATAACGCAGACGGGGAAATCTGATAACGCAGACGGGGAAACTTGATCACGCAGATGGGGAAACCTGATAACGCAGATGGGGAAACTTGATCACGCAGATGGGAAACTTGATCACGCAGATGGGGAAACCTGATAACGCAGACGGGGAAACTGATAACGCAGATGGGGAAACTTGATAACGCAGATAGGGGAAACTTGATAACGCAGATGGGGAAACTTGATAACGCAGACGGGGAAACTTGATAACGCAGATAGGGGAAAGTTGATTACGCAGATGGGGAAACTTGATAACGCAGACAGGGAAACTTAATAACGCAGATGGGGGAAACTTGATAACGCAGATGGGGAAACTTGATAAGAGAACCAGAAGGCTCTGCAAATCTATATGCACGACCCAAACTCTAACCCTAACCTTAATCAGACAGTAAATATAACATCACTCAAAGCTTTCCTAACCTAACAGTAACTAACTTTATTTGTATAAACCTTATTTGGAAAAAAAAGAAAGAAAAAAAAGAAATGGAAAACATTCACTCATGTTCTGAATATGCAGTGGGTACGGGGAGTGGAGGAGGAGGGGGGGTGCACTGAGGTTGTCTTCTTCTTTCTCCGTCGACACGGGAAAGAACGTTCACCTCTTCATGTGTGTAAAAAACACACCTGCGCTTGTTTGTTTGTGTGTGTGTGTGTGTGTGTGTGTGTGTGTGTGTGTGTGTGTGTGTGTGTGTGTGTGTGTGTGCGCGCGTGCGTGTGCGTGTGCGCTTCAAGGCTAATATCTCCATTATTTCTGAACGCACCATTTGAAACATTTTTTTTCCCCAATAATTCAAGAATTCGAGAGGGAGCCTCCTACAATTTCGCGATGAAGTGTGTCCTTACTCAGTTACCGTGTTTTGGGGGAAAAGAAAATCAGGTGTGACGCACATTCAGCCGTGATTGGAGTTAAATGATGCCCTCTTTCAGCATGAGGCGGCCTGAGGATGGCATCTGACATGATTAAAGTCTGGGATGCGTGGGTTTCCTACTTCACCTGTTAAAATGCTCAACATGGGAGAGTTGCTATATATAGCAATATAAGGGACAGTATCCTAGCTTATTTTCCCGACATTTTCCAAAGGTTAGAGTCCTCAAAACTTGGCATTTTACAATGATGCAAGAATTCGAGCAGAGGTGTTTAGAGGTTTTGGCAACAAAAAACAATGCACTTCTTGAGTTAACGCATTTATCGTGAAAAACTATGTGTGAAGCAGTTTCTACTTCTTTTTCTTTAACAAATGCCACGTTCTTGACAACTTAGTTGCTTTTTCGTTTTTGTTTTGTTTTTTTTTTCGTGTTTTTTTTTGTTTTTGGTCCGTTTCTTGGTTTTTTTTGTTTAAGTCTACATTTTCTTCATGTTCAAATGAATCTCTACGAATCCACAAAGAATTACACACGCGTTTCCGCACACCTTATCCCCCACTGTCCCCTACGCAGTTGCGCGCGAGCGCGCGCATACACACACACACACACACCACACACACACACACACACACACACACACACACACACACACACGCGCGCGCGCGCGCGCTGTAACACCAATAATGCAATACACAAAGGCCTGAGTGCGGCAATACTTCAACATCAAAGAAATGACCATTTCCCTGTCTTCTTCCGTTCACAGAAACCACCAAAAATTAAAAACAAACGAGAAAAGACTTCGATGTGACAACAATGAAGGAAATACCACATGAAAGTCAAGGCGAAGAAGATGCGCACAGAAACAAGGCTAAAAGTACACAAATCGTTCAGTCCCTTTGGTGGAACAGAGACACAGACACCGCCTGGGAAGAGAAACACAAGGCTGTGAGAATTTGGCAGAGAGAAGGAGAGAAAACCCTGCCCTGATCCAGCTGTTTAAAAAGACAGGAATCAAAAAGACTGAACGGTTCCAATGAGTAACTGAAGAAGCAAAAAAATGAAATCCTAAATGTCAACAATTTTAGGAGTCACTCTATGACACAACACTCAGTTCTGACAGTGTTATTATCGCGTGGAAGGAAAACACAGTACAAACGCCACCCCAGATATCCAGACATGTTCTGATGGGACCACAAAGCTCAAAATAAATGAGGAGAAAGGTCGGCTCTACTGAGACGTTTCACAGAGCAGAGTGATCAGAGAAATTTGGAGAAAAAGAAGAAATATTTGACGAGTTAAATCAAACATCTAGCTCAAACTAGTGTTGATGAAATCACAGCACCTGAACTGGATGAAGCATTAGCCAAATGCACTAAAGATAGTGCACCAGGTCCAGAAAAGGTATGGTTTACAGGCATTTAACGTCACTCACAAGAAGAAAGAACCAGTATCTTCAGTTCTATCGGACAGTTTCGATAAAGGCTATGTCCCAGAAGGATGAACATACAGGTTCTTGAAAGCTCCCTAAACCAGTAAAAACAATGGCTACCTATATCACTATGCAAAATATTGTTGGAGAGCCCATGGAATAGACATAGCACGAAAGCTCGCAAAAGAACTTGAAAGAAGACAAATCCTCCTTCCCAATCAAGGAGGCAACAGAACAGGTAAAAAGTACAAGGGGAAAAGCGGCCGCATTTGCCTCTGAAGTATATGCAGGATTCCAAAGAAAGGAAGAACCACTGTCAGTTGTAACAGACCTGGAAGATGCATACAACAAAGTCCAGTTCTCGCTTCTCTTAGGAGCTACTCCTTGACTGCGGAATCGGCAGGACACCTACACGTAGTCATGCCATTTTATGCATGCGTCACACTGTCGGTATGTTGTGAAAACTGCACCCTTCGGGTTTCCTCTTTCCTTTTTTCGTATGTTTCCCTTCGTCGACTAACGCGACGGACTGGTTAATTGACTGGTTGGTTATATTTATTGGTTGATTGATTGGTTGGTTAGTTGTTGGTTGGTTGGTTGGTTGGTTTTGGTTGGTTGGTTGGTTGGTTGGTTGGTTGGTTGCATGTGGGTTAGCACGTGCGGAGAGACAGGAAAACAAAGGGTCTGGCTCTGTTCCCTGTGAAACCAAGAGAGAGATGGATCTGTAGGGCGAGAAAAACGGGGGGTGGGGGGGGGGGAGAGTTCGTCAGCAGCAGGGCACGACTCAGAATTCGCTCCTGAAACAGACCTCAGCGGCACCAATAAAGACTGCTTCCATTTGGAGGCTATTTCTGGCACCCTCTTTAATGTTGAATTGGCACTGCGTTTTGATTTCGTCAATAAAGAGAGTGGGTTGGTTTATATAAGCATGTGTGTAGCTTTGAATGTTGTTGTGAGAGTAAGGGGATGGGGAGAAGAGGGGGAGAGGGGGAGGGGGGGGGTGTCGATCATTAGGCTAATGTGTTGTATGGAATTAATGTTATATGTAGATGGAACATTTGCAGAAATTGATTTTTTTTTAAACCAAAGGTAGTGGGCCTTGATGGAATTTTGCCACCGCCACCCTCCGCTCCTGCCATCACCCCCCCCCCCCTCCCCCTCGCTCTTGCCCCCCCCCCACCCCACCCCACCCCCCTAACAAAAAAAAGTTTTTCGGAAATGGAAAATGGAGGGAGAACTCGGGGTGGGGGTTCTTTCATCTTTTCTGAGCTTATGTGTGGTCGACTGTCATCCAATCTTAAATCTTGTAGCTTCGGATTTTCATCTTATAGTTTTTGCTGTTTTGTTGTTGTTGTTGTTGTTGTTGTTGTTGTTCTTGTTCTTGTTGTTGTTAAACCGCATACATTCATCATGATTTGCACTAAAAGTGATAAAAGTCAGCCAAATACGTCAGTAAGGGGTGTGGGAAGATAAAATGCATTCATTGGACACATCCATCTATGGAGAAGAAGAAGAAGAAGAAGAAGAAGAGAGAAGGAAAGGGGGAGGAGGAGGAGAGAGGAGGAGGAGGGGAGGAGAGGAGGAGGAGGAGGAGGGAGGAGAAGAAGAGAAGAAGAAGAAGAAGAAGAAGAGGAGGAGGAGGAGGAGGAGGAGGGGAGGAGGAGGAGGAGGAGGTGGAAAAGGAGGAAGAGAAGAAGAAGAAGAAGAAGAAGAAGAAGAGAAGAAGAAGAAGAAGAAAGAAGAAGAAGATGAAAAAGAAGAAAGAAAGAAAAAAAGAAAGAAAGAAAGAAAAAATCGCCTTCTGTGATTCAACCAAGCCTACTACCTCTCTCTACCACCCTATTCTGCTCCCCCGCCCTCTTCTCCCGTCTTCCCCCTAATCCTCTTCCCATTTGCTCTCCCACCCCCCCCCCCCACCCACCCCATCTCCCCATCATCTCCTACACACTCCCTAATCTTCCGTGCACATGACTGCTTTTTGTATTTACTCTGTGAAAGTTTGATTTTAAGAAAAGTTTGGTCGGCTGTAAACTCAGCGTGCCCTAGATGCAAAAAAAAAAGAAAAGAAAGAAAAGCTTTTCCTAAATACCAATAAACTACAAACACAAAATAAAAAACAAACACATGGGCCAACAAGATATAGGTGACGTCAGACAACGCTATAAAAGCAGCAAGAGACTGGATGTCCTGTAAACCTTTCGAACTAAAAGGAAGTTGGGGTTGGGGGGGGGGGGGGGGTGTTAGCCTCCGATCCAGATATTTTGGTGACGGTGTAAGTGTCTTCAGATGTTGGTGGCCTAAGATCAGGACATTAGGGGGACACAGTACCTGAGGTAGCCTGATACCTTGGACATTAGGATGACCTTGCTGACAGGATGTCTCCAGACCAGAACATTACGGGAATGAAATATACGTGGATGAACAGTGTACGAACAATGTATGTGGAATAGCCTCAGACCAGGACATCAGGTAGTCAATGTAGTGGGACAGCCTCAGACCAGGACATTAGGTAGTCAATGTAGTGGGATAGCCACAGACCAGGACATTAGGTAGTGAATGTAGTGGGATAGCTTCAGACCAGGACATTCGGTAGTCAATGTAGGTGGGATAGCCTCAGACCAGGACATTAGGTAGTCAATGTAGTGGGATAGCCTCAGACCAGGACATTAGGTAGTCAATGTAGGTGGGATAGCCTCAGACCAGGACATTAGGTAGTCAATGTAGTGGGATAGCCTCAGACCAGGACATTAGGTGGTCAATGTAGGTGGAATAGCCTCAGACCAGGACATTAAGGAGTCACTGTAGGTGGGATAGCCTCAGACCAAGACATTAGTTAGTCAATGTAGGTTGAATGCCTCAGACCGAAATGAAAATCCGTAGCATCATCTTAATCATCCTCATTCTCATCGATCAGCATAAAAAATAATAAATAAATAAATAAAATACCAGGGAACATACAGCTGTGGAGGTGGAGATCTAGTAATTAAGCCTTTGACACTAAACCGCACATGTTGTACGAACTCAAAGCCATGGAATCAGATGTGACGCAACCGAGTCCTTGACTGATATGATGCTTGCAGGCGCCATGAACATAATGCTGTGAAAGCGATGTTGACGTAACCCAGCACAGAGAGAGAGAGAGAGAGGTGGGGGGGGGGGCAGACATCTTTCATACAAACACCATCCATATAAATTTGATTCAAAACATTCCCTTATCACCCTACACAGTGTTTTGGATGAGAATTACAAAACATTAGAAGTGCAAAGACAACAGACCCCCATCATCGACGCGGTAGAAATCGAAAAAAAGCAACAGTTGAAACTTTCACCTACGATTTCATAACACCCTCAGGGAGACCACGGGGGTGAATAAGACTCAAGCACTGATATTATCATCCGTGGAAGTTGAACTTATTGCGATATTTCTTCCGGGAGGAACATTGTGAAGAAGTAGGTCAGAAGGCACGAACGGATCTCTGTTTTATTTCCGCCACAGAACTTAGCGGAAAAGAAAATCACAACATCTGAAATGTGTCCAGATATCGAAGATGGAAAGGAAAGAAAACGCAGCAAAAGAAAGAAAGGACGGTAAAGAAGATCAAGAGGATCGATATATGGTCCTTCCTTCTTCTTTGATGAGCGAATCTTTGACATACCTCTTAGGATTTTAAACCTGTCAGCAAACGGCTGTACACACAGAACAAGTCTGACCTCTTAGGATTTTTAAACCTGTCAGCAAACGGTTGTACACACAAAACAAATCTGACCTCTTAGGATTTTAAACCTGTCAGCAAACGGCTGTACACACAGAACAAATCTGGCACTATTCATTGACGGGAAAAAAACTCATTACAAGATTTAAAACCCACTAATTAAAGCGGGTCAAAAGGTCACAAGCTATGCATCTTCCTTCTTGAGAGACACGATATTCATATAATAACGCAGGCAAAAGATTCTTTTACAACACTGGATTGGAAGATAACCTACTTTGTTCTCCAGGGAAAAAAAAAACGTTGCAAACCAGCCTCACATGTATGTGTACTATTAGCCGACACATTCACCCCCAAACCAGCCTCACATGTGCTGGAAGAGAGCACACTGGTGATGATTGAATGTACAACAATGATGCAGACAGAACTGACAACGAACACTGTACTCACCAGAACGCTCCGTTTCTTTCATCCGCCCCTTCACATACATACTGTTGTATTAATGAGGCCATCAGTAGGGTGGTGTGCAAAGAAAAGAAGGGAAAAGAAACATTAAAAGGAGAAAAAGAAAGACTTAATGGAAAAAGAAGGAAGGAAGGATACAAACACGGGAGAGAGAGAGAGAGAGAGAGAGAGAGAGAGAGAAGAGGAGAGAGAGAGAAGAGGAGAGAGAGAGAGAGAGAGAGAGAGAGGGAAAGAAAAGAAAGAAAGTGAAAAGAGTGGCGATCATCAATATAAGAATTTGGTGGGGCAAGAAAGGGTGGCAATTAAGGGAGGTAATCGGCTTCCCCCTTATGGGGAGACAGCGTAAGAAAGACGACAATGAATGTCGAGAGATGGGAATTTTTGTCACAAGGGACCGGAGAGATCAACACAGAGTGACAGACAGACAGACAGACAGACAGACAGACGAGGTGACACAGAGGGAGAGAAAGCGCAAGAGAGACACAGACTGAGAGAGATGGATGCAAAGCAGATCAAAACTGACAAATAGTGTAGGGTGAAGGAATATATCTGTAACCACTTGACGCATACACAGAGAGAGAGAGAGAGAGAGAGAGAGAGAGAGAGAGAGAGGAGAGAGAGAGAGAGAGAAAAGACAGAAGAGACAAACAGACAGACAAACAGACAGACAGACTTCAGATTGTTTATTGTTCAGATATTTTGTCCATACAATCGAGTGAGTTTTATGTAAGTATCATTCTGGAGCTTAGTTCGGAGACGTCGTTATGCACACAATGCATTAGAAAACTCTCTCTCTCTCTCTCTCTCTCTCTCTCTCTTCTCTCTCTCTCTCTCTCTCTCTCTCTCCAAAACAGGAAAGTAACACATGAGAGCGCGAGCACTCACTTAGTCACACATGCACGCAAACAGGCACACCCACGCACAATCAAGTAATTTTCGCAAGAAAACGGGAACTGTCAAACGAAAAACTAACAGGCCAGCAACCCGCAAAAACAAAACAAAAAAAAAAAACGTGACACCAATTCAGACAATGGATTTATCCACTGTCACACGTGAAATGACTGTGATCCAACACGCTGCTGCTGAGTGTGAAGACATAAAAAAGATAAACTTAGCCAGATCTACTGTTGATGATGGATTAGTGGCATTCAGAATGGATAATATTTGCGTTCTGCAGGACAACAAATTGAAATCTGATAGATATTTGTTTCGTAGGTCGTCATAAATCGGGCCGAAGAACAAAAAAAATGGGATTAATCTTCTTGAGAGAGGCTGGACAAAATGGGCATTGTAACACGTCGATATTTTCTTATTTGCATCTAAATCTGTTACAGTTCAGATCTGTTCTTTTCCCGGGGGCAGCCCGCAATGCCACGGGGCCGCAATGCCACAGGGCCGCAATGCCAGGGGGGCGCAATGCCACTGACCTGCTAATACCACACAAAGGGCCGCAATGCCACGGGGCCGCAATGCCACAGGGCCGCAATGCCACGGGGCCGCAATGCCACTGACCTGCTAATACCACACAAAGGGCCGCAATGCCACTGACCTGCTAATACCACACAAAGGGCCGCAATGCCACTGACCTGCTAATACCACACAAAGGGCCGCAATGCCACATGCCTGCTACATGACGCACGGGGCCACAATGCCACGGGGCCACAATGCCACGGGGCCGCAATGCCACGGGCCTTCTATATCACAAGCTCATGTTAAAACAATGTGTTTATATAGAAGAGAAAGAGCGATGTTGTTTAGATATAGATCAAGAAACACTGAGACCCAGAGCCGTAGCTCTGATGTAGCATATAGGATCTGTGGCATTCCGGCCCCGTGGCATTGCGGCCCCGTGGCATTATGGCCCCGTGGCATTGCGGCCTGTACCCCTTCTTCCCAAGCGAAATGTAGTATACATGTTTTTAATGTAATGTGAACGGATGACATCGAAAAGCTACAATAAAGTTTGTAACGGTTGCTGTTAGCACAATCAGTCAATCGTTGCTGAAATTCCTTCAGAAAAAAACCTACTGTCTCCGACACCCTGTGAATACCCTACATGTCCAAAACCATTTACATTCTCCTGACTTCAGTGGCCCATGTTTCCCTTCCTTCTAAGTCCATTTCTTTAAGCATTTGGTAAGCCATATTAGAAAATCTGGTTTCAGGTCATTCACAAAGCCTAAGCCAATAAGAAACACACCGTGTACTGAAATTTGAACAAAGAGAGGAAATCGACCAAGTTCACCATACACCACTAAATTTGGTGTGCGGAGAGCTACATTCAACAGCTGTTTTCATGCAAATAAATGTTCTTTTTCGGTCTTCTATCTTATCAGTCCCCATATTTCCGACGCATACAACAGTTTTGGTACAATCTGGGCATCAAAAAGCTGGGGAAAATATTTTTGGCTTAGTAAAATGAGAGAGAGAGAGAGAAGGAGAGAGAGAGAGAGAGAGAGAGAGAGAGACAGCAGACAGAGAACGGGTTAAGGATTAGGCCGATAAGGGGGAGGGGGAGGGGGGCAGAGAGGGGGGATGGCGGGAGGAGAAGGTGTAATGGAAAAAAAAATAGATTATTGGAGTAAA
>CM031615.1:17054418-17066918 GCA_018398815.1 Conus ventricosus
AGAAGGAGAGCATGAGAGCAAAATATAGAACGGATCAAAATATAAAAATGGTGTAGGGTGAAGTAAGATATATGTGACCACTTGAGAGAGAGAGAGAGAGAGAGAGAGAGAGAGAGAGAGAGAGACAGAGAGAGACAAGAGAGACAGAGACAGAGACAGAGAGACAGACAGAGAGACAGATAGACAGACAATGAGACACAGAGGGAGAGAAAGAGAGAAAAATATATAGACAAATGGTGTAGGGTGCAGAAAGATATATGTGACAACTTGAGAGAGAGAGAGAGAGAGAGAGAGAGAGGAGAGAGAGGGAGGAGAGGGAGAGAAATAGACACACAGACACACAGACTGACAGAGACAGATTGGGGATGGACGCTTAGGGAGGGAGGAGGGATGTTGGTGAATGGTGGGAGAAGAAGGTGTAAATGGAAGAAATTATCACTGAAATAAAAAAATGATGTCGTCTTCCCAATCTGAACTCATTCTAGAAGCAATTCATTTTAGCAGGACATGCATAGAAAAAATTAGACTTCGTCAGGGACGTGAAAGCATAACATGTGCAGATGACCCAAACTATTGTTCGTTTATCATCATGTCAGCATCAGGAATTTCCATGCAAGCATGCAGTTATTTCATGTAATGAACAGTCATACACGTGCGCGCATAGATCAATAGATATTGCAAGGGCATGTGTGTGCGCACGGAGAGAGACACAGAGAGAGAGAGAGAGAGAGAGAGAGAGAAGAGAGAGAGAGAGAAGAGAGAAGAGAGAGACAGAAGGACGAGAGAGACAGAGAGAGAGAGAAGAGAGACAGAGAGAGAAAGATAGAGAGAGAGAGAGAATGACAGACACAGGGACAGAGACAGAGAGAGAGAGAGAGAGAAAGAGTAGAGACAGAGAGAGAGAGAAGAGAAGAAGAGAGAGAGAGATTGAGATAGATTGAGAGATGAGTAAGGCCATTGAGCAGAAGAGAGAGATGAGATTGAGACACGACGTAAATAGACAGACACATACAGGAACAGAAGACAACAACAGACAGACAATTTGACTTAGACTGTCAGATTTTGATATTCTTTATTCAGTAGAGGCCATTGGCACAATTGAAGGGGAATGAGACTGAGTTCCATCAACGTAAAAGAATCATTTATCAGGAAAGAAAAAAACAACACAGCAGCAACTATGGCTCACTATTTCTCTGACCTTAGACGCGTTCAACAAAAACAGTCAGGACTAAGACTAGGGTCCCACCCAT
This sequence comes from Conus ventricosus, assembly GCA_018398815.1. Taxonomy (NCBI): domain Eukaryota; kingdom Metazoa; phylum Mollusca; class Gastropoda; order Neogastropoda; family Conidae; genus Conus; species Conus ventricosus. Next base: position 17,055,669 of record CM031615.1, read on the forward strand.
AACAGTGTCACCGAACACTTGACAGTGGAAGCCAGACACATCTGTCAACGACGCCAGCAGCGGACTTCAGGGACAGGAAACGACTCAACAAGCACTAGCACATTTATCCCTCAGGGGCTGACGCAGAACAAGAGAGGTCCAAGCATCAGTGGTATTGCCGTCTAAAACTCTTAAACCCGCTGCAATTATCTTGTTGCGGGGACATTGAAAGAAGAAGAAGAAGCAGCAAGGGATCAAGGATGGAATGATGTCAATATCCTCGCGCCATCTTTATGGGATTCAGACGAGCCATTCAAGAACTTCGGCGACACCGTCCCTAATCGTCTTGCACGATGCGAGAGGAAATTCGTGAGGGGAAAACGAAAGAAAACAGGCAAGCAAATGAGCAGAAAGATCAATACGTCAGCCTTCCATTCCCCTTAGAGACCAAGTCTTCAGCATGTCCGATGGGAGTTGGATCCTGCACCCAAAGCGCTGTGTATACACAATGAACAAGATGGGGCGTGGGAGATTGCAGACCACCGTCACCAAAATCGAACAGATTCTCCATCTACCCTTTGACCTTGCATACCACACCAACATAAACGGATTCGTATTCGGGTCACATTCCATGTTTCTATAAAGTAAATTGATTCTTTTCATTTTGTATGATGTCTTTAATTGCTTTTCTTTTGAATAAGTGTGGGATCCATCCTTTAAATTCAGATCCGCGCCACAGATCCGCTTTAAATTTTAACCGCTTCCTTCTTGGGTCGCATGACATCTTTCTACCGCGTTTCATTAACAATCAGTTCTCTAGTTGTCGCACAGGCCAGCTGAAATCAAAGTTGAACAACTTCAACCTGGCTAACAGACTGATCAACAACCGAACAGACGCTGGTAAAAAACAGGACCTCCACGGCGACGGTAACCCAGCAGTGTTTGTGGAAGGGGCAGATCACGAGCTGTTGACCACCCCCTGACTTCTTTCAGCAGGTCTGCAGGGCCTGGTGGGCGTCGACAGCTTTTCCTCGGGTGCAAACGCCGTGTTTACTGGCGTGGGCGCATGATTTTGAAAGACATCCATATATTTGAAATTCATGACACAATAGGGTAATCAATAACATTAGCAAAAACACCTTTATGACATGAAGGGGAGAAAATCTAGTGTGGAGTGAAAGGGGAGGGAGGAAGGGAGGGAGGGAGAGAGAGAGAGAGAGGAGAGAGAGAGAGAAGAGGAGAGAGAGGAGAGAAGGAGAGAGAGAGAGGAGAGAGAGAGAGAGAGAGAGATACGATAACGATTACGAATACGAATACGAGTGCGAATACGAATACGAACACGAAAGGAATATATAACGTTTATTCTGATTAAGGCCATTGCTTTGCTTTTACTGTGGGGATGACACTTGTAGTTACACGAAATATGACATATGATTTCTGAAAGAAATGTTGTGAGAGAGAGAGAAAGAGAGAGAGATGGAGAGAGAGAGAGAGAGAGTGAGAGAGGAGAGAGAGAGAGAGAGGGAGAGAGAGAGAAGAGGGAGAGAGAGGAAGAGGGAGAGAGAGGGGGGAGGAGAGAGAGAGAGAGAGAGAGAGAGAGGGGGAGAGGCAGGGCGGGGGGGGGGGGGGACTGGGGGCGGAAGGGAATGAGCAGAAAGGCAACACGGGGAAAACAGAGGAAAAAGCTCAAGGGAATGCAATGAATGACATCGTCATCCAGCATGACCTGTCCAGGGGAACACTTCATTTTTCCGGAACATGAAAAGAAAAAGTTCGAACCATGGAAAACGTTTCCCGAGGACGTTAACTTAGCGTCTACATGCCAGATAAAATCATAACTCATGTGTGACTTACCTATCCTGCACCTCCTGACAGTCAAAACACATGCATGTAAACAGTTCATACACACACACACCATCTCAACACACACAACACCCAACACACAACAAACACACACACAACACTCACACACACAAGAGAGAGAGGATGAGAGAGAGAGAGAGGAGGAGACGATGAGGAGAGAGAGTGAGAGAGCTGGAGAGAGAAAGAGAGAGAGAGCAGAGGAAGAGAGGAGAGAGAGATCCATACAGCATTTACGTGCAGCATCTTGAAGACGCAAACTCAGCACATGACTTCTGATCCCAGAACGGACATGCCACTCACTCCAAACACTAGCCGTCTTGGAACAAGACACAATTCCTCATTGACACAGGAGATGGGACGGGGGGGAGCGGTGATACTTACTGGAGAGCAGAATCAAGGAAACAAAAAAATAGCCAGCGCATCCTCAGGGACGCCAAGATAAACCAGTTCAAGCACACCATGAATGACACTCGTAGCTAACACCTACAGAATGTCTCCGTGGTAGCGGTGGGGGTGTTGGGGGGGGGGGGGAAGACACTGAAAGGAAGAAGCGGCAGGGAGGGATCAGGCAAAAAGCATAATGTCCGTTGGAATTGGTACACGCCCCTTCGAAACTCCAGCGATTCATCATAAATATCTAACACACGTAAAAGGGTACTTAACAGAGGGCGAATGAAAGAGCAGAAAAAGGACGCAGGAGACAGGAAGACAGACCAGACAGTACATGCAGAAAAAAGGACAGAAAGAGGAAAGAAAGAACGATAAGAATGACAGCCTATGATTAAGAATCACACGTCAACCTCCCACCATTCCTTTTGAGACCAAGTCAATTACAGACTGTTAGGATCGCTGATCTGCAGACAACGCGCTGAGCACTATACACAATGTAACAGGAAGGCGGCCGCGGGAGATTACAGAACTCCGCCACCAAAGGTTGAAACGGTCCTGATCCGACCCTGTGATACCTGCGGGAGCCCACTCAACTTTTAACGTTCCATCTGGCGCCTATCACATTTTTTCATAAGTTTTGCTAAAAATCACTTCAGAGGGTTTTTTTTGTTTGGTTTGGTTGGTTGGGTGTTGTTGTGTTTTGTCGTTAACTTGATGACAGACAGACAAACAGACACAGCTGACAGGTGTGGGTATAAAACACTGGTTCCCTGGTAAAGGTAACTGGTTTTGTACTGCTGAGAAAGTTAAAAAAAATACTTTATCAAAAAACACGCTGGCACGACATTTCCACAGTGAAACTCAGGAAGTCCAGAGGGTTTGGCTGGTATTATCATATTTATTTTTTTGCTGCTCTGACCGTCTTCTTTTTTTTCTTCGTTTTTTTGGTTTTTCAGCGGAGGCATCGTATTCTGGAGATGATAGATCATTGGACTAACTATGTTCTTGAAACACCGCTTATCTAGATGCACGAACCTATGAAACAATACATTTCATATCCAGCGATGGGACCGTTTGACACACACACACCCACACACACACACACACAACACACACACACACACACTCACGCACACACAAACAGAGAGAGAGAGAGAGAGAGACGAGAGACGAGGAGAGAGAGACAGACAGACAGATGACAGACGACAGAACAGGGAAAGTCCAGACGACAGAGAAGGCAACGGAAGGGAAGGTGCTTAACATAATTTTAAAATTCGATTTGAAGTGGATCATAAAACACTCATTCTTGTTTATAAAGGTCATGCATGTGTACCCATTATTACATGGGTTCCATGATCTACAGAAACAAAGAGAAGGTAGCTGTAAATGTAGCAGGCCATTTTGAAACTCGCGCATTTTGTTTCACAACAGTGCGTTTGTTATGTGTATTTAATGGGAACACTTGCTCATTACATTCTTTTGCGAGAAGCATAGTGTTCTAGTAAACAGTGGCATAAAAAAGGTAATATGTCTATCTCGCAGCTGTCCTTGTCAGATCGGTCTGTCTGTATGTCCGTCTATCTATCTATCTATCTAGCTATCTATTCTAATCTATTATTCTATCTATCTACTAACCATCTGTCTGCTCTGTTGTCTGTCCCTGTTGATATCTATCTACTCTATGTCTATCTTTTGTCTATCTGTCTGATCTCGTTTAGTTGGGGTCTGTCTGTATGTCGAATATCTGTCTGTTATCGATTTACTATCTTTCTGTATGCTCTGTCTGTCTACCGATATGTTGCCTGTCTGTCGTATATCTATCTGTCATGTCTGTTATCTGTGTTGCTCTATTGCTCTATCTTGTCAAAAGTGCAGGCATAGATGCACATAAACACACCACAGACACTGACATAACCATCATATTTCATCCCACCCCCCCTTCCGCTCTTATACCCCTACCCAGTGCCATATTTTTATTTTTACACACGCACAGCAAACAGTGCTCCCTCTGATTAGAATTTGCTCTCTCTCTCTCTCTCTCTCTCTCTTCTCTTTCTCTCTCTCTCCTCTCTCCCTCCCTCCCTCCCATCCCTCCTCCCTCACTCCCCTCCTCCCTCCCTACACTCCCTCTCTCTCTCTACTCTCTCTCTCTCTCTCTCTCTCTTCTCTCTCTTCTTCTCTCTCTCTCTCTCTCTCCAAGTCATTACACTTACGCGTCAAAACTAATCGTTTTCCACATTCGTCCAGGCAAATGGTCACATAAGTACAGTTTTTTAGAGGGCCATGCAGTCAAAGTTCACACCATCTTGCTTCGCTTACTGTTCAATGCCGGTGTGAGTAATCACGCTCAATGCCATAACACGACTGACCGCAGACCTGTGTTAAGGCAGTGTGTCCTGTTGTGTCCTCCTTTTAGCCCAAACAGATCCTTTTCTATTTTTTCTTTCTTTTGTCATAGTGATTACGGGAGTCGTTGTTTGCACCTAAACCACAGCCCCGAATCCCCCCTATCCCCCCCCCTCCCCCCCCCCCCCCCCCCCCCCCCCCGCCCCCCCCCCCCCCCGGGCCCCCCTCCACGCGTGCGGCCCCCCAACCCACCCCCCCCCCCCCCCCCCACCCCCCCCCCCCCCACCGCGCCCCCCCCCCCCCCCCCCCCACCCCCCCCCCCTCAAAGAGTGTGATGTTTAAATGGGGATTAGTCAAGTGCCGCTTCCGATTTGGTTCGGATAGGGAAGGAATCATATGCCATCGCGAACTGCGCCTCCATGGGTCGATCTGTGCAAGACAGCGCTCTGGCACTGGGGGTTTAGGGTATGAGGATTCGATATGTTGGCTCTCCCTCCCACCCACACCCCCAACCCCCACCTCTACACGTTCCTGCTCTCTTCTCCCCACATTATGCGGTCGATATATTTCACACTCAGTTATACACACGCCACTCAAATAGATACGCGCGGCACGTTGCCGCTCGTGCGCACGCACAACACACACACACACACACACACACACACACCCACACACACACACCACACACGCACGCACGCACGCAAGCACGCACACACACACACACACACACACATACCATTATCTCCATATTGCACACACATACAGAGAGACAAGACAGACAGACAGAGACAGAGACAAGACAGACAAACAAAGCCACAGAGATAGAAACAGTCAGAGACTCAGAAAGACAGAAACAGTGGTAGAGAAATGAGGAGGCAGAGGAGAGAGACAGACACACCGAGACTGACTGACAGGTATCAGACAAAACAGACAGCACCAATACCACCAAGAGGTCACTGATGGCACGCATACACACATGCAACCACGCACGGCGCGCGCGACAAAACAACATCACACACACCACACACACATCACACCACACACACACACACACCACGCGCGTAAACTCATACACACACACACACACACACAACACACACACTACAAACACACAACCACACACTGATCGCCATACGCTTTTTTTTCTGGTTTTCTAAGTGAATCATACCAACTACCCAACGCCAAAAGCACAATCTGGGAAGATTGAAATCAGTGGTCAACGTTACCAGAGGGAAGGGGCTGACTCCGTGATGGCCCACGTGACTCTTGACACTACCAGCACGTTCGGATGAGTACATCCCGACTAGCCGAAAGGTTTGCACAACAGGTCCTAACGCGCCAGAAGCGTACGGGGCCTAGCTGCTCTTTTGCGGGGGAACATTAGATGACAAACGTCAACCGTGTAAACTTTCAGAAACGTTACATCATTGGCTCTTACACCTAGGAGATGGACAAGAACTCCCAACCATCTGGAAGACCCTGAATAACATTCTTTCTCCCTTTTGTACGATCAACATTCCCTGAAAGCTTATTACAGTTCGACGAAAATATACCAAAAATTTATATATCACCAAATTAGACCTGTTCGGAAGATAAAGAACCTGTGGGGAGGGTGGGAGGGTGGAAGAGAGGGGGTGTGAGGATGGAGTTAAGCGGATCTGCTGTTTCTGATCTTTTCAAGCAGGAGAATGTGTCGCTCAAAACGTAGTATATATATATATGTGTTCTTTTTCTGTCTTTTTCCACATACTGGAGACAGTGTCTTAACGGAGAGACTGCGTTTGATTGGCCTAGGACAGATGAGTCTGGAACTGAGTCAATAGAGCGTCTTTGATTCTGCGTTATACCAAACGCACGGCGGTCTTCTCCATCACTACCCATCTGCCCCTGCCTGCCTCCCACAAAGTACCCATCCCAAACATGAGAGTGTTTTTCTTGGATTTTGTTTTTGATGGTACCTAAATCTTCGGGGAACGGGGGGAAGGGGCTGGGGGGGGGGGGGGGAGGGGGTTGGTGGGATGTATTGAGCCAACCAAAACGCAGTTTTTCTCCATTAAGCAGGAACTGGGTCCACATTTGCGGCTGCATAAAGTCAAACATGTTTACCATAGATGCATGTGTTTTAGCAACTTGTGTACAGTAATGGATGTTTTGTCCCACCACACCCTAGTCTTCTTAATCCTCTCACCCCCTTCTCCCAATTTTTAAGAAGAGGGGCTCTGGGGTGACCAGCGTGACCTTATCATACGTTCAACAAACAAAATACAATTGTCAAGAGAATGCTGATCTGTATCAAAAGTGGACAAAAAAAAAATTATTTGGGTCCGTTACGGCTGGTCGTCTACGCCCTTTGCTTTTCAAAATCATTTTCAAGTTTTGGGAAACGACAGATGTGTTGGACCTCGATGTTTATTTTTTTAAACAAATCGTTATCGATCATCAACACACTGGGACACAGCGGTGAAAATTCGTTAGGCTGTAGGTTGGGGGAGGGTGGGTTGGAGGGGAGGGGATCGTGGCTCGAAGCCATCAGAGGTCTGTAACTCTATGACCTTTCGGCTGCTGGATCTATCCCACAGATGAGAGAGAGAGAGAGAGAGGGGGGGGGAGAGAGGAGAGAGACAGAGAGAGAGAGACTGAGAGAGAGAGAGACAGAGAGAGAGAGAGACAGAGAGAGACAGAGACAGAGACAGAGAGACAGAGGGGACATTCGGAGAGACTGAGAGATGAGACAGAGAAGAGAGACGTCGTGTGTGCGGGTTTAGGCCTCAAACAGGAAGCACGTAACACACATCAATCATTAATCACAGCAATGGTCACTGATTGTCCTAGTGGACAAGTGAGCGTGATATCTTACACTGTTCTGCTCATGTATGGAGACTGAGAGTGCCAACAACCATCGAACGGCACTCAGCGTTCCATCCACAGCACCGCTTCAACGACCAAGGTAGAGGACGGCGATGAAGACGATGACGTTGAGGATGACGGCGGACGACGATCGCGGATAAACGCTTTGGTTTCGAAGCAGACGACTTTCTGACACCACAGAAACTTTAGCGGCGACTTTACGTTCATCGGGTCTCGTCGCGTGAGCTTCAAAACAAGGCTTCCGCCTACACCCGCTGTTCTATGTTGGGCGCAGTTTAGCTGTCGTCCGGAGTGTCTTGCTGTACTTTGGAAAGAGTGGAGTCCTGTATTTCATCTAAATCAACAAATGTTGCTGTATGCACCTACACATTTACGTCTGACTACAAATAATTCCCTGGAGTGTATACTTGTTGTTGTTGTTATACTGGGAATAAACAAAATTTACAGAATTCAAAACAACCAAGGTTTAGGAGGCTTCATTCGCCTCCTTGGGTTTTCAGTGACAAATAAACGAGGATCGAGTCTAGGCCAAAACGATTCCGCCATTGTGTTGTCGAATCGATTCAGCTTACATTTTACTTGTAGTGATTCTTTGGGCTTATAGCAACGTGACTTCGTGTAACACAACAGGAAATAGTGTAGACTAATGTTTGTGTTAACAAATTGGGTAGTATTACGATTATAGTAGCAGACAATTGGGTTCGTAAAGGATCGCGCTTCCACGGCGGCGTTAAAAACCGATTGAATGCGGCATCAGATCGGCCGCGGTTGTTGGCAAATGGTTGCGATGCGACATCGCCTCTCTGAGAGAAAAAAGGGGGATTCCCTAAGGGGCCGGTGGCTAACGGGGCTGTAAAAGATTTCTACTGACAGTTTCACGACCTGATTGAGCTACGGTAGTCATCTTGACGGTGCTCCAGGCGACACTCAGGCACTTTCCTTTCAGAGACTGTCAGGCTCTGCCCAACAACCAAATGACCTCATAAAGGGCAGTGTCTGCCAAGTGGCTTTGACCTCCACATTTGAACTGGATCTGTGCTAATTAGAAGTATGAATGTAGCTTGGAGTGAACTTGTTGTTGGGAGGAAACAAGAGAATATTCATTAATTCGGTTTGTCCTGTGGGTCATTGCCCACTCGTAACTATATGGTTGAAGAATGAGGTGTGTGTGATGAGACGGGGGGAAACATAGAAACACGCACAACGTGTCCACTATTCTCTTTTTATTCTTTCCTCGCTTTTCACGCTGTCTGTGGGACATGGTGAACTCTGGAAGCGGCTCTGAAGCGATCAAAGATAAGTGATTTCGTTGATTTATTCGTTTGGTCTACCTGAAGAAAGTCTTAAGAGGTCGAAACGCACTGTTGTGTTTTGTTTGTGAATGTTTGTCCACGTTTCTCTGGCGGGTTCGCTAAATGTATTTAAGTTTTGTTAAGATTTCGGTCCTGCAGTCGTCTCACTTTGCTATGATCTCTTCTGATGTAGATAATATTGATAGATTTAGAGAGTGAGGAGAGAGAGAGAGGGGAGTGATGGAGAGGGTGAGAGAGAGAGAGAAAGAGAGCAGACAGAGACAGTCAGAGACAAGAGAGGGAGAGAGAGGACAAGGTTCTTTTCATTGAGGGGAAAAGAAATAAGCACAGCGCGTGGTTTATCGCAGTCGACAATCGAAACATTTCGACGTGGACAATTAAAACGATTTTTATGGACATGAAAGTAGTTTATGAAATCTCTGAAGGAATCTAGCAATGCCAGTAACATCACATTTACTAAAGCAGACTTTTGCACCATAAAACAAATGTAAAATGGCAAATATCCTAGAGAGAGAGAGAGAGAGAGAGAGAGAGAGAGATTCGAGATAGGAAGTGGGAGTGAGCGATTGAATAGAGAAGAGAGAGAGAGAGAGAGAGAGAGGGGAAGGAAGGAGGGAGGGAGAGGGGGGGAAGGGAGGGAGGGAGAAGAATAACAGGATCTGGGTAGGTAGATCTAGACATACAGACAGATTAGAGACAGGAATGACAGACAGACATTATTAGTTAGATAGATAGATAGACCGACAGACATACAGAGGAGACCGATGGATAGATAGACATTATAGAGAGAGATATGGAAGGATGGATGGATGGATAGTTGGATAGACAGATGGAAAGATTAGAGAGAGAGGAGAGAGAGAGAGAGAGAGAGGTAGAGAGAGAGAAGAGGAGATGGATGCTTGGACAGGACAGATAGACAGACAGAATAAGATTTATAGAAAGACAGTAGACAGACAGAGGAAAGACAGTCAAAAAGAGAAGTTAGAAAAATAGAACTCACAAGATCTAGACCGACGATAGATAGATGGATAGATAGACAGATAGTGATAATGGATAGATGGAATGGATGGATGGTGGATGGATGGGTAGATGGATGATTGATGGAGAGCTAGAGAGATAGATCTGATAGACTAGACAAATAGATAGACAGACCGATATATAGATAGACAGACAGAGAGAAAGAAAGAGAGGAAAGATGAGAGAGAGAGACGAGAGAGAGAGAGAGAGAGTGAAAGCTTACCAGCAGACTAAGAGAGAGTTAGAGTGTGTGTGAGATGAGAGTGAGTGAGACAGAGAGACGGAGGAGAGGAGAGAGAGAGAGCGAGAGATGAGAGAGAGAGAGAGTTGAAAGAGAGAGAGAGAGAGATTTACTACGTTGATTTGTTATTGAATGGCGGGGGGGGGGGGGGGCAAAATAAGAGCATGCGGTTTAATTGCGTGTGGACTCTCAGAAAAAGGGAAAGAAATAAATTACAAATGTACAATAACACAATTTGTAAGGATCTAAATACTGCAAAAATCCATGAGGACAATTCCGGATACTGTATCAACTAAATGCAACTTCATGGTGGAAAAATGGTGATGAACAAAAATGTAAATTATAAGGATCAGAGAGAGAGAGACGAAAGAGGGGGGACAGAGACAGAGACAATAAACAGACAGAGACACCGAGAGAGGAACACAGCGACAGACAGAGGACGCGACAGAGCGACAGTACAGAGGACAGGGAGGAGGGGGAGGGAGGACGGAGCAGGGAAGGACGAGAGAGAACGAAATACATTGTGAAAGAGAGACGAGTGAGAGAGAGAGAGAGAGAGGAGAGAGAGAGAGAAGAGAGAGAGACAGAGAGAGAGAGAGAGACAGGGACGAACCAGAGGACTGAATAGAAGAGGACTTAGACAGAACAGGCTTGACCACAGGCCAACAGCTGAGTGCTTAGAACGTTAGAACTTGATGCAAGCAGCCTGGGAACCACAAGCGGACTTGTCTTTTAAAACCATGGAAAGTTGTCATTAACACCAAGGTACTTCCTGGACCTTCCAGTATGACGCGGCAGCCTGCTAGTGCCTTATATGACTGTCACCCCCACCCTACCAACCCTTATCCTCACTTCTCTCTCGCTCTCTACTCTCTCTCTCTTCTTCTCTCTCTCTCTCTCTCTCTCTCTTCTCTCTTCTCTTCACTGACTGACGGAAAGAAGGACGTAGCAGAAACAGAAATGACGACAGTTATTTTTTTTTCGCGATTCTTTTGTTTTGTAATGGTTAAAGTGCTTACTAAAGTTAAGTTAGTCACTTTTTTTTTACTTGCCGTTACTATTCTTCTATAATCACACTGAGAACAAGAGACAGACAGATAGACAGAGAGAGACAGAGAGGCAGAGACAGAGACAAAGAGGGACGGAGACAGACATACAGACAGACAGACAGACAGAGACAGAGTGGCAGACAGACCGAAAGAGAGAGACAAAAACAGAGGAGAAGAGAGGGCG
>CM031615.1:17069418-17094418 GCA_018398815.1 Conus ventricosus
GATCCCCATTGTCCACACGCTGGACAAATTAGCTTTTAAGATTCATCGGACTGCTGTGGGAGACCTGGTATGTCCATCGGGACAAATCGGGACTTCCAGCAAATTGGGTCGCATCGCCGTTGACTTCGAGCAGCGTACGCATTCAAATACCGAGCGACTGATTGAAAGAAGAGATTAATCGAGGGTTGGCTGCCAGAACCCACTATCTCCCTTATAATTATTTGTATGTGAGATACTGGGTTCTGGTAGTCAACCGCACTGCGGTGAGTTGTCTTCTGGTTTTTTTTTTTTGTGTGTGTTTTTTTTTTCACATCCTGTTAATATTTCCAGACCTCCGCCCTTTGTGGAGTTCCTGCACACGAGTCTGTTGATGCTGCTCCCTACCATCATGCCAGACAAGAGGACAGTAGCCCAATAACAGTATCAGCTGCAAGCCAGTGGAGAAGCACTATACGTGATTTTAGCTGTTCATAAGTTCTTAATCATGTTTGACTTTTCAAACTGTTACCAAGTCATATTGCGCGCACTCGCGCGCGCGCGCACACACGCACGCACGCACGCACGCACGCACGCACGCACACGCACGCACCACACACACACACCAAAGTGGGATTATCGACCTTTCGAATGCAGTTTAGAGAACGATGTAATTTACGGAAAGAATGTAAAGTTTAGACGTTCTGCGATTACTTTTTTTAAGCTTCTTTGACATTTGAAACTTGATTTTTTTTTTCGGAATTCTGTTTTTTTTTAATCCTTTAAATCAACTACTTAGAAGATTTAAATTAATTCTAAAATGTTTCCAACAATAACAGTATGTCGGAATACTTGTGAAAACAAATCGGATTTGTGGAAATAGTAGATTTATGAAAGGGGGAGGAACACTTTCTGGAGGTTTAAAAGTTTGGTCAATTCACTTTGTATGTTGTGAACACACACACACACCACACACACACACACACACACACACACACACACACACACACACCACGCACGCACGCACGCACGCACGCACGCACGCTCGCACGCACGCACGCACGCGCACGCACGCACGCACGCACGCACGACGCACGCACACACACACATACAATATCAATCACTCACTCAATCAATCAATCAACGCAAGCTGATACACCACATTCTTTTAAAATCGTCCACGCAAGTTGTCTGCAAAGTGAAATCTCCGTAAGGAACGTTTGACGTATTAGTTCTTTAAAAAAATAAAAGAAATAAATAAAAAAAATTAAAAAAATTTAAAAACATTGCCATAAGGTTTGTCTTTAACCGACTTTTACAAAAGATGTCTTTATGTAAGGCAACACTGTACAAAGCAAGATAGAAAAATACAGAGCGTGAAGAGGATCGTGAATGAATAACAGCCTATCAAGGTCTATTTTGAGCTGTACTGGGGCACAAACAGTATTAGCACATTCATTATGTCTCCCACGTTTGAGGATTACGGTGTGCATATTGCTTACGGGTACAATGTACTGGGGTGGCGGGTCCCACGGTGTAGCGGTTACTGCATTCCCATTGTCAATCAGAGGGGTGCGGGTTTGCGTCCTGGCATGGCCAGGCAGGAGAAATGTGGGACGAGGAGACTTTTCTCATCTCCCGGGTCAATCCACTGGTGTCATTCCCTTGCCACGCATTTGTACGCAGAAGATACGCTCATCAAAGATACGTTCATCAAAGATACGCTCATTAAAGATACGCTCATTAAAAGATACGCTCATCAAAGATACGCTCATTAAAGATACGCTCATTAAAGATACGTTCATTAAAGATACGCTCATCAAAGATACGTTCATTAAAGATACGTTCATCAAAGATACGCTCATTAAAGATACGCTCATTAAAGATACGCTCATCAATGCGTTCATTAAAGATACGTTCATTAAAGACACGTTCATTAAAGATACGCTCATTAAAGATACGCTCATTAAAGATACGTTCATAAAGATACGTTCATCAAAGATACGTTCATTAAAGATACGTCATCAAAGATACGCTCATTAAAGATACGTTCATTAAAGATACGCTCATTAAAGATACGCTCATCAAAGATACGTTCATTAAAGATACGTTCAAAGATACGTTCATCAAAGATACGCTCACTAAAGATACGTTCATTAAAGATACGCTCATTAAAGATACGCTGATCAAAGATACGTTCATTATCATTAAAGATACGTTCATTAAAGATACACTCATCAAAGATACGTTCATTAAAGATACGTTCATCAAAGATACGCTCATTAAAGATACGCTCATTAAAGATACGCTCATTAAAGATACGTTCATTAAAGATACGCTCATTAAAGATACGCTCATCAAAGATACGTTCATTAAAGATACGTTCATCAAAGATACGCTCATTAAAGATACGCTCATTAAAGATACGTTCATTAAAGACACGCTCATTAAAGATACGCTCATCAAAGATACGTTCATTAAAGATACGTTAATCAAAGATACGTTCATTAAAGATGTGCTCATTAAAGATACGCTCATCAAAGATACGTTCATTAAAGATACGTTCATCAAAGATACGCTCATTAAAGATACGCTCATTAAAGATAAGTTCATTAAAGATACGTTCATCAAAGATACGCTCATTAAAGATACGCTCATTAAAGATCCTGTGCCCTATGTCAGCGTTCGGTGAGTTACGGAATTGCAGCCACATCACCAACGACAAACATCCCCAGCATGCAGCAGGGTACTCGGAGAGGTGGTGGGCACCGTCACGTATTCCTCACTGCCTGCTGCAACATGATCAACAGTCGTACAACAGGAGGTCCCGTTGTTAAGCCACGGCAGCTGTACGGCCCGTAGATTTACAAGAATGATACGGTAAATTATTGGACTACATCTTTACAGTCCGTCCTCTTAAGGTTGCCTCACACTGTCAGTGTTTAGTATAAAATATACTCTTCAGATTTTCCTTTCCTTTCACATATTTTTTCAATCACGCTTCCTTGATTGACTGACTCATAAAATAGTCGATTGATCAATTGATCGAATCTTTCTTTTCAGTATTTTTTTTTACCCTTTGATTGATTGATTGATTGATTGATTGACTTACTGATTGAATTTTCGATCAAACTAACCCATTGACTGACAGATGGATGTGGCTTTGCATATTATGCGTGGTGTGACATTTAAAACGACGGTTTGAATCTAGTTACCTCTGACCGCCAAGGGAGAGAACTCCAATGAAGATGTCAACATTTGCCCGAGCTAGAGGAACGAGACGAGAAAAGTGTTTCAGCACGAAGTAACGACCCCAGTCCATTCCGTCAACACAGCTCACAAACATCAACGAAGACCGCTTCAATCTCAACACCAATTTCTGTCATCCTCTCACGAGCCATGTCCGCAATGATGTATCCTGTCGGCTTAGCGTACGGAGAGTGTATCTGGTCCATGCACGCTGTTTTAAGTGGAGGTGTGTGTGTGTGTGTGTGTGTGTGTGCGTGGCGCGCGTGTTCTGTGTGTGTGTGTGTGTGTGTTGTGTGTGTGTGGTGTGTGTGTGTGTGCGGCGCGCGCGGTGTGCTGTGTGTGTGTGTGTGTGTGTGTGTGTGTGTGTGTGTGTGTGTGTGTTTACGGGGCAAGGGAGGAGAAGAGAGCCCCGCAGGAGATGCTTGAGATTTTGCTGAAGACGGGAGGGCTAGCGAGTTCCTCGAGCCCGGAGTACTCGCTAGAATCTATAGATGCTTGAGGAGCTAGTGAAGTGTAAGCAAATTTAAACAATTAAAGTAGCAGACTAGGATAAGATTTTCACAGCACACGCACGCACGCACGCATGCACGCACGCGCGCGCGCGCACACACACACACCACACACACACACACACACGCACGCACGCACGCACGTACGCGCACGCACGCACGCACGCACGCACGCACCCACCCACCCCCACCCACCACACACACACACCACACACACACACACACACACACTTCGAGGTGGGTACACGTCACACCATTTCAGTCGCTGTCAAACACACTAACACAAACTAGGTGGTGCTTACAAGTCTTGCTTCTTAACACTATACAGAACCAGAGATCAATTCATTGTTAAAAATACAAAAGGGCAATAGAAAACAAAAAATGCTCTCGCCGCTTTTAAACCACGCAGTAATTCAACACCTCTCTTTCCACCCACTCCGCTCCCCCGCCCTCTCCTCAACATCTCAACACCTCTCCTTTCCATCCCACTCTCTTCCCCCCCGCTCCCCCTCTCCTCCATTCAACACCTCTCTTTCCACCCACTCCGCTCCCCCGCCCTCTCCTCCATTCAACACCTCTCTTTCCACCCACTCCGCTCCCCCGCCCCTCCTCCACTCCTTTTATTTCACCCCTCCTCATTTCCCCCAAAACCTCCCCATCACGCCCAACCTCAGCCTCAGACCTGACATTAACGTGACATGTGGTGCATACCTCAACCTGGACATTAACGGACATTGTACGGTGCAAACACCTAACAGGACATCACGTACATGTAGTGCAACAGCCTGAACCAGGACATTAACGTGACAGTGTAGGTGCAATCAGCCTAGACCTGGACATTAACGTGACAGTGTAGGTGCAACAGCCTGAAAGCAGGACATTAACGTGACAGTGTAGGTGCAACAGCCTGAAAGCAGGACATTGACGTGACAGTGTAGGTGCAATAGCTGAAAGCAGGACATTAACGTGACAGTGTAGGTGCAATAGCTGAAGCCTGAAGACAGGACAATTGAACGCTGGACAGTGTAGGTGCAAAGCCAAACAGGACATTGAACGTGACAGTGTAGGTGCAACAGCCTGAAAGCAGGACATTAACGTGACAGTGTAGGTGCAATAGCCTGAAGCATGAACATAAACGTGACAGTGTAGGTGCAATAGCCTCAGACCTGAACATTCAACGTGACAGTGTAGGTGCAATAGCCTCAGACCTGAACATAACGTGACAGTGTAGGATGCAATAGCCTCAGACCTGACATAACGTGACAGTGTAGGTGCAATAGCCACAGACCAGGACATTAACGTGACAGTGTAGGTGCAATAGCCTCAGACGGACATTAACGTGACAGTTAGTGCAACAGCTGAACAGAATGACGTGACATGTAGGTGCAATAGCCTCAGACCGAACATTAACGTGACAATGTAGGTGCAATAGCCTCAGACTGAACACAACGTTGACAGTGTAGGTGCAATAGCCTCAGACCGAACATAACGTGACAATGTAGGTGCAATAGCCTCAACATGACATCAACGTGACATGTAGGTGCAATAGCCCAGACCTGAACATCAACGTGACAGTGTAGGTGCAAAGCCTAAGACCTGGACATAACGTGACAATGTAGGTACAAAACCTTAGACCTGGACATAATTAACGTGACAGTGTAGGTGCATACAACCTAACAAACGTGACAGTTAAGTGCAATAGTACTGTAAGGACAGATAATAGCATCAGACCGAACATCAACGTGACAGTGTAGTGCAATAGCCTCAAACCTGGACATCAACGTGACCGTATAGTGTATAGCCACAGACCATCAACACCGGCTCACAATGAAGGTGCGAACGATGTCGGAATGAAGTACCACGTCCACTGCGGCAAGTTCAAAGTTCTTGAAAGGTCTGACACTGACTCGGTACCAGAACGGAGGATGACTCGGCATGGACAGAACTATGGTAAAAAGTCATAACAGCTCCCAGAATCAATGACCTTTTTTAAGTGATTATGCAAGTTGTACACCGAGTTTCAGCTTCGCTTGCGCTACACTGCTTTGTTCTGAAACTGTCTTCTTCACACCAACCAATGACGTCATAATGCATTCTCAGGCAGCACCAGAGGACTGTCTTCTCTCTGTCAAAGCCATGGTGGTGTCTTTGGAATGAGAATCTAAAATGGCGTCCCGTGTGTATTGCATGCATTCAGCATAATATGTTTTTAAAAAAAAACACGTCAACAAGAGAGTTGTCGCTGTGGAAACAGACATATCATAACCGAGTCTTTTCCTTTGGATTACTGGCCTAGTTTTACAGACTGATTCCACATACATCCTTGTCCTGACATAGGATCCTCTATGATAACCAGAGGAACAATTTACATGGAATGGCTGAGGAGAATGGGAAGCAGAAAGGATGGGGAAACATAAATGGAAATAACAGGAAGACGGAAAAATGGAAGAGAGAGAGAGAGAGAGAGAGAGGGGAGAGAAAAAGAGAGAGAGAGAGAGAGAGACAAGACAAGACACGACAAAATTCTTTATTATTTGAGGTAATAGATAAGCAAGTCATGCTTTTTTTACATCCAGCCCTCGCCCAAGAGGGGAACAACAACCAAAAAATTGCGAAAGGGAAAAAGAACAAACGACCAAAAAAAAAAGACAAACAAAAAAAAGAGATTGAACACACACAAAAAGTTTAAAAACACAGAAAATGGAAAAAACATCAAAGAAACGTAAACAAACACTTCACTTTAACAATCCCCACCCAGAAAAACACCCCACCCCAAACACCCACCAAAAACACTTGTACACTGTCGCAAACAGCAACACACAAAACATACATAGCGGCGGGGTGAAGAAGAGATAAGAGAGGATAGAGGGGGGGGGGGGAGAGAAGCGGAGATGAGAGAAAGAAAGACAGAGAGAGAAGAAAGAGAGAGAGAGAGTGAAACGGGGTATGGGGGTGGGTGGGATGGGGAGAAAGAAATACATGTAAAGTACAAAGACAAACGGGGGAAAAACACCGCCCCTTCGCACACATCCATTTTGGGATTTATGAAAGTTTATCCGGGATTTAAAGGGGCGAGAAAAGAAGAAACTAACGAATATAAGAATTTAAAAAGAAGGAATTAGTGAAAAAAAGAAAAAAAAAAAAAAAAAAGAAAAAAAGGGATACAAAAAAAATGAAAAGGTGGGGGGTGGGGGGGGGGGGGGGGTTTTTAGAAGTGTTTGCTGGGTAGGGCAGTAGTCAGCAGAAGGCTAGATAAAAAAAACAAAAATGTCACAAAAGAAAATTTTTTTGGGGAAAACCCGGGAGAGGAAAAAGAGCAGAGGAACCCGAGAGGGGAAAAGAGAGAGAGAGAGAAAAGAGAAAAGAGAGAGAGAGAGAGAGAGAAGGGAAAAGAGAGAGAGGAGAGAGCAAGAGAGAAAAGAGAGAGAGAGAGAAGAGAGAGGAGAGAGAGAGAACCCCACACACACACACACCCCACCACTTTCTCTCTCTCTCTCCTTCTCTCTCTCTCCTTCCCTCTCCCTCTCCTCTTACACCTTACACATCTTTTATATATATAAAAAGAAGCATTTAACGACAGAAAAAAAAGGGACACCACACACACACCCCACACACACACACACACACACACACCCACACACCCAAAAACCTTAAATGAAAGGTAAAAAAACAAAGACGAGAGAGAGATTAAAAGCTCAAAAACACAAAGAGGAGGGTTGGGGGGGGTGGGGGGTCGTGATACAAACTGCTTTAGGGAGCGAGGGTGCGGAGGGCGAGGGAGAGAGAGAGAGAAGAGGGAAAAAGGAGAGAGGAGAAGAGAGAGAGAAAGAGAGAGCAGAAGACAACGACGAACGAGAAGAGAGAACAGACAGACAAAAAGACGACAGCAGCAGACAGCGACAGACAGAGACAGAGCTTGACAGACGAAGAGACAGGGGGACAGACAGAAAGAGAGAAGTGAGAAGGGCTAGAAAGGAAGAAAGGGAAAGACGGCGAGTCACAAAAAATGAAGCGTTCTCCTCGCCTTGATTTTTATGGAAGCAAATTTCTTTCAGCAGGACATGCGCTGAAAAAAAAAAAAGATCATTTACCGGACTTATCCTGGGACGTGAAAGTGTAATATGTGCAGATGGCACAGAACACGTGTGATTTCGGTATCAAGTGACAGGCGCCGCTTACACTGTAAACCAACTGCAATTTGTCTTTCTGGGTAAGGCAGACGGGTAGACATTGGAAGAAGAAGAAGAAGAAGAAGAAGAGAGACAGAGGGGAAGGGGAGGAAGGATAAAGCAGGGAATGATGGTACAATTCTCTCGTGTAATCTCCGTGCAGTTGGGACACGCTATTGAAGAACTGGAGCGAAATACCGTCCTGAATGTCTCGGACACCGTGAGAAGGAATTTGTGAAGGTGAAGGAAAAAAAAAGAAAGAAAGAAAAAAGACAGAACAGATCAGGAGGATCAATACGCGAGCCTTCCACTCCCCACAGAGATCAAGACTTCACTGATAGGTTTTGGATCCTGCGCACAGAGCGCTGTGCATACACAATGAACCAGAAGGGGACACAGGAGATAGCAGACCTCCGCCGCCAAAGTGGAATGGATTTTGGAGCTGCCCTGTGATCCTGCATTAATGGGTTCGCCCAGGGACTACCTTCCATCTTTTTTTTTTACACAGCTTCGGCTTGTTTTGGTGGATTTTGTGTAATCTTTTTTTCGTGGATCCTGAATGTATCCTTTCATTCAGATTCACGCGACGAATCGACACCAAATTTGAATGATTTTCTTCTCAGGCCACTTTCCGCTTTGAACCAAGTTTAGTCGAAACTGAATCAACACATGTGTCATCTTGCTTAAAAGACAGACGCACCGACAAACCAACAGACACTGGTGGAAACACGACCTCTTTGGTAAAGGTAACCTGGCAGCATTTGCTGTAAAGGAAAAATCACCGAGCTGTTGGATGTTCACCGGGTTGAGCAAGTCCAGAGGGTCCAGCTGTGAACATCACAATGTCAGTCACCATCATTTCACAAAGACACTTCAACTTCAGAAAAGTGACATTCCTGTTAAAATGTTTTCTCTTCAGAAAACAAAAACTGACAGCTTCCTTGACATAATAAAAAAAAACCACACGTGGGTCAGTCAGTATAAGTTACAGTTAAATGCTAACGAAACGAAGCCATGTTCGAAGGAGCCAAACGCAAACTCGCTTTTGTCACTCTTGTTTCAATCAAACTTGGGGACTCATCTATCCCCCCTTTTCAGCTCGGTCAAGAGGCTTGATATTACCTTGGACACCACGTTGTCCACACAAAATTCATTACTCAAACTTGTCAATCCTGATGACGCCATCGATGGCGCGTCAGTTGTATTCGGATATACCTGTCCACTGACGCTGCACCTAAATCAGTCACTCGCCTTATTCTTTCCCACACCGAGTCCAGCAACTCCTTTTTCTGGCGTGCTTGCACCCTCTATCCACTTCCTTCAATGGGTGCAAGTCGTTCGACTTGTCCTCAGAAAACGAATTCCTTGCTCCATCATTCCTCTCTTGCAATCGTTAAGTTCGCAGCAGTCTGTCTTCCGAGGGTAAAGTATAGAATCAGTCCTCTCTGCTATCAACGCATTCACAACCCTCCCCTCTCTGTCTGCGACTGTCTTCATCTCTGCATCTCACCCGGTCTTCTCTATTCAACAGGCATGCTCTGCATCCAAAGTCCCATTTTTAAACAATCATCTATCCTCCATCGCTCTTTTCCTCTCTCTCTCCAGCCCAGATAGTACCTAGAATGAGCTTTCTCTTCATCTTCGTGAAGAAAACTTTACTAAAACTATGTGCCCCTCCAAACTTTGTTCACGATCTCCCATCCCCCCCCACCCCCCCCCCCCCCCCCCCCCCCCCCCCCCCCCGAATCCACGCCTCTTCCCTTTTTTTTTTTTTTTTTTTACTTTTCCCTTTTGCTTTTTGTTCAGTTATAGCACGCATGTGTTCAAACGATGCGTTCAGGGGCTTTCAGTTTTCTTGCAAGATAAAGTGCTACATGAATGCTGTCATTCTTGTCATTATCTCGAATCCAATTCGTCACGAACGTTATCGTCAAGCCAGCAACACTGACTGGTCAACCATACACACACAAATAGAGAACACTCTGAGCGAAAGAGGAGAAGTTCAACGTAAAAGTATGGAAAGACGAACAGGAGACTGGAGGATGGGAAGACGATGGAAAGACGACAGGAGATGGGGGATGGAGGGACAGGGATGGTGGGATGCAAGGGTCACAAGAGGGGGCGGGGGAGGGGGGGGGGGGGCGAGGGTCAGACTAGCGGAGAGAAATTCAAAATAAGGTTAAATCTGGTGATCATGGTAAAAAAAAAATAGACACAAACCACAGAAGAATGTAAAAGAGGAGGGAGAGAGAGAGAGAGAGAGAGAGAGAGAGAGAGAGAGAGAGAGAGAGAGAGAGAGAGAGAGAGAGAGAGAGAGAGAGAGAGAAACACACACACACACACAAACAAGCGATATTGACAGGCAGAGAAAATTAGGAGGGTGGGAGAGAGAGAGAGAGAGAGAGAGAGAGAGAGAGAGAGAGAGAGAGAGAGAGAGAGAGAGAGAGAGAGAGAACGCCCATGGGGCAAAATGAATATTGCCTACATCTTAACCCGACCTCTTTTAGGAAGCATTATATTTCTTCAGAACATACGTGGAGGAAAAAAAGGCACACAAAAAAGAACACATCAGACTTTTTTTTCTCATATACGATTATGTCTGTAGATGCCATCCCGATCTAATTATACTGTGCCACCAAATGCATGGCAACATTCAATGTCGCTACAAGTGCACGTGCATACACGCACAGACGCACAGAAACACAAAACTACACGCAACCACCAAACTTCCCCCACCACCCACTTTTTACACTCCTCCCCCACCCCACCCCCCACCCCTCCCCCTGTCATATTTGACACACACACAAAGCACACGTGCACAAGTACACACTCTGGAATCGCACCACCAGGGGATCAAACACTTCCAGACGGTGCTTCCGTAGTCGGATTTTAGAATCCTTTCATCAAAATGACGACACACCCTCTTCCCCTCCTCCACACCTCCCACACGCACGCACACGACTATCATAACCCAACACACACACACACACACACACACGCACGCACGCACGCACACACACACACACACACACACACACACACACACACACACACACAACACACACACACACACACACACACACACACACACACACATACACACACACACACACACACACACACACACACACACACACACACACACCACACACACACACACCCGCATCAATGCCATCATTTCTACGGTATCGAAGAGAATCATACCAAGTTCCCCTAACGCCTAAAGCCGAATCCAGAGAACTTGCAGACTTCAGCGTCTGATGGGCACGTGATCAAAAGCAATGGGCGAAATCATTTTAACAGACAAGAAGCTCTCCACGCGACGGGACGTGCTTGGATGAGAATAGAATCCCCGCTTCTGAAAATGGGTTTACACAACAAACCTTCGCCGCTCCGAGTGTTGTGGAACCTTTGGCTGGTTTGAACAACCTATGAGGAAAAAAAGTCTGAGTGCAATGGAAACCTGTCATAGAGAGAAGAAACTATTGCTGCCATAGCAATACAGACGAGACAGAAAAATGTTTATACTGTGTGGAAGTCAAGACAAACGTAGTCCTGGACTTTCTGTTTACACTTCATGGAAACCAAACGTAGTCCTAGACTTTCTGTTTACACTTCATGGAAACCAAACGTAGTCCTGGACTTTCTGTTTACACTTCATGGAAACCAAACGTAGTCCTGGACTTTCTGTTTACACTTCATGGAAACCAAACGTAGTCCTGGACTTTCTGTTTACACTTCATGGAAACCAAACGCGGGTCATCCAGCATGCCCTGTGCAAACAAAAAAAAAATCAAAGTGCAGACTATACTAGTAGACGATATTCAGAATTCCTTTTGACATGGGGACAAAGACACTGCTTCGAATCTGTGCATGAACAGCACCAACAATCCCAGTGGGCACTGTTCGTCTTCTATATGGAGCGTCTGTCACTGAGGGGAAAAAACTGCAGAAAATGTTTGGTTCCAAAGATAAGGTGATGCTCATGGCTGAGAAAGAAGCGAAAGTAAGGGTGTGGTTGTAGACAACGGTGCTTAGGTGAAGACGCTGTGGGGGGGCCTCCTCACTGGCTGCTTTTTTTTGGCGCAAACAAACATCTAAATGATGTACAGAGTGTCGATGTATAACAGCAATTTCAAACTAAAATAAAGTGTTTCGCTCCAGTTTTTGAAACGAATCAACACAAATGTAGACACCCCAGCTAGATGGATTTAGGCATGACTTGGAACATGTTCTTTGTCCGCACACTGTTTGATAGATTTCTTTCACACACACACCACGCACGCACGCACGCACGCACGCACGCACACACACACACACACACACACACACACACACACACACACACACACACACACAACACACACACACACACACACACACATATTTCGGGGGGAAGGAGGACGGGGATCCCAGCTAATTTTGTTGCGATACTGTCATCCGTTATATTAAGTTCTAAAAGCTATTCTTTTAAACACTCTTAGAATGGTTACAAATTGTGTTAAATGTGAAGAAGTAGGTCGGTTGAAAATCTCTCTCTGAAAGGATAGTCTAAAAAAAAATACGTCACTACAGATCCCGATCCATTGTTTTTCTCGGGACAGATATATTACACTTAAGTCCCATGATACGTCACTACAGATCAGATCCATTGTTTTTCTCGGGACAGATATATCACACTTAAGTCCCATGATCACGCTTCTGTGAAAGCAAACGTAACGTGACCGAGCCCTTGCGAGACAAACTGAACCTACGTGTTGTGAAGCATCAAAAAATGAATAGGTGGATTTTGGCGTTAGGGGAAAAAAAAAAAAAAAAAGAAAGAAGAAATGACCGCCTTAGGTGCTCCATTGATCCGATAACTGATGCCACAACAACAACAACAACAACAACAACAACAAAAAGAACCTACGTGTTACGAATACAGAGCTATGGAAGCGGACATGACGTAATTAAGTCCTCGACAGACACGATACACTCAAACACCTGAACAAAACGCTGCAGAAGCCAACATGACATGGCCGGGGGGGGGGGGGGGGGGGTCCTTTTCCTTTCGGTTGCTGACCTAATTTACCAGGCGTATTCCATATTATACATCCTTGTCCGGAGCATGAGATCCATAATGAGCAGTGGAAACGGGCAGGTTCCTTCCTAAAAGCAAGAAGAACAATTGAAGTGGGAATGCGTGAGGAGAATAAGATGCAGAAAGAATGGGAAGTGTCGGTGGACGAAAGGAAGACAGGAGAGAGAGGAGAGAGAGAGAGAGAGAGAGAGAGAGAGAGAGAGAGAGAGAGAGAGAGAGGAACGGAGGAGAGAGAGAGAGAGAGAGAGAGAGAGAGAGAGAGAGAGAGAGAGAGGAGAGAGAGAGAGAATATCATTAAGATAGAAAGATGGGCTAACCGACATCTTTCATATCAGCACAATCCAATGAACGGAATTTGCATTGCCTTTTCTTCCTGACAAAGCGTTTTCGTTGAGAATGACCCATACGAAACAGCGGAGAGAGAACACATTCCTCCATGACGGAGAATAATACGACCATCAGCAGTCTGGACTCCTGTTGGCAGGGACTGGAAAGACGGCTGTACTTCCATCAACGATTGCATGACATCCTCAGTGGAGCCACGGGGGGTGAATTATACCTAGGAATCATCGATATCATTGAACAGAGTCTTAAACCTTCAGCAAACTTTTCTTCCACGTGAAACTCTTTGATCAATGCCGACATGAAGGCGACGGACAAAACAAAACGTTTTCTTTCATCCCATGACCTCAGTGGACAAGTGGTGAATAACAATGTCGCTTGTCTGGCCATTCCATTAGGAGCATCGTGTGCACTGTGAGAAGAACGTGTAAAGAAAAGCGCAACAGAAGAAGGAATCCCAAGGTAAAGGCGATTGATGAGATCGTTGTACTAATCCTCCTTTCCATTGGAGACAAGACTCTGGCTTACCTTTAGGGTTTTTGATCATGAAGCAAATCGCCGCGCTAAAAAGCAGCCAGGGGAGATTTCTTGGATAAACAAAACTCACAAGACAGTTCAAAGATTAAGGCAGCACATTTTGCTTGATAGCCGTGTGTGTAATGTTAGAACGAGGCTGAAGATTCTCCTCTCCTGGAATCGAAGACAACCAAATTTTGTTTTGCATGAAGAAAATGTTGCAAACCAACCTCCACGATGGTACTCTCACGACACGTTCAAAACTCACAACAGTCAGGAACTCATTTCTGCACACAGATTTTGTCAGCGTGGACAGCACTGGGAAGAAGAGAGGAGATGAGAGAGATGAGAGAAGAGAGAGAGAGAGAGAGAGAGAGAGACAGAGAGAGAGAGTAGACAAGAGAGAGAGAGAGAGACCAATAGACCGACCGACCATCAGACAGATGAGTGACAGCAGACAGAGACAGAGAGAGAGAGAGAGAGAGAGAGAGAGAGAGAGAGAGAGGAGAGAGAGAGAGAGAGAGAGAGAGGAGAGAGAGAGAGAAGAGATGATAGTACAGCACAAGACACACAAAGGCGAGTGCGACGGAGAATTTTGTAAATATCATGGCTTGAGGAACAAGAGAGAGAGAGAGAGAGAGAGAGAGAGAGAGTAGAGAGGGAGAGAGAGTCAGAGAAGAGAGAGAGGAGAGGAGAGAAGAGAGAAGAGAGAGAGAGAGAGAGAGAGAGAGAGAGAACTCGAAGCTCGAAATCTTTAATGAGGGTGAATAGATAAGCTGGAAGCTTTTTTACACTATGCCCTCAGAATAACAATAAATGAAAGGAACAATTAAATCAATTTGACAAAATTAAACACAGCAATAAGAAAAACAAAACAAAAACAAAACTTTTTTTTATATATAAAGAAAATAGTAAGAGAGAGAGAGAGAGAAAGAGAGAGAGAGGAGAGAGGAGAGAGAGAGAGAGAGAGAGAGAGAGAGAGAGAGAAGCAAACAGAAGCAAACAGGTAAAACGATAACACACACTGAGAGATGGGGATAGAGTGGTGGTGAATGGTAGGAAAAGAGAAGGCATGGGGAGAAAAAGAAAGCTGATGGGGGTAATAAAGTGACTAATGCACTTTCTCTCATCTTGACTCCGTTCTGAAAGCAGTTTTCTTTCTGCAGAACGTGCACAGAAAAGAAAAAAAGATCATACATTGTACCTGTCCCATGACGTGAAAGCGTAACACGTCCACGTGGTGCCGAACGTCTGTGATCTCGCCACCAAAGACAGGCGCCTCTAACATTTCAAACCAGCTGCCATTTATTTTCTTGGGGAAGAGGGGCGTGGGGATATTGAAAGGAAGCGAGGCGGGGTGAGACAGGGAACGATGTCACAATTTTTTCGTGCGATCTCCGTGGATTCGGGACACGCTATTCAAAAGCTTTTGCGATACATCCTGAATACCTTGCACGTTTTGAGAGGGAAAGTAAAGGCGAGGGAAAGAAGAAGAAGCAAAAGAAAAGAAAGAAAGAGAAAGAAAGAAAGAAGAGAAGAGGAAAGAGAAACGAATGGGAGGATCGATACGTGACGTCAGCCTTCCATTCCCTTAGAGACCAAGTCTTCAGCACGCCTGATAGGGAGGATCGATACGTCAGCCTTCCATTCCCCTTAGAGACCAAGTCTTCAGCACGCCTGATAGGGAGGATCGATACGTCAGCCTTCCATTCCCCTTAGAGACCAAGTCTTCAGCACGCCTGATAGGATTTGGATTCTGCGCACAAAGCGCTGTGCATACACAATGAACCGGAAGGGAACGCAGGAGATTGCAGATCTCCACCACCAAAGTCAGATGGATTCTGAATCTGCCCTGTGATTCTGTGTTTATGAGTTCGTCCTTGCACCACATTCAAATCTTTTCACACAACTTCGCTTCGGTTTGGTGGATTTTGTGTCATCTTTTCAGTGGATCCTGAGTTTCTACTCTTTTATTCAGATCCGCACACCAGATTTCATTCTTAGGACGTATTCCACATGTTAACTAAGTTTTGTCACAGCTGAATCAATACATATTGTGTAGTCTTGCTTACAGATAGAGAACCCAACAATCCACTTTGATAAATGTATTCACTGAAGAGGAAAATCACCTAGCTGTTGCCAATGCACGGTCTTCAGAATATCTGTGCACAGTCCTACCTCTTCCTAGGTGCAAGCACAGTGCTTACTACAGCCGAAATACAGTTGTCCTAAAATCACTAGCGTAAGCAGTTAATAATTCTATTAACATCTTTATTTAAGATTTATAGTTCTATTATTAAAACAAGCCATCAGAAAAAGATGTTTACGACATAAAGGTAAATACGGTTGTCCTAAAATGACTGGAGTAAGCAGTTAATAATGTTCTTAACATCTTTATTTAAGATGTATAGTTTATTATACCAAAAAGCCATCAGAAAAGATGTTTACGACATAAAGGTAAATAAACATAAGCTGTAGAAGGACTGACTATACCTGGGGAATCTAATCATTTGAAAGATTCAGCTAAAAGTGGGTTATAGTGCATACTTTGCTTTATATGCATTCATCGAGATTCTGTACGATTTAGATTAGCCCCGTGTTGAGCTGCATCAAATAAGGGGTCTATTTAGCTTTGAAATAGTGAGTCTAATTTGAAACTTTGTTTTAGCATGCGCTTCCTAATTTACCCGGGAAACTGTAAAGAATACTTTGTGTGGGAACTATTTGGAAACGAAATCTTCATGAACACAGTTTTTACAAGGAATATTTTGTCAATGCTCTTTTGACACAAACGATGTGATGTTTACATCTGTAGATATTTCAACGCTGCTCTCGTTAATGGTTTATACATCATTATGTTAAGAAAATACATTCAGCTTTTTTTTTTATTCATTGAATCCCAGTAGTGACTTGATAAGAAAAGATAGGAAGCGATCTGGCACGTGTGTGTAGCACAAGCCTGACCCTTTCTGACTCACTTAAGTCATAACAAACAACTTTTCGGATCTAGCACTGCCAGGGTGGAGACCACCGGAAGACTGACAATGACAGAATCTGCAACACTGACGCAGAGAAAGATGACAAGCAGGCACTGACAGCATCCGAACCCTCCGTCCTCTTGCAGACATCATCCGTCATTACAATGTCAATCATGATTATTATTACGCTGACGACACCCAGCTTCAGAAAACTGACACTCCTAAAAAAAAAAAAATGTCCTCTCTTCTGAAAATAACATCTGACAGCTTTCTTTACATCAGAAACTGGACGACTGAAAGTGAATTACAGTAAAGTGCTGACAAAACCGAAGCAATATTCTTAGGATCTGGAAGCCAAATAAAGCCTTTTGTCAACGTTGTTGGTAACTTATCCATCCCTCTTTCTACTGCGGTCAAAAAATCTTGATGTTATCGTCGACAGCACGTTGTCCATGCAAATCTTCATTACACGAACTTGTCAGTCTTGCTACAGTCAACACGGCACTCCAGTTCTACTCGGAAATGCCTGTCCACCAGTGCTGTGTCTGACTTGGTCTCCTACATCGACAACAGTCAACGGTTTGCCTGCATCGCCTGTCGGTTCCCTTCAGTGAATGCAAAACTCCACCGCTCGACTTGCTCCCACAAATTACTACTCCCTTTTGCAGTCTCTCCATTCGCTATCCATCTCCCTGGGGGTCCTCTCTGCTATCAACGCATTCACAACGCTGCCCCTCCCTGTCTGTGACTGGGTTTACCTCTATTCCCCACCCGTTCTCTACGGGCATGCTCTGCATCCAAATTCCCAGTTAAAACAATCAGCTGTGCGCCATCGCTCTTTCTCCTTTCTCCCAACTAGACAACACGTAGAAAGAGCTTGCTCTTGCTTTCGTGAAGTAAGACTTTTCTAAAACGGCCTCTCAAACCCTTTTTTCACCCCCACCCCCCTTCCTGAACCTTCCATTTTGCCCATTCCTACTTTCCCGCTAGGTACATGTGCGTCTTCCAACCATCCTTTTTAAGTTAAGGTATGCTTGTGTACACATGATGTGTGCAAGGACCTTCTTTTTTCATTCTTTCTGCGTACGCAGGCTGATACTCCTGCGGACACTGCCTGTATAGACAGGCAGCGGAGTTTTGTGTGTGTGACCGTTTTTCATCCCGCCATTAAGGCAGCCATACTCCACCTTCGGGGAAGGTGCATGCTATGTGTAACGTGTCGTCCATACCAACGACCAAACTGGCCTTCTCTTCCAAAGTTGGTGATGGGATTTTACTTGTGCACAAGATGTTGTTTGTGCGTGCGTTCACACACGGAACCTCGGCTTATAGTCTCATTCGAAGGACTGTATGGGGAATGGAGTCCGAATCAATGTTAACTCCGAGGGAAAAATCCCGCTGCAGCGAAATTCAAACTCGCAACCCCAGGATCACGAGTCCGCCGCTCTACCAACTGAGCTATTCCGGCCCCCTACAAGGACTTTGAATTGTTCTTGTTGTGCAAGGTAAAGAGCTATATATGAATACTGTCATTATCATCATTTTCTTGGATCCTATTCGTCGCGAACGCTATTGTCAAGCAAACGAAATCAATAGGTCGACCGTAAAAAAACAAACAGAGAAAACCCTTAGAGAAAGTGAACAAGATGAAGTGAAAGTATTGGGGGAAAAAGGGGGAGGAGATGGAGGGGGTGGGAAGGCAGGGTAGGTGGGATAAGGGAGGTAAGTCGTGTAGCGAGGAAGTCAAATAATGAAATTGGGTTTACTCTGGTCGTGATGTCCAAAGAAATAGGCACAGACCGCATAAAAGTATAAAAGACAGTGAGAGAGGGGGGTGGAGGAAGGGAGAGAGAGAGAGAGAGAGAGAGAGAGAGAGAGAGAGAGAGAGAGTGAGAGAGAGAGAGAGATGGACAAAGAGAATGAGAAGGAGGGAGCGAAAGAGAAAGACCTTGGGGCAAAATCAATAATGCCCTCTTCCTAAGCCGATCTCTATCAGGAAGCGCTTTATATTTTCAGTACATATGTGAGGAAAAAAGAGAAAATATTAGACTTTTTTCTGTCCCAACTTCTGCGCCGCCTCAGTGGCAGTGCACTCACGACGCTCATTCCGACACAACGTCCACAACCACAGCCCGGTCAGCCCCGGCACCGGCAATCCACAGGGAGCAGTCAATGTCAAGTCGTCAAGAGACAACCCGCCGGAGGAGACACTGCACTGCTGCCGAGTCACTTCGGTGGTGTTCAGTGGCGCCTGTTCTGATCTAACATACGCAGGACACCACCTACTAAGCCCCCTACTAACGACAATAATTGCTTAGTCGCGGAGCCGGCGTGAGTGAGCTCTCCCTCCGGAGGGCGCCACCACGTCTGTCCAACGACAGCCCCCATGGACTCGCCAGTACCGGTGACCCCGACGGAACCAAACCAAGGCCACAGGCGTGGAGAAGACATCGGAAGTGAGGTCACCATGAGAGCAGGGCATGAAGGGCCACATAATTTGAGACATTTTTTATGCTGATCGATGAGAATGAGGATGATAATGATGATGCTACGGATGTCCATTTCGGTCTGAGACTACATGACAGGGCTGTACTCTACGCTTCCTTTCGTAATATATCCCGGCGTCAACCAGGCCCGAGAGATACAGACACTTGCAGTGTTGGTCAGGAAATTTGAGCAACACTCTCAGAGACGCATCCATTAAGTGGATGAAACTCGACTGTGTGGTCCCAGTCTTCCTAACGGAACCCGTAGCAAACTCAACTCTGAGTAGGAGCCGATAGGGGCAGACAAATCCCACGTGACCCTGATGGAAATCGAACCCGCGACATCCCAGCCGGGAGTCCGCGACGCTAACCACTTCGCCACGGTGGCTGGTCTAATATTAGACCTTTTGTTCAATTTTATAGTTATGTCTCTAGATGCCAACCTACACCAGTTATCCGGATTCGCAAATGCATGCCAACACCAGTTTTGGTACGAGTACACAAATATACATGCACAAATGCACAGATACACAAAGATGCACCACTCACCAAATCTCCCCTCACCCATCCATTTTTCATTTTCTCCTCTGTGTCCCATGACACATACAAAGCACGTGTGCACAAGTGCATACTTCGATACTGCCTCTCTCTCTCCTCTCTCTCTCTCTCTCCTCCCCTCCTCTCTCTCTCTCTCATATTTATACTTTTACGTCAAAACTAACTGGCCTTTCCATTTTCTATCAATCAAAGTTGACCTCGATACAGCTTGATTTGTCAAATTTCGCTGTCTTGTCATCCTCGCATTTTATGGCAACATTTTCTGAGTCGTTACTTATTAAAACGACCTAATCATTTATTGCAGATTTGTATCTTGGTTCCTGCGTTGTGTTGTGGGCCTACGATTTCACCTTCTCTCATTACCAGGTGCGCTTTTTTATGTTTTTTTTTTCATGTGGATACCTACATCTCTTCCAGATTCATTCCACTTGCCTCAAAATACAGTTCCTTCCACGTGTCTCTCTACAGACAGATCCCAAGTCTGAACGTTCTGATGCTGTCAGCTCATCTGCCCAAGGAAATTTCGCACTTTTGCCGAACACATCAGTGGTGTCCAGTCATGTCACTATCCAATCACCTGCCTACAGAGAACCCGCGCTTTGGCAGGACACATTATGGTGAATCAGTTGTGTCTACTCTCATCCAAATGAGTAGCATTTTTGAATGGTGATTTCGCGGGTATCGTTGTCGTTTGCACCCAAATACACACCCTTAAATCTCCCCTTCCTCCTACTCCCCAAAGAAAAAAAAAGCAATGTGAAATTTAAAGGGAGGTGGAGGGTAGGGGAACTAGTCGATGCCCCGTTTCCCGTTTCTTGTGGTTGGGAAACGTGTTTTCATCGCGAATCGCCCCAGCATGGGTCAGACAGTTCCAGACAGAGGTTCCAGAGTTTTTAGGATCTCGGGATCGATATGTTTGTACCCCAACGCTCCCCCGTTCCCCCCTTTTCTGCTCCAGACCTCCCACGCGCACATATACTACCATTAGTAACCACACACACACACACACACACACACACACACACACACACACACACACACATTCGCAAGCATCACGCATGAAAGTATGCACACACCACACACACAACACCACACACACACACACACACACAACACCACAACACAACAACACAACACAACACAACACACAACCAAACCAACACAACACAACACAACACAACACAACACAACACAACAAAACACACACACACACACACACACACACACACACACACCACACGATCAATGCCATTATGTCTAAGGTCTCCCAGAGAATCATACCAAGTTCTCCTAACGCCTGAAGCAGCAGAATCCAGGGAGCTTGCACACTTCAGCGTCTGAGGGACGTATGATCGAAAGCGATGGCAAAATCATTTAACGGCCAAGTGGCTCTCCGCGCGACACAGGACTGTTCGTGAGAAAGAATTCCCTGCTTCCCACCATGTTTACACAACGATCTAATACTGCTCAGACAGAGCATCGTGGAACCTTTGGCTGGGTCTAAGAACCTTTGATGAAAAAAATCTACATGCACTGGAAACTTGTCACAGAGAGGAGACATGATTGCTTCCATACTAATACAGACCAAACAGAAACATATTTATACTGTCAGGAAGTTAAGACTGACGTAGGCCTGATCTTTCTGTTTATTGTTCATGGAAACCGAACCCAGGTCCTCCAGCATGCACCGACGAAGAACAGTGTAAGTTGAAAGTATACCAGAAGACGATGTTCTTAGATACTTGTTGTTGTTGTTGTTGTCTCGTTCGTCATTTCTTCAGATGGATTCCCCAGTTCCCCCTCCACAAAGGTGGCAGTACGTCGCAGGTCCTCCAGTCCTCCGTAGAGCTTCCGGGTCACTGGTATTGGGTCGGGCCAGGTTTTCTCTCGAAGCGCTTGGTGGAGCGGGCAGGACTGCAGCAGATGTTCTGTTGTCTGGCTGCCTGTTCTGCAGGGCACTGCTCTGTGTTACCGATGCGGAGTTTAAAGAATAGGTGGTGTTTCACAGGCGGTTGTGGCCTGTCCTGAGCCTGAAGATGACTACCTGCTTCGTCGGGTCAGCAGGTAGTACGGGTCTGCTCTGTTGTGGCGTGGATGCTGCATATACTGGTGACATAGGGACAATGAAGCTGCCTTTGAACTGTGCGTGAACTGCACGAACTGCACAGATGCATACTGCTCGTGATTTATTGGAGGTTTCTCACGGAGAGGAAAACTGCATGAAATGGTGTTTGGTTCCAAGGTAAGGTCATCTTCACAGTTGAGAAAGAAGCGGTGTGTTAGGAGATCAGGCCTTCATCAGTCTGAACTTCCTGACAGTACAAATATGTTTCTGTTTGGTCTACATTAGTATGGAAGCAATCATTTCTCTTCTCTAGGGCAAGTTTCCACTACATGTTTTTTTTTTTTTACTCAAAGGTTTTTAGAACCAGCTAAAGTTTCCATGATACTGAAGGTGTGTTTGGAGACTGGAGTCAGTAGTCGACGTTTTTCTGAATATCTTCATTCAACGTTTATAGTACAATTTATAAAATATCAACAGCAAAGCTGTTTTCAACTAAAAGTAAGAACATGTAAGAGTTAGAAATGTACCTTGGAGATCTGATTATTTTCAAAATCCAGTTAAAAGTTAGTTATAATGCACTCTTTGGTTGTTGTTTTGTTTTTTTTACGAATTCCTAGATATTCTGTACTGTTTACGTTAGGTCCATGAGAACGACGCAAAAGAAGAAGGCTATGTAGCTATAGAAATAGCGGGTATGATTCAATACCTGCCTTAACATACACTTCCTATTTTACCTAGTTAACTGCAAAGAATGCTTTTATGGAACCATCTGGAAACAAATGTTACTGTCATTTATGCACATCAACTCTATTTGGAAACACCTGTCCACCGACAACTGACTCTACACTGGTCACTTGTGTCGTTCCCTCCCACGTCGATTTTGTCATTCCATTTTTTTTTTCTGGCTTCCTCATCGTCTGTCCACGTCCTTCAACGAGAAGGAAAATCCCATCGCTCGACTTAACCTCAGAAAGAAAAGATCTGAAATCATCACTCCCCTCTTGCAGTCTCTCCATTCGCTATCCGTCTCCCTGAGAGCAAAGTTTAGAATCAGTCCTCTCAGCTATCACCGCATTCACAACTCTGCCCCCACCCACCCCTCCCCTGTCTGTGACTGTGTTTACCTCTATTCCCCCCATCCGTTCTCTACGTTCCACAACAGGCATGCTCTGCATCCAAATTCCCAGCGAAAACAATCAGCTGTGCTCCATCGCTCTTTCTCCTTTCTGTGGCCCAGATCATACCTAGAACGAGCTTTCTCATTCTCTTCTCATTCTCTTCGTCGAGACAACGTGTCTAAAACAATCCCCCAAACCTTTTCTTATGATACCCCACCCCCAGCCCCACCTTCTCGCCACCCCTCCCATTTAGTTCTTTCCTACTTTTTTTCCTTGCTTAATGTGTGTGCTTCCAACCATACTTTTTGAGTTATTGTACGCATGAGTACAGATAATGAGTGCCAGGATTTTTCATAGGCTTTTTTTTTGTGGTTTTTTTTTTTTTTTTTTTTTGTCACGCAAGATGAAGTGCTACATGATTACCGTCATTATTGTCATTATCTTGCATCCTGTTCGCCACGAACGTTATTGTCAAGCGAATGACTTTGAAAGGTCGACCATAAAAAAGAACAGCAAAATCCAAGAACGTATTCAAGAGAACTAGAGAACAGATAAGAATAAGAAAAATAGGAATGAAGAAGGAAGGAATGGGAAGGAGGGGGGGGTGAATGAGATGGATAGGGGAAGGAGGGCAGACATGCAGAAGAAACTCAGATTAAGGCATAGGATATAATTGGTATCAGGCAAAGATAAAAACACAGTATAAAATAATATGGCAGAAAAGTATAACAAGAGAAGAGAAGGAGGGAAATGGGAAGAGAGAAAAAGAGCGCGGGTGGGAAAGAGAAAGACCATGGAGCAAAATCAATCTTGCCCTCTTCTTAACCCCACCTCTTTCAGGAAGTCCCATTTCTTTAGAGCATGTGTGTGTGGGGGGGAGAAACAAACGAAAGCACGGACGTTTCCTCATATACAGCAAGAATGTAGATGCATCCTGAACTTATCATACTGCCGGCTTCAATACATGCAACACTCAATTTTGTACAAGTGCACGTAATGCAGAACGCACATGAAACACAAAGATGCACACAACCATCAACCTCCCCCATCCACTCATTTTTTACATGCCACCCCCCCCCTCCCCCTGCCATACTAAAACACATGCAAAGCACACTCAACTCACGACATTACACCACTCGGATTCAAACACCTTCCACCATGCTCCGGAGTCGGATTTTAGAATCTCGAAACATTTAGCACACCGAAACACCCCTCTTCCCCTCCCCAAC
This sequence comes from Conus ventricosus, assembly GCA_018398815.1. NCBI lineage: Eukaryota > Metazoa > Mollusca > Gastropoda > Neogastropoda > Conidae > Conus > Conus ventricosus. Next base: position 17,093,697 of record CM031615.1, read on the forward strand.
TTCACCATCCAGACAGACCTTCCAAAACGACATCAAGCATCCCCAACACACACACACACACAACACCACACCACACCACCCACACCCACACACCGCACACACGACCACACACCACAACGCACGCACCACGCACATCACCATACACACACACGACGCACACACACACACACACACACACACACACACCACACACACACACACCACACACACACACACACACTACACACACTACACACACACACCACCACCACACACACACACACACACAACACACACACAACACACACACACACACACACACACCGCATCAATGCCATCAACTCTACAGTATCGAAGAAATCATACCAAGTTTCCCTAACGCCTAAAGCAACCTGAGAGATGCAACTTCGCGTCTGATGTCACGTGATCAGAAGCAATGCGACATCATTTAACAGAAAAAGCTCTCCACGCGACGGGACGTGCTTGGATGAGAATAGAATCCCCGCTTCCAACACTGTCCACACAATGATCCACTGCCGCTCACAGAGAATCATGGAACCTTTGGCTCGTTTTAAGAACCTTTAAGAAACAGTCTGCCGCTGTGGAAACGTGCCCAAGAGAGGAGAACCGATCGCTTCTATACCGATAGGAGACGAAACAGAACAAAGTACAGACGGCCGGAAGCCAACACAGATGTAGACTTGATGTTCCTGTTTACTGCTTAAAGAAACCAGATACGCGTT
>CM031615.1:17099418-17122361 GCA_018398815.1 Conus ventricosus
TGTCATGCTCAGAGCCGCAGGAGCTCACGCCTCATGCTTCACGTCTCACATGTCACGCTTCACGTCTCACATGTCATGCTCAGGGCCACAGGAGCTCACGCCTGATGCTTCACGTCTCACATGTCATGCTCAGGGCCACAGGAGCTCACGCCTCGCCACTCACGCATGGAAAAGACAAGTTGTATTGAATTTTGTGTTGCTGACATTACAAACTTTGACATTGATCTGTACAGATAGGCGTTGAATGAAAACGAGGCTGTCAGGAAGGAGACAATGTGCGAGTCGAGGTAGTAATGATGATAATAATACTGATAAGAATAAATGATAGAGCTTAGAGCTTGGTTTGTGACTGAGGATAGGCGCTATATAAATACCCTATATAAATAAAGAAATAAATAAATAAATATGGTAATGATGACGATCAAAATTTTGAAAACATAAATTTTTCCCCTTCCTGACAGCCTCGTTTTCAAAAATTCAAACGCCTATCTTGCGCCGAATTGGATAAAGAGAAGTGACTGCTCGTTCATCTTCGTTTTCCCGAGTGTTACGTAATTTGCTTCAAGAAGATCAAAGAGGTCGCAACGCGACGTGTTTTGTCTTGGGATTCGTTTGTCTACGATTTTTTTTTTTTTGGCGGTGCGTTATCCGTAACTTTTCAACTTTGTTTAGATTTGCGCCTGCAGTCGCCTCGCTTTGCAACTGGATCTAAGTTGTATTGAATTTTGTGTCGCTGACAGACATTACAACATTTGATATTAATCTGTACACGTGCATAAGCCCTGAGATCAAGCTGCCCCCTATGTGTAGTCATCCATATTGAACTGGCCAAATGATAACCAGGAACTTGACCTTCATGCATCTATTAAAAATAAAAATAAAAAAGTGGGCAGTCCCACTTCTCCCCTCACACGTGAACCGTGAATATGAACCGTTGAAGCGTGAGCGGAGTTGTATGGCCTCAAGCGATAGAGGGGGGCGGAGGGGGGGGGGGGGGCGGGGTTCTCCAGGGGAAGTAATTGTTGCTTCAGACGGAAGAAATTCCCTGTGTACAAAATGTATCTCTCTCTCTCTCTCTCTCTCTCTCTCTCTCTCTCATGAATGGAAATTAATGTATAATTATGAATGGAGATGAGGGAGAATGAGGCAATTATAAATGGATGATGGGTAGGAATACTTATAAGAACATGAACAAGATTGTTAAAATTTTGGCAGGTGTGCATGTATGTGTGCACAGGTGTGTGTATGTGTGTGTATATATATGTATATGTGTGTGTATGTGTATACATATGTATATATGTGTGTGTAAATGTATATGCATTATATGCATATGTGTGTATATATATGTATCTGTGGGTGTGTAGGTATGTGTTATATACGCATGTATGTATGTATGTATGTATGTAGTTATGTATGTATGTATATAAATGAAAAACAAAAGAAATGAAAAGGAGAAGAAATAAGAAAAGTATGAGGATGTGATTGACTGAGATGGACTGAGCCTGATTGGATCAAGAAGTGTAGTAGAATTGAATGTATAATTAATAATATGTAATTATGCAAAGTATAGACAATTAAGGTAACTAAGAGGGAATTACGTGTAATTATAATCTGAATGGATATAAATAAAAAAATTTAAATGACAAAGCCAAATGAGCATGAAAGGGGGGGGGGGGGGGTCATGGAAGAAGCAACTGCAGAGACTGGTTAACACAATATGGGAACAAACGTGGCCACCATGGGGGGTGTGGGGGGTGGGGTAGTCTAGGTGTATGAATGGTTTAAGTTAAATGAGTATGGAAAATGTGCATATAACAGAAAATCAAGGGTATAAGGAAACGTACAAAAGAGGAAGGTTAAATAAGTAAACGAAATCTGTATATACATACACATGTAAAGTACGAAATGAACACAAAAGAAAACATAGTTCAGCTAACAGCAAGTCAACAACGCAAGTCCGCACGAGTCGCGCGAGCCCGCCAGGCGACACAGCGCCAGTCTCGATCTGTCCGTCTCTCTCGCCGTTCTTTCTCCCTCTCGCTCTCTGCTTAAGAGGGGGAGGGGGGGGGGGTGGAAGCGTGAGGGCGGTTGGGGTGAAGGTGGGAGGCGATGGGAGTGAGGGTAGGGAGAGATCGAGAGAGTAGATGTAGAAATGAGAATTGCCTGTTGAATCTTGGCTGGATCGTTCTGCTATGAAATGGCTGCCCATAGATCTATATATAACATAGAAGAGTATGGTTTGTTTTTGAACTCGAATAATGATAGCTATTATATGCATTTTGATTATTTTCCGAGGTTGTTTTTGAATGGTTAAAGTTTGAATTCTAGGGATCCGACCATCAAGAGACTCCTCTGGTCAACAGCAATCTAGACACATGTGTACGAGTCACGTTCAACAAGACTCACGGACAGAGTCACAGGCTGAAAAGAAATTGGGAAAAATCACAATTAAAGTGAAAATAACTGAAGGAATGTACTAACCTGACAGATGGAAAGCGACAAGGTTATAGTAATGTATCCATGGGCTGCTAAATCCAATGAATATAAACAATACAAGTCCAGCACCACACGAACACGACCACAGAAGAACACACACTGTGTCAAAGGTTAGCATGGCAGCTTTTTTTGGGTTATTTGCAGGGCGATAGGCTTATTTTGCACATGCGTAAATGATGTGAACAAAAGAGGCTTAAAATAGACGGCTTTCCGGAGAATTGTACGACGTGGGATGAAAGGTGTTCTGAGGGGATTGAAGATAAGGAGGCATGTGTTTTGTGTGCTAGTGTCGACAGCATTAGTGTTATGAGTTTTGAGAATCATGGTGTATATACTTACATCGCGTTCGTGGGGAAGAATGTATTAAGAAGTATTGATGTATAATTAAGATGGAATTCTGCATGTACATACTATCATGGAAGAATGCTTGGCTGCTGTCATGGTAAATTTTGTTCTAATTATATGAAATTGGTTTACCTCTTGTTGTGTACCCATGTGAATAGGCCGATGGCCTCACATTCGAGTCACGCGTCTCTCTCTCTCTCTCTCTCTCTCTCCTCTCTCTCTCTCAATATATATATATATATATAATATATATATATATAATATATATATAATATATTGTCGAAAATTTGTCAAAAATACAAGTCTGAGACATGAAGCGACTGTTGTTTTTATTCTTGTATTTTACCGTCTCCGTTTTTTTTACTTCAGTCTATTCTACAAGGTGCGGAGCTCAGGACAACAAGACAGCATTATTTTAAACTATATATATATGTATATATATATATATAACACAGTACAGATGTTTTCTTCCCTAGACAGTTTCAAAATTCAACGAGAACACAACATGTTGTAGATAGCTGCCTGCTCGCTGCAGCCACTTCACAATGCTCAATCCCGGTGGACACAGCTTTGTTTGTTGTTGTTTTGTTTTGTTTTAAGACAGCCCAATCATCATTTTAAAACTGGTACCATGACATCCATGGGTAGCAAGTCATTGTTGGTATCGAGGGACAGAGTTATCTCCCCTACACTTTTCATCTTGCTGAACGACTCTGAATCCACTGTTTGATCCAAGGAGGGGAAGTCACTGTCGGTGCACACCGAAGCAGTTATCTCCCCTGTGCGTTGAATCTTGCAGAACGATTCCGAATCCGCCGTCTGATCCATGGAGAGTCACAGTCAGTGCACGCTGAAGGAGTTATCTCCCCTGTACGTTTAATCTTGAAGAACGATTCCGAATCCGCCGTCTGATCCAAGGGAAAGCCACTGTTGGTACGGACTGAAGGAGTTATCTCCCCCCCCCCCCCCCCCCCCCCCCCCCCCCCCCCCTGTGCTTTTTTAATCTTGCAGAACGATCCTGATCCGCCGACACATCCACACCAAAACTTACTGGATTAATCCCTGGGCCACCCCATGCCGCCTTTTAACTAAGTTTGACTTAAATAGGGTTTTTTTTTTAATTATTTTTTCCCCTTATTATTGATCCTGCTACAGGACGGATCAGCAAACCAACAGACGCGCGTGACAACATGATCTCTCTGGTGGAGATAATGATAGGAAATAAGAAGAGTGAGTGGTCAGGAAATCAGAAGAGTGAGTGGTTACATACCTTAGCTCTGGTGTTGTGTGGAGTTTGGGGGGCTTAACTTGAAGTGTTAAAGAAACAGAATACACACTCACTCACCACACACACACACACACACACACACACACACACACACACACACACACACCACACACACCAACACATACATACACACACACCGCTCGCACACACACCACACACAAACACACACGTACACGCGCGCGCGCGCACACACACACACACACACACACACACACACACACAAGCCACCACACCGCGCACACACACGCACACACACACGCGCTCGCGCGCACGCACGCACACTCGCGCTCGCGCGCACACACACACACACACACACACACACACACACACACACACACACACACACACACACACACACACACACAAGGGAGTACAGATAAACAAACAAGTGTATACTTCTCCAATTAATTATCAAAACTAATGCCAGCGAAATCACCGCACAAAAAGGCGGATTACCGGTTCAAACAGCTGTTGATTACCGGTTCAAACAGCTGTTGAACAGGTAAGTCTGTAGAAGTGGACAAACAAGAAGGGTACCACTTTCTCCTATGATAAACCAGTTACACGCCCATAGCTCCAAAAAAAAAAAAAAATAAATAATAATGCCGCATTTGTTTGGAATAATGGACGTTCAACTGTCTCATCGCAGAAACGTGGGTTTTCTATTTACTGTTCCCTGCATCAATATAAGATGTCCCATTGGTAGGTGAATAACTTTCCCCCTTTTTCCCCCACCAAGGCAGCAACGTCCTGCATCTGTCGCTAATCTTGGCCCCAGTGAGGTAAGGTAAGGTAATGTTGCTTATAGCCCAGCCGACCGCAAAGGGCCATATGAGGGCGGCCACTGCAGCTAAACAGTAAACAAGTGGGGTTACGTTTGCTCCCACAAGAAAAACCTAACACAGAGCAAGTTTTATTCAAGACTGGCACAGCCTTTTAAACTTGAATAAAGTCAGACAAATACATACATAGACGAACAATCTGATAGTGGGGGGGAAAAAACAAGCGCAGGTCAACAACTCAACTGTCTTCATAGTAATGACTTGGCAAAGATTTAGACTTAAGGAGGGGGAGGGGGGGGGGGGAGTTTGAAGATGGAGAAACTGGGAACATGAAATTAAGAAAATATATAGATATGAAAACTCTTCACTAGCTGCATAAGGGAACCATCGCAATCCCTTTCGAAGGCAGATATATATTTGTATTGCCTGCTCCGAGGCCTTTTGTCCGCTGGATCGGAACTCATCAGGGACACACGGCCTCATTTCATTTCCAATTTCACTGCAGTTAAAGTCAACTCACAGTCATTCATTCACACAACCCTTTTTAAATACATCTTCTAAAAACACACCCGAAATTTTGTCCAAACATCTTCCCACTGTCAAAAATCTCAGATCAGATGAAAAATGTTCATCTCTTTCAGAAAATTCAAAAGATCACATCAGCTGGAACATCGCTGAACACGGTTTTCAAAGAGTCACAGGTGTAAAATGTCTATGTCTCACGTCATGCAAGTCCCAACATTCCAAAAGAATGTGTTTTACTGTGAGCGGTACGTGCCATGGAATGCACCACGGAGCTTCTTCACTCTTTAAAAGGTACGAATGAGTTCAAAACGCGTGGCCAGTGTGCAGCCGGCATAAAACCACTTCTTTCCGACCAGCCCAGTCAACTCAAAGAGTTGGTGCATACTAGGATGAAGAGCGCAAGCCGAATCTGAGTGTCCGTACGAGATAACAGCCGGAACAGGCCTACCAGTCTGTACGGATGATCAGAGCCGCCAGGGTGGAGTATGGACGAACAGAAGGTCGGAAAGGCACAGAAGGGGAAGGGGCCAGCGGAGATGTTGGGGCATAAAACGAAAAGTTTGCGCTGACATTTTTTTTTCCATTAAGGGGAAGCCAGTGAAGGGACCGAAGCCAAGGCGCGACATAATCAGGCTTTTGTGCTTTCAAAAACTAGTAACGACGAAAGAGGGAATGGAATAAACGAAAGAAAAGAGACAGATGAATGGATGGATGATGGATGGATGGATGAATGAATGGATGGATGCATGGATGGATGGATGGATGGATGAATGAATGGATGGATGCATGGATAAGATAAGATAAGATAAGATAATGTTGCTTATAGCCCAGCCGACCGCAAAGGGCCACATCAGGGCTGTAGGATGCATGGATGGATGGATGGATGGATGGATGGATGAACGAATAAATGAAGAGATGAATGGATGAATGAATGAATTCATCAATCAATCAATCAAATGATAACACATACATGCATGAAAATCTGACTAAACAAATATTGCAGCAGAGGCCACGCGTATTGATTTTTCCCTAACGAGAAACACACACACACACACACACACACACACACACACACACACACACACACACATACACGCATGCACGCATACACGCACGCACGCACGCATACACATACACACACATACATACATACATACATATGCCATTCACGCGCGCTTGGAAACACGAACACACACACACACGCGCGCGCACACACACACACCCCACACACACACACACACACACACACACACACACACACACACACACTATCACACGTACACACAGAGAGAGAGAGAGAGAGATTACTTTTCAAATTTCAATATATAAACTACAAGACACCCAGCTCCATATGCCTTGGGCGGGGGGGGGGGGGGGGGGGGGGGGGGGGGGGGGGAGGGGGGGGGGGGTCACTGAATCATAGCAGGACGTGCAAAGCCGAAAGATGATACATAAATCCTAGTTCTGATGCCCCGAGGTACCACTCAAGGAAGTGGGGAAACACGTCAGACACACGCCCTGGACTAAATGGATTACCCTAATTGACAGACTTGCGCTGCAGGGACAGAGGGAGAGGGTGAGGGGTGGGTGGTGGTGGTGGGGGGGGGGTGATGAGAAAGAACGCTGCCCCTTGGACATTGCCTCATCCCGTGGTCATCGATTCTTGCAGAGAGTCAAAGGCGTCGAAAGGGAAAGTGAGGGTGGAGGTGGCTTCCTTTCCTGGTCTCTTTACTCCAGAAATTCATCTTGAGGCGGCAGTTATAAAATGTGAGCGCGGGATAATTACCAGCATGACGCCGTGAGGCGTTTTGTTTTGAGGTGATCAACAGAAACTCGTGTTCATGTTATTTTCCATGTCATGGCTTCATGACGTTTCATCGTTCTCCCATATTACAGACGTGGAGAGAGGAATGCTCCGACAAGTCAAAAAAAGAAAGATGTCGAATTTAGATACTGCATGGGAGGGAAAAAAAAAAAAAGAGTCTCTCGTTATGTACGTTTCACAGTTGGGGAATGTCACATTTCAGTTAAAGAAATGATGGCAAAATCGGTCCCGTAAAGAATGGAATTAGGCCTAAACCCAAGAGGAGAAGCTGGAGTCAGCCATTAGGCTGCAGTGGTCAGAGCCTTGGTCTTCTGATTCCAGGACTGCGGGTTCGAAGCCCTTCAGGAACATTCAGGTTTTCAGTGCGCTCACTTTTCCCTTATCTCTGTGCACCTCGGTCAGCTATTGATCGACCTCATTGGTCGACCTCATTGTCGACCTCATGGTCGACCTCATTGGCTGCCGCTGTAGGCAGAGAATACCAAAAGTAGGATTTTGTCTGTGAAAGCAACTGTAACACTTTATACAGAGTCATGAATCAGTAACAAACAGGCGGATGTTTAGAACTGTCCGACTGCGTGGTCCCCATGAAGGGACGGCTATAGGCATCCCCTCCCCCCCACCCCCCACCCCCGTATCTTTATGGCCGTTTTCAATTCCGGTCAAACCAGAATGACTCTCCCCCCCCCCCCTCCCCCCCGCAATTTTACGGCCGTTTTCAATTCTGGTAAAACCAGAGTAAATGGGTGATACGTGAGCTCAAATGGCAGCCACACAGTGAGTTTCATCCACTTTAAATGGACGCGTGTCCGACAGAATCGCCCAAATTTCCGAAAACAATGTTGCAGATGTCTCTATCCTCTCGGCCTGGTTGATACCCCAAATATGACATGGACCTGGGAAGAATGACAGCCCTGTCGTGTTGCAGCGGACCAAAATTGCCAACTGCACAGCGTCGTCCTCGATCCCGTTTAGGATGCAGAACCATGAACGTGTGATGCAGAGGGGGATGGGGGAAGGGGCGGAGGGGCGTTTCAAGTTTCTGCGCCGTTTCATACTTTGCTGAACGGTGACTGTTGTTTCCAGTTTCCCCGCCCTCCTCCATTCATATTCAGACTTGTCTTTTTTGAAGTGGTGTGCTAAATTATTTCGCTTCCTTCTATTTAAACTGTTGTTTTTGGTGGTGGGTGCTAAATCATATTATTTCCCTATATTTGAACTGCTGTTTTGGCGGTGGGTGCTAAATTACATTAATTCCTTCTATTTGAACTGCTGTTTTGGAGGGGGTGCTAAATCATATTCTTTCCTTCTATTTCTACTGATCATCAGCACTGAAACATACAGTGAATACCTTATCACAGTTGCTATCTATCCACTTTGACTACAATACACTTAGTTTCAAAGTGAGATGCCTGCAGGTGAAAATTGAAACACGTTTTTGATAAGGAAATGTAAGTATAAAAGCAGATGCTGAAACGCCCACCTTGCCCCGAAGTTGAAAGATAACGACTGCTTGTTTTTCGTTTTCATTGTCCTGAATGTTGTTTATCTTCACTGAAAAAGACTAAGAGGTCGAAACACTCGTGTTTTGTCTTTTTGAATGTTTGTCCTGGGGGATTTACCCTAAATATCCTTTCAAAATTTTTTTTCAAAACTTGTCGTTGGATAGAGTTAGGTTACTACTCCTTTGCATAAATCACCTCTGATTAATGATGGTCTGGTTGTTTTGGTTTTTAATCAGGGCTGTAGGTGCTGCAGCTATTTCTGTTGGTGAGGCGGGGTTGTTTTTTTTTTGTTTGTTTTTTTTTTACCTCAACCGACTTTTCGCCTTCTGTGAAAAAGTGTAAAGAACAAATTTCCTGGATCCGCCGGCGTGGAAATATACGTGTATTTTGAATTTAGTAGTTATCAATCAACAGAACCTGAAGAAAGTAGCAGTATCGACGAATTTTATCTTTCGAATTTATGTAAAGTGTGGCCATGCAGCAATCTCAACAGAAAATGCAACAGTAATGCAGTTCGAACGAAAATTGCTACAATTACCTTTTTTTTTCTTTTTTCTTTTTACTACAGACTACTGTATTGTTTGTTTGTTTTGTTTTTCTACCAGTTCCAAAATGAGGTGACTGCATGCGGATATTGAAACAAGATAAACGACAGAATTACTGTGCGGAGGAACGACAGAATAAACAAAATTACAAAAGAAACACTACGCGTTTCGACTTCTTTCGTCCTCTCCAGGCGAGACAAACAACATTCAAGACAATGAAAATAAAGGACAAACAGTCACGTATCTTCTCACACAGGGCGCAAAATAGATGGGGAATGCAAACGAGGCTGCTAGGAGGGGAGACAATACGGGTTAGAATAATGATAATAGTGATAACAAAAATAAAAAATAATGGGACTACTATACTACTACTACTACTAACATTGATAATGACGGTAGTATTAACATGTAGTAATGATACTGACAAAGATGATGATAGTAATTATAGAGAATAATGATAATAATGATAACAAAAATATAAAAAAATAATGGGACTACTACTACTACTACTACTAACATTGATAATGACGGCAGTATTAACATGTAGTAAATGATACTGACAAAGATGATGATAGTAATTATAGTAATACAGTGTTCCCCATTACGCACATATGTGCGTAAATGACGTACAGATTTGAAATTTGACGCACATATTTTTCACCTTGTACGTCATAGTGACGCACAATATTTCTGTGACGATATCTGTCTATAACACGTCAACCATAGTCGAAGTCGAGCTACTACTACTACCAGCAGACGGCAGTTCTTGTCTCAAAGTCGAATTATGTCCCTTCCCGGAACACGAATAGTTTAGAAAGACCTAATGCGCATGCGCTCAATTTGGCATCACCTGTGGATTCCATTCATACATGTGCGTGGAAACATGTCGCTTCAACAGTGGCTGAAAACTTCGAAAAACTCGCTCAGCGAGTAGCTCAGACAGTGTGATAATTGAGACTGCCCCAGAGTCTTGTGATTCGACAACTGCGGACACTCGATCAAACGCGCCAGACACGCAGACAGCGATCGCAAGTCCCAGTTCAAGCGGTGGAGACAATGACAAACACAACCTGAGGAAGATGGCCATGCACGGAAAAGTGTCAAACGAAAGTTTAACACCAGATGGCTAGAAGAGTTTGACTGGTGTGAATTTCGTTCTGGCATGATTTTCTGAACTTGAATCAAGAACTCAACCTTCAGCAGATGTGCACAAAGATCATCAAGGAGAAGAGTGATCAGTTGTCCTGACTTTGTTGCCATCATGGAAAACATTTCTCTGGTCATCCCTCTCACCTTAGTCCCCTGTGAGAGGGCATTTCTCTGTGCAAAATATGATCATGGACAGCAAGAGAAACATATTTGTCAGTCAAGTACTCCAACAAGATGGTTATCTTGTCAGAAAAGGCTGGTGAGGATCTCACAACAAAGTCAGTGGACAAATTCTGCAGGTTGAAGAAACGTCCCAGACTTGAATGAACCAGTCACTGGGCAGGGAAGGGCTTACATAGCAACAGATCTGTCTCGCATAAACTGCCAAAAAAAAGTGACTATTGTGGAAAAGGAAGCTCAGACAGTTTCTTCCATTTCTTCACTTCTTATATTTTTTGTGGGGTTAGTGATATTTTGTGATTCCCATAACTATGCAGACTGTCTGCATGTATACTGTGTGTCTGCGCTGACACTTTTTTCTCTCCAGTTTTGCTCTTCCCCAAGTTGTAGGCTTATTTTTGTCATGTATGTTGATGTGATATGTTCAAAGGGGAAAAAAGTAATTGAATTTACATTATGTGTGGATTCATATCATCTGTGTGTATTTGATTTGTGTATTTGTATTGTGTGTATTTATGGTGTGTGTTGTGTATGTGTGTGAGTGTGTATATGAATGTCTGTGCGCGTATGTGCGATATTTTTGTGAATTCGTGTCTGTTTAAAAGTATTCGACTCATTCAAAATTTTGACTGTTAAAAATTTGCCAATGACCCCCAGAAATTGTAAGCTGAGGGTCATAGTGACCCTCAAAAATTTGGGGCCATGGGAACACTGTAATATTAACAATACTGACAGAAGGAGAGAAAGGAGAGGGGTTAGAGGACAGTTGGATAATCATGGTTATGGTAGCAATAGTAATAACGATGATGACGATAATAATGATGATGATGACGATAGTAATGATAATGATAGTGATGATGATGATGATGATGATGATGATACTAAATAATAATGAATAATAATAATAATAATAAATAATAATAATAATAATAATAATAATAATAAAATGAAGAGAAGAAGAAGACGACGAAGAAGAAAAGGAGCAGAAGATGAAGGCAAAGGGGAGGAAGAAGAAAGAGAAGAAGGAGGAGGACATGGATGGATATGGAGGTTCCCAGACTGCTTGCTGCGTTGTTATCACATTTTCTGCAGTATCAACGCGCTCGTTTTCTCTGGTTCTGTGACAAAGTGATTATCATCAATGGCTTCGTGTGATCACAACAGTCTCCTTTGAACAGCAACGACACAGTACACATCCAGTGGCTGGGCCCGATGGACACCGAAGACTTGATACTGTTACCACGATGGCTCGTTGCGGGCTGCTGGCACTGGGTTTGCGATGCGAGGAGTCTGGGTGTAGCTATATTATGGAAAAATCTACAACGAGCCACTGAAAACGTATACGAAGAAATGAAACACCAAAGGAAAACAGAAAGAAAGATACACAGAAGGGAGCAAAGAAAGAATGAAAGACGGAATGAATGGAACGAAGAACTATTATTAAAGAAAATTGCGATGGCGTGCAGGGGAGGAGGGGGGGGGGTGGCGGAGAGGAGAGACAGAAAAAGAGAGAGAGGGGGTGGGGAATGGAAGAAAGAGAGGAAGACGAAGAAAGAAAAATCAAAAGAGGAAAGAAAAGAAAAAGAGAAAGAAGCAATGGAAAAAAAAAAGATAGAGAAGAGAGGAAAGGGGAGAAGAAAAAAAAGGAGCGACAGAAACGAACGAAGAAAGACACAAAGAAAACATGAAAGGACAGAAAGAAAGAAGGAAAAAAAAGAGAAAAGAAAGAAAGAACAAAATAATAATAGAGGAAATGATGACATCGAGAAGGAGTTCAATTATCGTAATTATAGTGTTTAAAACGCGCTCTCACGTGCTCGGTGAAAGTATGGGTGTGATGCATCTCTGCATGAAACCAACCCCGTAGCTAGGATTGTCTATCATTCCCCCAAATCATTAACTGAGGGGGGATTTCCTTTCCTTCCTAAACACCAAGAATACGGAGGAGGAAATTCTTTCGTCGTTAAAACCCATAGAGTCTGAAGCGGGGGTTCGTCTCTTCCCAAAGCCTCATACATACTGAGATAGGATTCTTTTTCGTGCCCAAGCCCCAAATATACTGAGGGGGAGGGTGGGGGGGGGGCGGATAGGATGTTCTGTCGTCCCCACGTCCAAAACATCCTCATGTGGAATTCTCTTTTGTCCCCACGCCCAAAACATACTCATGTGGGATTCTATTTTGTCCCCTTAGTCCAGACCATACTGATGTGGGATTCTCTGTCGTCCCCCAAGCCTAAACCATACTATTGTGGGATTCACGTTTGTCCCCAAGCCCAAAACATACTACTGATGTGGGATTCTATTTTGTCCCCAACCCCAAGCAAAAAAACATACTCGGGTGGGATTCTCTTCAGTGCCGAAGCGCTAAACATACTAAGATGGGATTCTCTATCGTACATAAGCCCCACATATACCGTGGTGGGATTCTCTCTCTCTCTCTCTCTCTCTGTCTCTCTCTCTCTCTCTCTCTCTCTCTCTCTCTCTCTCTCTCTCTCTCTATCTGTGTGTGTGTATGTGTGTGCGCGCGCGCGCGCGTGCGTGCGTGCGTGCGTGCGTGCGTGCGTGCGTGTGTGTGTGCGTGTGCGTGCGTGTGTGTGTGTGCGCGCGTGCGCGCGCGTGCGAGTCTCTGTGTGTATGCGTGTCTGTGTCTGTGTCTGTCTGTCTCTAAGTCTGTCTGTCTGTCTGTCTGTCTGTCTGTCGTTCTCTCTCTCTCTCTCCCCTCTCCTCTCTCTCTCTCCTCTCTCTCTCTCTCTCTCCTCTCTCTCTCTCTGTGCATTGTGCCTGCGTGCGTGCGTGCGTGCGTGCGTGCGTGCGTGTGTGTGTGTGTGTGTGTCTGTATGTGTGTGTGTGTGTGTGTGTGTGTGTGTGTGTGTGTGTGTGCATATTACCAGAACCAAAATTCCGGCATAGAGAGAGAGAGAGAGAGAGAGAGAGAGAGAGAGAGAGAGAGAGAGAGAGAGAGAGAGAGAGAAACAAAGAGACAGAGAAGAGACAGGCCGGCAGAGAGACAGACAGACAGACAGCAGAGAGAGAGAGAGAGAGAGAGAGAGAGAGAGAGAGAGAGAGAGAGAGAGAAAGAGAGAGAGAGAGAGGAGAGAGAGAGAGAGAGAGAGAGAGAGAGAGAGAGAGAGAGACAGACGACAAAGAGACATAAGGATAAATGGGAACAGAGAAAATATGACAAATGGCAGATAGAAAGACACACAAGGAGAAATCATGAAAAAAAAAGCCACGAAAGAGAGAGAGATAGATGATGTGTGTGTGTGTGTGTGTGTGTGTGTGTGTGTGTGTGTGTGCGTGCGTGCGTGCGTGCGTGCGTGCGTGCGTGCGTGCGTGTGTTTGTGTATGTGTGTGTGTGTGTGTGTGTGTGTGTGTGTGTGTGTGTGTGTGACAGAGACAGACAGAGACAGACAGACAGACAAAGACAGGGAGAGAGAAACAAACATACAGACAGACACAGGCAGAGACAGACAGACATCAGAGAGAGCGACAAAGACAGACTGACAGACAGAGACAGAGAAAGAGAGAATGAAAGAGAGAGAGAGACGGACACAGACATACAGACAAACAGAACAGACAGAGATAGAGACAGACACAGACAGACAGAGATAGAGACAGACGCAGACAGACACACAGACAAAGAGAGACAGAGACAGAACTCAGAACTCAGAACTCAGATGGTTTACTTCATATAAAGGCCATTGCCCCTTATGAAGGGGGGTATGGAGAAAGTAACAACAATGTATGAACATTACATAACACATCAAAGACTGGATAAAATTCTCATTCACGAAGTCATAACTGATCGAAATTGAAATGCCTTGAACAAGTAAATTGAGAGATTTCTGACTACACTTTCATTTTGAGATGCCATAAGCAGACTTAACCGAAATTGACAAGGATCCCTGAAAAACTTAACTGGTATATATTGCGCTCTTAGACTAGATAACTTGCAGCAGCATAAAACAAAATGCAACTCTTCTTTTCCATCATTGCAAAGTGGACAAGTCAGATCCATTCCAGCATGTTTACAGTAGCGATACCTGTGCTGTGTAATATCTGAAATTCCAAGTCGAAATTTGGTCATAATTAACTTCAAGTGTTTGCCTAAATCCATTTGCAGATAAAGTTTGACATCGTGAACTGTACAAAATGTCCGATACAGAGACACACACAGAGAGAGAGAGAGAGAGAGAGGAGAGAGAGAGAGAGAGAGAGAGAGAGAGAGAGAGAGAGAGAGAGAGAGAGAGAGAGAGAGAGAGAGAGAGATCTGTGCTAATCTGATAACAGTGCAGAAAGACTTCACAGTGCTATCTGAGTCCACAAAGCCTTCAAAAATGTCAAGCTTCCAAGTCCGACATTAGCGAGATTCCAACAGATTTTTCCGCCTGCAAGATGGTCCTAACTGTTCCGCCATTGAATATACACCTACAACATCCTTCACCCCCACGAGTCTTGGACATACGTGTGCTTAGTAGGGGAAATAATAGTCTGCAGTCTGTCTTCCACGGGGAAAAGGCCCGATCTGGCCAGTGCGTCTGGCAGAAGGTATGGTAAGGTAATGTTGCTTGTAGCCCAGCCGACCGCAAAGGGCCATATCAGAGCTGTCGCCGCGTTCAAGTCAACTCACAAGTCTTTAATGAAAAAAAAATTGACACAACCCTTTTTAAATTACTCCTAAAAAAAAAAAACACACACACACACAACCCGGAAACTTCGTTAGAAAAAAAAAAATCTTTCTTCCGTAAATAAAGAATCTTAGATCAGATGAAAAATGTTCATCTCTTTCAGAAATTCAAAGAACTCATCAGGCTGGAATATCTCTGAACAAGGTTTTGATGGAGTCTGCAGTCAAATGCTGATGTGTCACATCATGTGTCTGGCAGAAACGCCGGTGAGGTCTAGGAACAGACGACCAAGGTGCCGTTGTGACAGGACGGCGGGCAAAACCACTCTTTCACTGTCTAACAGTCAGTCTCAAAATATGGACATTTCTTAAAGTTCAGGGCCCAGCCTCTCTCATTCAAAGGGGGCTGGGCCCGGTAGTCCGACGTTTCGATAGTCCGACACATCGGTAGTCCGACACCCCACGTTCAGACGTTTCGATAATCCGACACTGTAAGAAAAAAGTAGCGATAGTTCGACATCCCACGATTCCGACAATTCCAACTCGTTTCGATAATCCGACACACTACCCAGTTTTATAATTCCCGTTAGTTGACATATTGAAAGTAAAATCTCTCTCTCTCTCTCTCTCTCTCTCTCTCTCTCTCTCTCTCTCTCTGGTATTGTCAACATTTAACCCCACTTTCAAACTGAGAGTACAAAAAGATTGCATTTGGTCGGAAAAAATGTGTCGGTGTACCATTATGTCGGACTATCGAAACGTCGAAATCGTAATGTGTCGAACTATTGGCACAAAATAAAACATTACAAAACAAGTTTCGTTGGTCCGACGAAATTGTCGGATTGTCGAAACGTCGGAATTGTGATTTGTCGAACTATCGAAACGTCGGAAATAATAATAATAAAATAATAATAATAATAATGGGGATTTATATAGCGCCTTCCACGGCACAAGGCGCTTTACAAAGGCAGAAAAAATACAATTGCTAAATGTAAAGAAAAAGCATTGAAAAACGGCTCAGAAATGAAAAACAAAGGCTCTCTCCCATTATCTCCCACGCGCACACACACTCTCACGCACAGACACACAATACACAACAGCCGCAACAAGCACAAACTACTAAGCGATCCACAGAAGCAACAAGAGTCGGAATCGTGAAGTGTCGGACTATCGGACCCAAACCATTCAAAAGACTACCAGATAACCTCCCTTTGAAAGACGGCTCTTTCTGTCAAATAAGGCCGAAACAGGTGAAAGCTGTAGACGTGTTTTTTGCCATTTGTAGAACGCTCCGGGGTTGTCTGATAAAGTTCACTGCGATCCTGACGGGAAAGAAAACATGACTGGGAAATTGCGTTTGAAGGCGACCGGGAGTCGAAATTAAGGTGGGGGGGGGGGGATGGGGGGATAGAGGAAAGGAGGGCGGGGGTGGGGGGGATGAGGGGGTTGCGGTGCAACATGTCACCTTGCTACACAAATATCTCCGGAACATTTTGTTCCGACATGGTACAAAAAATGTCACCCTGGTAAAGAATGTCACCCGGTGATAATGTTGTACGGGGACGTTCTCAGCATAAAATGTCACCATGGTACAGACTGTCCCATTGGTTCCCCCCACACGGGGCGACATTATTCTGTGCCGCCAGGTCACATATTTATCTGTGTTTATTATGGAACAAACACATTATCGGCATTTATCGGCATGTACGGTTAGGGACAGGGTGTGAGTGGTCACTTGTATTACGAAGTCTAGGTGTACAAAGTGGAGCGATGAAGATGAGTATTCCTAAGTGGTAATCAATGGCAGATTTCGATTCGGCATTTCAAAAACAAAATAAAACAGATAAGAACAAAACAAACAAACAAAATTCTGTCGAAATCGAGTAAAAAAAATAAATAAAAAGCCGAAAGTTGTGCAAGTCTAGCACTGTTATTCAGACATATTTCTCGGGCCACTCGTCCCAAAAAAATACATGTCCCACACATTGGCAAAATGCAGTGTGTTATACAGCAACATCATCGTCATTGTCGTCGTCGTCGCGTCTTCATCGCCATCGCGTCATCTTCGTCGTTGTTGTCGCCATCAGGTTGCCATTCTTTCAACCTTGGAATATCAGTACAGTCAGGGGACTGCTTTCTTCTACCACCACGACGACCACTCACATTGGAACACATCTTTACCAGCGTCGAAACTAGTCATTGCCAATACTGTGTCGGCGCTAACCATCAATTCCTTACTTGACGCAACTTGTGCATCCATATCACAAGAATGTGGCCGGTCAGACCAGACTCCAAACTGTACATTCACATTATGGTGATACGTTGTTCAACTGTGTTCATGAATAGGTGATCTGCCAGTACAAAAAATATTGTGTGTATATATACATATATATATATATGTATAAAATATAAACAAAGCTTGCTCTTATGTCTTAGATTGAAGAATAGGGGGAAGATAAGCATTCATATCTGCAGAGGTAGATAATTCTGCCTTGAGTGGGTGAATGGGGGAAAATAAAATAAATGCTTCTCAAAATGAGCCTTCAGCAAGCTTATAGTCTCCAAAGGGAGACAATCTCCTAAAGGGAGGAAACTCACTAACATATAACTCCTGGTCAGATAGCGATATTTCGAAACCTGGTTGTTTCTCCTCAGTGACCGCGGAAAGTGGTAATTTGACTCCTCTGCCTTTTCGGTTTTAAGAAGAATGCTATCCCAGAAAAGGCTGGTGTGCAATACCGGTAGTATGTTTGTTGAGTTTTCAAAAAACCAACCAAAGGTACCCACCCAAGAAGCAAAAGAAAATCATGAAAGAGCAAACAAGCTACATTTTCTTGTGAAAAGTAGAAAATATAAAACGATAACCTCTTAAGACACAAGTGCTGAGGGCCAGTTCTTGGAATGAATCCGCAAGGGACTAAATTACAACAAACTATAAATTCCAAGGATAAGTACCGAGCACCATTCCAGGAACAACTTACAGAGCAGCTTGGTGTTGCAATGACTGCAAGAAATATTCAATTATAAACAAAACTTGCTCTTATGTCTTAGATATAATTCAATATAATTCAATATTTCTTGCAGTCATTGCAACACCAAGCTGCTCTGTAAGTTGCTGGAATGGTGCTCGGTACTTATCCTTGGAATTTATTAGTTTGTTGTTGTTATATATTATATATATATATACATGTGTGTGTGTGTGTGTGTGTGTGTTGTGTGTGTGTGTGTGTGTGCATATATACACATAATATATATAAATTATATATATATATATATATATATAAAATAATATATATATATCTGTGTGTACATATATATAAAATATATATATATATATATGTATACACATCTGTGTGTATACATATAATACATATATACATATAATATATACATATATAATATGTATATACATCTGTGTGTATACATAATTTAAAATATAATATATATATTGTGTGTGTGTGTGTGTGTGTTTTGTGTGTGTGTGTGTGTGTGTGTGTGTGTGTGTGTGTGTACGTATATATATATACAACTTTTCTTGTGTAAAATCACTCGCACACTGCCGCACCAGCACTCGTGGCCAAGGAACCGAGTTGGAAGTCCGAAGACTTGATAAGAAGAGCAAAAATAAACTCAAAATCCAGGCAACATTGGCTTCAGATCTTAAGCCAATGTTGCCTGGATTTTGAGTTTTTATTTGTTCTTCTTATGTATATATATATATATATGTGTGTGTGTGTGTGTGTGTGTGTGTGTGTGTGTGTGTGTGTGTGTGTGTGTGTGTGTGTGTGTCACCCAGGTTCCCGAGAGACAGTTCGTACCGCAACGTCGGTAAAGAATGTCACACGTGACATTTTGTTCTGAGGCGGCAGTTCGTACCCTAAACAAGACCCCGAAAATTGAGGGTTTGCCGAAATCATGTCAAGGTAACATGCAGCCTTCACGTTTTTATCACAAATCGATGTTTATTATCGGAAGGGAGAGAAAACTCCTGTTGTCGGAAACAGGGATGAGAGAGGGCGCCTGAAGGCGGGAGAGGTTGTGTGTGTGTGTGTGGGGGGGGGGGGGGGGGGGGGGGTGGCAAATCTATTTCTTTTCTACTGCAACACAAATGGCGGTGGGGGGGGGGGGGGTTGTCATAATATGCTGTAGCAATGAGTAACAGCAGTCTAAACCAACATGGCTTTCGCACCGAAAGTCTTTCTGACTCAATTCAAAAATGACTCACCTGAATTCTGCCAAGTTCTGTCAGTGGAACTCTGGCACTTTGGGGAAAGTTGACTGAATTTCTCCATGCACTGATCCACCATACAGCTTACCAAACAGTGGTGATGCGGACACTCCAACGCCGTCTGAAGTCGCTGCCACATGCTAGCCAGCGCCTGCCCAAGCAGCACGCGGCGCACGTGCGGCTCTCACGCCGCTTTCCGCACTGGCCGACAAAGCTGTACGCTGTGCGCACTTGAAGCTCGGATTTCCGTGTGAAGCCAAACGGTTGATTGCAGCCTGTCGAGCCCCCAAGTGTTCTCGTTTGCAGGTCAAACAAAACAGTAAATAAATAAATAAACAAAGAAAAAAAAGGGAATCAGTCTGTTCGGTGGGTCCATTGGTGTTTCTCTCTCTCTCTCTCTCTCTCTCTCTCTCTCTCTCTCTCTCTCTCTCTCTCTCTCTCTCTCTCTTAGTATGAACTCTCTCTCTGTCTACCATTTTCAGTATGATACTCTCTCTCTCTTCTCTCTCTCTCTCTCTCTCTCTCTCTCTCTCTCTCTCTTCTCTCTCTCTCTCTCTCTTAGTATGAACTCTGTCTACCATTTTCAGGATGAACTCTCTCTCTCTCTCTCTCTCTCTCTCTCTCTCTCTCTACTACTGTTAGTATGAACTCTCTGCCATTTTTAGTATGAACTCTCTCTCTCTCTCTTTCTCTCTCTCTCTCTCTCTCTCTCTCTCTCTCTCTACTACTGTTAGTATGAACTCTGCCATTTTTAGTATGAACTCTCTCTCTCTCTCTCTCTCTCTCCCCTTCTCTCTCTCTCTTGTTAGTATGAACTCTGCCATTTTTAGTATGAACTCTCTCTCTCTCTCTCTCTCTCTCTCTCTCTCTCTCTCTCTCCTCTCCCACTGTTAGTATGAACTCTGCCATTTTTAGTATGAACTCTCTCTCTCTCTCTCTCTCTCTCTTCTCTCTCTCTCTCTCTCTCTCTCTCTCTCTGTAATTGAGCTGACAAAAAGAAGACGAAAGAAGGTAATACGTTTATATAGACACATCGCAATGTTAAGATCAGTCGTCGTAATGTTAAGATCAGTCGTCGTAATGTTAAGATCAGCCTTCGCAATGTTCAGATCCGCCTTCGCAATGTTAAGATCAGCCTTCGCAATGCTAAGATCAGCCGTCACAATGTTCAGATCAGCCGTCACAATGTTCAAATCAGCCGTCGCAGCGATGTTAAGATCAGCAGTCGCAATGTCAAAATCAGCCGTCGCAATGTTCAGATCAGCCGTCGCAATGTCAAGATCAGCCGTCGCAATGTCAAGATCAGCCGTCGCAATGTTCAGATCAGCCGTCGCAATGTCAAGATCAGCCGTCGCAATGTCAAGATCTGCCGTCGCAATGTTCAGATCAGCCGTCGCAATGTCAAGATCAGCCGTCGAAATGTTACGATCTGCCGTCAAAATGTTAGATCAACCGTCAAAATGTTAAGATCAGCCGTCAAAATGTTCAGATTAGCCGTCAAAATGTTAGGATCAGCCGTCAAAATGTTAAGATCAGCCGTCAAAATGTTCAGATCAGCCGTCGAAATGTTAGGATCAGCCGTCAAAAAGTTAGGATCAGCCGTCGAAATGTTAGGATCAGTCGTCGCAATGTTAAGATCAGCCGTCGCAATGTTAGGATCAGCCGTCGAAATATTAGGATCAGCCGTCAAAAATGTTAAGATCAGCCGTCGAAATGTTAAGATCAGCCGTCGAAATATTAGGATCTGCCGTCAAAATGTTAGGATCAGCCGTCAAAATGTTAAGATCAGCCGTCAAAATGTTCAGATCAGCCGTCGCAATGTTAAGATCAGCCGTCGAAATATTAGGATCTGCCGTCAAAATGTTAGGATCAGCTGTCAAAATGTTATGATCAGCCGTCAAAATGTTCAGATCACCCGTCGCAATGTCAAGATCAGCCATCGAAATGTTAGAATCAGCCGTCAAAATGTTCAGATCAGCCGTCGCAATGTTCAGATCGGTCGAATAAAGAAAAGGATACATCCAGAGGTGCAGGTGGGGCCCAGAGAGGTACTGTCCTCAACTGCCGAACCAACCAGCTGGGAGCAATCCTGCACCAGCCTTGAAGCCTGCGCTGTGTTCACATTACATAGGGTGCAGGCACACACAGGGCGTTCCATTAAGACGTCAAGGGACATAACTGCTCCCTGGCAGATGCCATTGTGTAATGACTATTGGATGTGGCACGACAGAACCTCCATGGGACCCTTTCCCCAATGGTGTACCAGCCCAAAATGACTGCAGAGCCCACCGGCGAAAAACGCCACCGTGAAGCGATTGTCATATGCATCCCTCAGCTTTCCCATAAGTCAGTCTGCTGCTAAGTCTGTCCCACTAGTATTAAACAGATTAAACGTCCCGTTGGAAATCCTGTAAGTCACGTCAAATTGCGTCACGGTGGGTCAGACATTGAAGCGCTCCGACGTATGCAATTTTTTTTTTTTTTTTTTTTTTTTTTACAGTTTTACGTTGAGTAAGGCTGTCTTACATCGCATCACATACATTAATGGCATAAGATCACCAGAGGTTAGACAGGGTTAATACAGATATGTTGTGACATGTAGGCCGACAACGTCTAGTTGGTTTCTAAATTACAACGTACTTTGTGGAAAATTATCCTGGTCTGTTTCTGCATTGTTTTTTTCAAAAACGATAAATTGCAGTTGTGTGTGTGCGCGTTTGTGTGTGTGTGTGTGTGTGTGTGGTTTTGTTTTGTGTGTGTGTGTGTGTGTGTTTTGTGTGTGTGTGTGTGTGTGTGTGTTCGTTCGTTCTTTGTTTTTACGTCTTTTCACCACAAGTGATATTAGACCAAAGTGTGCGGGAGTGAGTGTATTCTGTCTGTGAGTGTGTGTGAGTGTGTGAGAGTGTAAATGTGTGAGGTAATGAAAACTGTGAACACTGCATTAACAGTAAAGAGGAAATGTTAAAAGATACATGTAACAAACAAAATGCAAAATACAGAAACGTGGGTGGGTGGATGTGTCCCACACCACTAATCTACATTGGAAGAAAAAAAATCTACAGGAATGACCTGATGGGGGTGTGAATTAGGGATTCAGCAATTTGTAGTAACACGTTTGTGTCATATAATAAATCATCTATGTTTTCTTCCGAAACATTCTTTGCTGTGACTGAATCAGGTAGAAAACATCGGAGACTTTTACAATGGAATAAAATGTGATTAACTGTGACTTGTGCACCACACAGGCAATATACATTTTTGGAGAATTTTTGTTTTAAAGCGTTAATTTTTAGGCGGAAAAAAGGGAAGTTACAATGTCATGTGACGTAGCCTCACATCAAGGCATGTGACGCTCCATCACATGTAGTTAGTAATATGAATCATTTCCCCATGCACTACTAGAAAGAAAGAATATTCGTGTGGCTTGACTAGTGTACGGGTAAAAAAG
>CM031615.1:17123361-17145861 GCA_018398815.1 Conus ventricosus
AAAATGCATTGGTCGAAAAAAGTGTCGGTAATCATTATGTCGGACTAATCGAAACGTCGAAATCGTAATGTGTCGAACTATTGGCACGAAATAAAACATACAAAACAGTTTCGTTGGACCGACGAAATTGTCGGATTGTCGAAACGTCAGAATCGTGATTTGTCGAACTATCGAAACGTCGGAATCGTGAAGTGTCCGGACTATCGACCCAAACCATTCAAAAGACCACCAGATAACCCCCTTTGAAAGACGGCTCTTTCTGTCAAATAAGGCCGAAACAGGTGAAAGCTGTAGGCGTGTATAATTATTTTGCCATTTGTAGAACGCTCCGTGGTTGTCTGATAAAGTTCACTGCGATCCTGACGGGAAAGAAAACATGACTGGGAAATTGCGTTTGAAAGGCGACCGGGAGTCGAAATTAAGGGGGGGGGAATAGAGAAAGGAGGGCGGGGGGGGGGGGGGGGGGGGGGATGAGGGGGTTTGCGCTGCAACATGTCACCTTGCTACACAAATATCTCCCGGGAACATTTGTTCCGACATGGTACAAAAATGTCACCCTGGTAAAGAATGTCATCCCGGGTGATTATGTTGTACGGGCGTTCTCAGTATAAAATGTCACCATGGTACAGACTGTCCCATTGGTTTCCCCACACAGGCGACATTATTCTGTGCCGCCAGGTCACATAATTATCTGTGTTTTATTATGGAACAAACACATTATCGGCATTTATCGGCATGTACGGTTAGGGACAGGGTGTGAGTGGTCACTTGTATTTCGAAGTCTAGGTGTACAAATGGAGCGATGAAGATGAGTATTCCTAAGTGGTAATCAATGGCAGATTTCGATTCGCATTTCAAAAACAAAACAAAACAGATAAGAACAAAACAAACAAACCAAAATTCTGTCGAAATCGAGTAAAAAAAATAAATAAAAAAGCCGAAAGTTGTGCAAGTCTAGCACTGTTATTCAGACATATTTCTCGGGCCACTCGTCCTAAAAAAATACATGTCCCACACCATGGCAAAATGCAGTGTGTTATACAGCAACATCATCTCGTCATTGTCGTCGTCGTCGTCGTCGTCGTCGCGTCTTCATCGCCATCGCGTCGTCTTCGTCGTTGTTTGTCGCCATCAGGTTGCCATTCTTTCAACCTTGGAATATCATTACAGTCAGGGATGTCACACAGACTGGGCCTGCTTTCTTCCACCACCACCCCACCACCACGATGACCACTCACATTAGAACACAACGTCTTTACCATCGTCGAAACTAGTCATTGCCAATACTGTGGTCGGCGCTAACCATCAATTCTTTACTTGACGGATCTTGTGCATCATTCCAAAAGTAGGGTCAGCCAGACTCCAACTGACATTCCATAGGCGATACGTTGTTAACAGTGTCATGAATGGTGTCTGCAGTAAAAAAAAAACATGTGTGTTTATATGTTATACGTTAATTTTTATATTTATATATATATATATTTTATTTTTTTTATGTATGTGTGTGTGTGTGTGGTGTGTTTTGTGTGCATAATAAAACAAAATATATCCCAAACAATTTTTTATAATATATATATAAATATTTTAAATATATATATATAAATATATTATTTATTATATTGTGTTGGTGTGTGTGGTGTGGGGGTTGTGTGTGTGTGTGTGTGTGCGCGGCTGTATAAATATTAACATCTTGTGTAAATGTTAATATAATAATTTTATATATAAAAAATTTTTTATATTAATATATATATACATTGTGTGTATACATACATTATATATATATATAATATTTAAAAAATTATATATAAATTATTTAAATATATAATATATATATATATATAATCTGTGTGTGTGGTGTGTGTGTTTGTTGTGTGTGTGTCCCCCGGTTTCCCCGAGAAAATTTTTCGTCCCGCAACGTCGGTAAAAGAATGTCCACGGTGACATTTTGTTCTGACGGAGTTCGTACCCAAAACAAGACCCCAAAAAATTTGAGGGTTTCCCAAAATATGTCAAGGTAAATGCCCCTTACGTTTTTATCCAAATCGAGTTATTTGGGAAGGGGAGAAAATCTTTTGTGGGAAACAGGGTGAGAGAGGGCCCCTGAAGGCGGGAGGGTTGTGGTGTGTGTGTGGGGGGGGGGGGGGGGGGGGGGGGGGGGGGGGGGGGGGGGGAAAAAAAAAAAAAATTTTTTTCTTTTTACTAACACAAAGGGGGGGGGGTGGGGGGGGGGGGGGGGGGGTTTTTGTCAAATATGCTGTAGCAATGAGTAAAGCTTAAACCAAGGGCTTTCGCAAAAAGTTTTTGACCAATTAAAAAAATGATCCCTAAATTTCTGCAAATTCTGTCAGGGGAAAATTTGGGCATTTGGGGAAAAGTTGATGAATTTCTCCATGCATGTCCACACACAGCTTCCCAAAGTGGGATGCGGACACCCCCCAAACCCCGTCTGAAGTCGTCACTGTAGCCAGGCTGCCCAACCCCGCACGCGGGGGAGTGGGTCTACCCCGTTTTCCCCCCGCGGGCCCGACAAAGTGTCGCTGTGCCACTTTAAGCCGGAAATTTTCCCTGTAAGCCAAAAAGGGTTTAAAATTTCAGCCCGTCGAGCCCCCAAGTGTTCTCGTTTGCAGGGTAAAAAAAAAAATAAATAATAAAAAAAACAAAGAAAAAAAAAGGAAATTTATTGTTCGGTGGGTCTTGGTGTTTCCTCTCTCTCTTCTCTCTCTCCTTCTCTTCTCTCCCCTTCCTCTCTCCTCCTCTCTCTTATTCTCCTCCGTCTCTTTTCGGTAAACCCCTTTTCTCCCTCTCTCTCTTTTCTTCCTTTCTCTCTCCTCTCCTTTCTCCCTTGTTGAACTTGTTCTTTTTTTTCCATTTTCAGGATGAACTCTCTCTCTCTCTTCTCTTCTTCCTCTCTCTCCTCCCCTCCTTCTCCTCCCCACTCTTTTAAAAACTCCCATTTTAATAACTCCTCCTCCCCCTCTCTCTCCTCCTCTCTCCCTCTTCCTCTCTCTCTTTTTAGTATGAAAACTTTTGCCCTTTTTAGATGAACTCTCTCTCTTCTTTCTCTCTCCCCCTCTTCTCTCTCCTCTTCCTCTCTCTCTTTGTTCTCTCCATTTTTATAGAAACTTTTCCCTTTCTCTTCCTCTCCTCTCTTCCTTTTTCTCTCTCCTTTAGTATGAACTTTTTCTCCATTTTAGATGAACTCTCTCTCTCTCTCTCTTCTCTCTCTTCCCCTCCCTTCTCTCTCCTTCTCTCTCTTCTTTTTTAAAACTCTCCTTTTTTTAACTCTCCTTCCTCCCTCTCCTTCTCTCTCTTCTCCTCCTCTCTTCCCTTTTATTCGTTAGTATGAAAAACCCCCTCTGCCATTTTTTTGAACCCCTCTCTCTCTCTCTCTTCCCCCTCTTCCCCCTCTCTCCTTTTTCTCCCTCTCCCTCTCTCTCCCCTCTCTGTTAGTAAAAGGAAACTTGCATTTTTAGATGAATCTCTCTCTCTTCTCTCTTCTCTCTCCTCCCTCTCCCTTCTCTCTTTCTCTCTCTCCCATTTAGTATGAAAATCGCATTTTTAGTATGACTCTCTCTTCTTCTTCTCTCTCTTCTCTCTTTTTCTCTCTTCCTTTTCTCCCCCCCCCTCTCCTCTCTGTTTGTGAAAAAAGAAACAAAAGAATTTTCTTTATATGCAAATCCAATTTTATCATCTCTTTTGACGTCTCTATTTAAACCCCCCTTTCCCAATGTTAGATGCCTTTGCAATTTAAGTCACCTTCCTTCTTCCCTCACTGTTCTCACCTCCTTTCTCCCTCCCATTTTCCTCCTTTCTCCTCCTGTTAGATACCGTCCAAATTTAAATAGCCTCCTTCTTTCCTCCAATTTCTCCCTCCAATTCCCCTTTCCCCCTCCCTTTTCATCCCGTCCCAAAAATTAGATACCTCCCTTTTTAAATCCCTCCTTTCTTTCCCCTCCTTCTCCCCTTCCCCCTTTTTCCCTCCTGTTCAAACCCTCACAATGTTCTTTTCCCCCCCCCTTTCTCCTCCAATGTCAAGAAGCCCCGAAGTTTTTTAAAAAAAGCCTCGCAAAGTTGTCGCCGTCGCCAATGTTAAAAAAATCAGCCGTCCAATGGTTTTAGATCAGCGTACAATTTCAGACAGCCCTCACAAGTTTTAATCAGCCGTCCAGCGATTTAAGACAGAGTCGCAATGTCAAAAAACGCCCTCCAATGTTCGATAGCCGTCGCAATGCAAAAATTAGCCCTCGCAATTCAAAATCAGCCTCGCAATGGGTTTGATAGCCCTCGCAATGTCAAATCAGCCGTCGCAAATTTAAGATTGCCGTCCAATGTTCAGATCAAAACCGTCCAATGTCAATAGCCCTCAAAAGTTAGATCGCCCTCAAATGTTAAGACAACCCCAAAAGTTAAGATCAGGGTCAAAAGCAGAAGCCGTCAAAATGTTAGGTTTAGCCGCAAAAGTTAAAGCAGCCGTCAAAAAATTCAGATCGCCGTCGAAAAGTTAGATCAGCCGTCAAAAAGTAGGACAGCCGTCGAATGTTAGGATCACCCTCGCAATGTTAAGATCAGCGTGCAATGTTAGGATCAGCGTCGAAATATTAGGATCCAGCCGTCAAAATGTTAAAGAATCAGCCGTCGAAATGTTATGATCAGCGTCGAATATATTGGATCTGCCGTCAAATAGTTTGGTCAGCCGTCAAAATGTTAGATCAGCCGTCAAAGGTTCAGATCAGCCGTCGCTATGTTAAGATCAGCCGTCAAAATATTTAGGATCTGCCGTCAAAATGTTAGGATCAGCTTGTCAATATGTTATGAGCAGCGTCAAAATGTTCTGATCAGCCGTCGCAATGTCAAGATCAGCCTCGAAATGTTAGAATCAGCCGTCAAAATGTTCAGATCAGCCGTCGCAATGTCAGATCGGTCGAATAATGAATAAAATAGGATACATCCAGAGGTGCTGGTGGGGCCAAGAGAAGTACTGTCCTCAATGCCGAACCAACCAGCTGGGAGCAATCCTGCACCAGCCTTGGAAGGCCTGCGCTGTGTTACATTATAGGGTGCAGGCACAACAGGGCGTTCATTAAGACGTCAAGGGACATAACTGCCTCCCTGGCTGATTGCCAGTGTGTAATGGACTATTGAGATGTGGCTACGACAGAACCTCCATGGAGCCTTCCCAATGGGGTAACTGCCAAATGACTGCAGAGCCTCCGGCGAGAACGCCACGTGAAAGCGATTGTCTTATGCATCCCTCAGCTTTACCGTAAAGTCAGTCTGCTGCTATGTTGTTCCACTAGTATTAAACAGATTAATACTTCCCGTTGGAATCCTGTAAGTCACGTCAGAATTGCGTCACGGTGGGTCAGACATGAAGCGCTTCGACGTATGCAATTTTTTTTTTTTTTTTTTTTTTTTTTACAGTTTTAGTTGAGTAAGGTTGTCTTACATCGCATCACTTAATTGAATGGCATTGATACCAGAGGTTGACAGGGTTAATCAGGATTATGTTTGTGACAAGTAGGCCGACAACGTCTAGTTGGTTTCTAATTTACAACGTACTTTGTGGATAATTATCCTGGTCTGTTCGGCATTGTTTTTTTCAAAAGATATTTTGCAGTTGTGTGGGTGTGTGTGTGTGTGTGTGTGTGGTGTGTGTGTGTGTGTGCGTTCGTTATTTGTTTTTTACGTCTTTTCACCACAAGTGATATTAGACCAAAGTGTGGCGGGAGTGAGTGTATTCTGTCTGTGAGTGTGTGTGGTGTGTGAGTGTGTAAATGTGTGAGGTTATGAAAAATGTGAACACGGCATTAAAAAAAAACCCAGGTAAAAAAAAAAAAAAAAGGGGGGGGAGGAAATGTTAAAAAGTTACATGTAAAAACAAATGCAAATTACAGAAACGTGGGTGGGTGGATGTGTCCCACACCACTAATTACATTTGGAAGAAAAAAAAATCTAAGGAAATGACCTGATGGGGGTTGTGGAAGTAGGGATCAGCAATTTGTAGAACACGTTTGTGTCATATAATAAAATCATCTATGTTTTCTTCCGAAACATTCTTGTGTTACTGAATCAGGTAGAAAACATCGGAGACTTTTACAATGGAATAAAATGTGAATAACTGTGATTGTGCCACCACACAGGCAAGATAAATTTTTGGAGATTTTGTTTTTAAAGCGTTAAATTTTATGCGGAAAAAGGTAAGTTACAAGTCTATGAATAATATAACGGTGTATTTGACACTTTTTCGATACATTTTTAACGGAAATGCAGCTGTATTTTGTGGTAGAGTCTTTTCATCAAACGTCTGCTAATTTTTTTGGGAACCATGCTTTTGTTTCTAGCAGCCTGTAATTTTCATGTGTGATGTGGTGTGTGTGTGTGTGTGTGTGTGTGGTGTGTGTGTGAATGCGTGTGTGGCGTGCGTTGCGTGATGCGGCGCGCGGGTGTGTGTGTGTGCTGTGTCGTGTTCATCTGAAGAATATTAAGGCTGAATCTTTATCATCATCATCGCCTTCATCATCTTATTCATATTTGTATCATTATCATCATCATTCATCATCATCATCAATTGTATCGTTATGTGTTATTGTCATCATTTTGTACTTATTTTTATTGCTCTAATTTTTATTATTATTATATATATTATTATATTAGTGTTGTTGTTGTTGTTGTTAGTTTCAAAGTGAGGTGATTGCCAGTGGCGGAAACGGAAAACAAATGTTCAAAGACAAATTCCTCTTCCGCAGACATTTGGGGGGAAACTAATGGCAAGACTGAAGACTTACGCGTTTCCGAACCTCTTACGTCTTACGTCTTCGTCAGGCAACGCAAAAAACTTTCAAGCACGCGCCAACCTCAAACGAAGAACGAGCAATATATTTATATTCTCACATTGGGTGCAAAATGGACGCTAAATGATATTGTTGTTGTTGTTGTCGTTGATGTTGGTCTTGTTGTTTCAGTACCTGTGAATACACAGAAACGGGGTGACCTTGGTGTAAAACGGACATGTATCCTGAACCACTGATTGGTTTACACTTCAGATTCTAGTATAACGAGTTAGATAGTTCTGGCCCAGTTCACTGTCCGCCTATCTTCTTCTACTCAAGCTTTGGCGATTTCGGTCGGAAAACAAATACGCGATCTTTCGATTGTGAAAAATATTCGCTGCAGATATGTGACCTGTGTCACTTTACATTGGCTGCATGAAATTTACATACCGTATTGCCTGATCCATTACAGTTAACAAGCAGATGTTGCGGAGGTGGTTTCACGAGAGCAGTGTCGCGAAGTCCCGCCAAATTCCTGATGCAATGCCTAGGATATATTGCTTGGATCTCCGAGGAATTCTTCTCAGTTACGGATTCCTTGTTTGGAGCCATGATTTGTTTGTCTCACGTGTGAATAGTTGTATGGATGACAAGAGTCGTCAGGTTGTATGCGCCAGGCGATGATCTCCATGAGGTCAGTTAGTCAGGATCATCATCTTGTAATAGTGCAGGTCTTCGATTCGTGTTCTTGCGATGTCATCCAAAGTCCCCCCCCCCCCCTCCCCTCCCCCCCTCCCGCCCTGGTTTTTGTAATCATTATTTTACAGAAAATGCACACCTTCCGCCTCCTTTTTCCTCTCCTTCTTGTTTTATGTGACACTTTCCGATGTTTTTATAGCAATGTACATGCAATGTGACAGTCAATATATTGCTCATGCACCATCGTAATTGTGAAGTTATTTACACTCTGAGCAGAAACGATGTTTGTTGAGCGATACACAATGAAAGGGCCTTATACCTAGGGGAAGAGAATTGATTCGCGAGCCTTGCCAGTTTCTTTTTGTTATTATTTTCTTTTGTTCTTATTCTTGGTCGTCTGTTAGTTTTATTTGTTTGTTGGTTGGTTTGTTGTTTTTGGTTTTTTGTTGTTTTTACGTCTGGTTTCCATTTACAAATTACGTGTTATTAGTATTTCATCGTTGTTGTTGTTGTTGTTGTTGGGTTTGTTTGTTTGCTTGTTCAAGGCAGTTTTCTTTTAACAATTTGCACTGTGTGGACGGGATTTAATTTTCTGTTTCACAGGCCAGCCGTGGCGAAGGGTTAGCGTCGCGGGCTCCCGGCTGGGGGGTTGTGGGTGCGATCCATCAGGGAGTCATGTGGGTTTTTCTGCCGACCGGCTCCTACCCAGAGTTGAGTTGCTGCGGGACTCATTTGGGAAGACTGGGACCACACAGTCGAGTTTCCATCCCACTTAATGGATGCGTTTTGGGATGAGTGTTGCTCAAATTTCCTGACCAAACACTGCAGGTGCTGTATCTCTCGGCTGGTTGACGCCGGGATAGTCTTATGAAAGGAAGCGTAGAGAACAGCCCTGTCATGTAGTTCAGAACGAAATTGGACATCGTAGCATCATCTTGATACATCATCATTTCATCGATCAGCTTACAAAAAAAAAAATTGTCTCCAAATTCTGTGGCCGACTTCATGCCTGCTCTATGGTGGACCTCAGTTCGATGTCTCTCCACGTCTGTGGCTTGGTTTGGTTCCTTCGGGATCACGGCCCCCCCCGCGTATCGGGAGTCCATGGGGGCTTCACTTCATTCTCAATACCGGTGATCGCTCTCACTAGAGATGCTAGCGCCTCCCGGAGCCTCAGGACGGTGCGCCGTCCCAGCCACAAGAGACCACACACACAAAAAGACACCCGAAAAAACAGGCCGGAGAAACGCCCCCCACGATACCGCGGAAGAGCCGTCCCGCTACGCTCCCTCCACACACCGCACAGCCCCCCGCGCCCCCCGCCCGCCGAGATCTAAGCAATTCGTTCCTTGTCGTCTGTAGGGGTTTAGTAGGTGGTTTGTGTTCCTGCGTTATGTTAGATCAGGAACGGGCGCCACTTGATCTCCACCGATAGTGATTGGCAGCAGTGCAGTGTCTCCTCCGTTGGGTTGCCTCTTGACGATTGACATAGGCTGCTCCCTGTGGTAATTGCCGGTGTTTGCCGGCGGCTGCGGTGTGGGCGACCGGGTGTGGCCTGTGGACGGGGATGCGGGAATGAGCGGCGTGGGTGTACTGCCTCTGAGGTGCCGCAGGAGTGGGGACAGCAAAAAAATGAAATAAAATAAAATTAAAATAATTTTTGTTTCCTGCAGATCACGATTTTGCTAGTGATATTATACATTATTGTTTTTGTATTTTTATTATCTGTTGGGGATCACATGCTGCTTTAACACACCTTTTTTTTCTTTTCTATATAAATAAAACTCCTCGTGTTTTTTTGGTCTGTGGACGATACTTTGTGGTCGTCAGAATGACCCAGCGAAAGTGTACACCACAAAAAACACCAAAAAAAATACATAGCATATGCACGTGATGTCATGAGATGCCAGATACTGACAGCTTGTTTACCTCAATTGTCCTACGGCATGTCCAATTCCAGTTTGTTTGGATCCCTTCCTGGCCCTTCTGCCGTTCCAAACATTTTGCAAAACACCGTCTAATGCGGACCTAACGTAACAGTTCCGGCGTGACTGCCGTGGTTTTAAGCCCGTGTGAGGGAGGAGATGATATGAATCAATGGCGAAACTAGCTTACATACAAGCGTTCGCATGCCGCGTCGCAGATACGTATAAACAAACTAGAACAGACACAGATGGTGCCACCCCTCAATGTTTCAACAAGTTTCTCTCTATTCAGCCTTTTCTTCATACTCCGTTTTATCTTTGACACAAACAAAAGAAAGTACTGTCTGTAGAGGGCCTCAGGTTCAGAGGGAGATCTTCTGGCGCCATTACGTTTTCCAGCATCGGGAAATGGTACGTTCTCGACTGATGCGTTTTCAGATTTCCGTCTGAAAGGTTACCAAAATGTTGACCCTTAACAACCATGTTGTAGATGCTGTTTCCAAGTACGATCCTTACAATCGTGTGAAAGTGTGCGGGATCTCTCTTCTCTCTCTTCTCTCTTCTCTCTCTCTCTCTATCTCTTTTCTCTCTCTCGCTCGCTCGCTATCTCTCTCTCTCTCTCTCTCTCTCTCTTTCTCTCTCTCTCTCTCCTCCTCTCTCTCTCTGTCTTTCTTCTTCTCCTTCACGTTTCACGCTATCTTATGCAATGGTAGAAGGTGGCAGAAGGTGGCAGAGAGGTTAAGACGTTGCGGCCACCAACGTGTGAGAAGTGAGTGGGGTTCGAGCCTGTTTCTCGCCACTTCCTTTCCCAGTTTGAATGACAAATCGAACTGAACGTCAAGTCCATGGATGGGAATCAGACCGTGTGCCTTCCTGCCCCCCCCCCCCCCCCCCCCCCCCCCCCCCCCCCCCCCCCCCCCACCCCCCCCCCCCCACCCCCCCCCCCCCCCCCCCCCCCCACCCACCCCCCCCCCCACCCCCCCCCCCCCCCCCCACCCCCCCCCCCCCCCCCCTGCTCACGTTAATAAAGAACCCACGGCAGCGGTGGCAAAATCGAAAGAGCAGTGGGGGTTCGCTTGCCTGGTTAAATGATGTAGTTGGAAGATAGCCGTGTATATTTCTTACCTAGCCACAAATATTGTATTACTGTTATCGTGTGGCATCGTTTACGTTGGGGATATGGAAGGACAGTATAAACATCGCATGCAATCTATGTGAGAACTGGGTGGAATAGATGAGATAAATGAAAATGAGTGGGGGGGACTGGGGATTAATTTTGAATGGCACGGGAAAACGACTGATTAAGCGCCAGTTGGCTGCTTTTCGGCCGGGCGGCTCTACTTGGGTAGGCAGCCCGTGGTGAGAGTGAGTGTGAGGTAGTGTGTTTATTGTAAGCGCTTAGAGCTTGGTCTGTGGACGAGGTTAGGCGTATATAAATACCCATTATTATATGCAGTCAAAGAAATTTTACGACCACCTTATTACCAACCACCTGCTACCCACCCGTCCTCCTATTCTCAGCCAGCCCAAACAATCCTTTTGTTTCTTTCTTTTTTTTTTGAAAAAAATCTTGAGGATTCATTTTTCCTGATGACAGAAGAATTATGTTGCCTGTGCGATTTACCCAGTCTTAATATTTACGAGATTCTGTGATGCTTCAGTCCTTACAATATGGTTTGCCCCTCAGTAGCAGACACAGTGTACAGTACATCTGTGATATTGATAAAATTAAATATGGGCCATGTTTGACAATCAATTTACGTTCTGTATACGGAGACTAAAAGTAGTAATATCAGAAAGTTAGAAAATGATATATTTGATATTGGAAAGAAAAACAAAAAAAAAAAAAAAGAAAAGAAAAACAACTCATCAAAAATTATTTTTTTAAACACAATGCAAAAGAATATGAACAGGAAAATTATTTAATCCTGGTTCAGATCGAGGACAGACAAGCGTTAACAAGACTTAGGATCAGCGCCCATGATTAGAATAGAAAAAGGACGTATCTTTGATATGTCTAGAGATCAAAAGACTTTGGAATCGGTGCAATTTTGTTTTGCATTGGAAGACGAAGTTCATTTTTCTTGTCACTGTTGAAAAGTTTGATGCCAAACAGAAATATTTTAATGAAGGGCATTATCAATTGTCTTAATATTAATGCTTCAAATACGGTTCCAAGCCAGTTAATGTCGATGGAGAATGCTCATCATTTTTAGGTGAAATTTGATGTATGGTTGTTTTGTTCTTCTATGATAAACCATATGTGTCTAATAAAACCCTGAGGTTTCTTGACAATACAATTTATTCGATTCTATTCTGTGAAATACAAACCACCCACTGAGTAACGAGTGTAATGATAGGTTCAATCATACATGTGCACACTGGCACAAAGGTCACGCAGCATTTACAGTCAGCATGGTCGTGGCCCTGCAGATGTCAAAATTACTGAGATGGAAAAGGTGTATCAAAAACATCAAGGGGGGGGGGGGTGAAAACCAGGGAATGGAAAAGGGGTATCAAAACATCAGACAGTGGAAAGGTGTATTAACAATCAGACAGATGGACAAGGTGTATCAAAAATCCAAGATGATGGGACAAGGTGTATCAAAACATCAAGACAGAGGTGACAAAGGTGTATCAAAACCAATCAAGTACGCTTATGCAAACAACAGGGAGAAATTCTGGATCAAGAAGCTCAACAAGTGTGGCCATGCTGTCTGAATTCATGAGAATATTCTAAGAAAAAGAGCATGGACTTATAAACAGTTTGTGCTGACTACTCTCTCGGCGATTTGCGCAGTCTGTTTCTTTGAGAGAGAGAGAGAGAGAGAGAAGAGAGGAGAGAGAGAGAGGTGTGAGAGAGGGAGCAGCCACGTTTTAATGTTTTCGTTCATATCTTTCCTTAATCGGCGATACAAACAAGGGCAGTTGTCTTTAAGATGCTAGGTGAGAGAGGAAATGTTGTTGTTTTTTTTTTTTATTATTCAATCCTCTGCTTCATTTTTTCGTTTACCCCAACACATGCTATGGTCACTATGTAGCTATAGGCTAAACCTTCGATCGTTGTCACGTCGTCAAATGGTGTGTTGGACCCAACGGCCTTCGGAAGGTGATTGGAGTGCGGAGGAGGTGGATGGGTATGTGTGTGGTGTTGTGTGTGGCATGTGAGGGTTTGGGAGTGAGGGAGAAGAAGGGGGATGGGGGGGGCTCGGCGGTGAAGATTTAGGTGGAGGGAGGATTAGGGGAGGATGTGGGTGGGGGGGGGGGGGGGTGAGAGCAGATCAGCACTAGCCCTCCCCGGGGCCCCCCCCCCCCCCCCCACCCCACCCCCCCCCCCCCACCCCCCCCCCTCCACCACCCCCCCCCCCAACCCCCAAACCCCCCAAAGCAATCTGCTGAGGATCAAAACTGCTTCAACAAGAAGGAGGCGGTAGCCACCACCGCCATTGCCTTCCCATCGTCACCGCGGCACTGTCGTCTCTCTCCTCTTCGCCCCTGACGTCACGGGAGAGGTCTGTGGTGAATTGTAAACAGCGGCTGTGCAGATTCCCCCTGCGCCGTCACTGCTGCTGGCTGTGAGGACTACAGATTGCTGGAGTTCTGCCCTTTCCCTTGCTGTTTGATAGTGGAGGCCCTGGTTGTAAACGTGAGGTGGTAATGAAGTTGGTGGCCTTTCTCGTGACATACATGTGTACGCATGTCCGTGCGTGGCGAAGATGTTCATACCCCAATACCTCCCGGCCCTTCCCATCCAGTTTGGTCTGGGTTATTCATTCTAATCAAAAACATTGAAATAGAAGATCACAGACGCACAAGACAGACTAGAATCACACACGCGCGCGCCCGCGTACACTTACTCTCTCTATCTCTCTCTCATTCAGGAACGCACAACAACACGCGTGCGCGCGCGCGCGCACACACAATATTATATATATATATATATTATATTTTATTATATATCATGGGCGTTATCGGGCCCAATCATTTGACAACTTGTGAGCACAAAGGACGTCAGCAAGTGTCAGAGATAGCCGCCTGTTTTCTTACCAAGCCACAAATATTGTCATTACTGTTTCGTGTGGAAATCGTGTACCGGTGGAAATGGAGGACAGTATAAACATCGCATGCATCCTATTGAGAAACTGGAGGAATAGATGAGATAAATGAAAATGAGTGACTGATATTTGAAGGGCACGGGAAACGACTGAATAAGCGCCAGTAGGCTGCTTTTGGGCCCGGCTCTATTTGGGGTTTAGGCAGCCCGTTGAGTGAGAGTGGTGAGGTAGTGTGTTTATTGTAAAGCGCTTAGAGCTTGGTCTGTGACCGAGGATAGGCGCATATAAATACCCAATATAATTATGCAGTCAAAGAACTTTTTTAACGACCACCTTATTACCACCCCTGCTACCCACCCGTCCTCCTACTTCTCAGCCCAGCCCAAAAAATCTTTTTTTCTTTCTTTTTTTTTTGAAAAAAAATCTTTGGGGAGTCATTTCCTGATGACAGAAGAATATTGTTGCCTGTGCGCATTTACCCAGCTCCTTACATATTTACGAGATTCAGTGTGCTGTCAGTCCTACAATATGGTTTGCCCTCCAACGTAGCAGGCCCCCACAGTGTTACAGTACATCTGATATATTGATAAATTTTAATATGGGCCATGTTTGGACAAATCAAATTTACGTTCATATACGGAGACTAAAAGTTGTAATATCAGAAAGTTAGAAAATGAAAATATTTGATATTGGAAAGAAAAAAAAAACAACTCATCAAAACTTATTTTTTTTCAACACCATTGCAAAAGAATATGAAACAGGAAAATTATTTAATCACTGTTTCAGATCCGAGGCACAGACAAGCTTTAAACAAGACTTCGGATCAGCGCCCAGGGACTTAAGAATAGAAAAAGGGACGATATCTGCATAAGTCTAGAGATCAAAGACTTTGGAATCGTTGCAATGTATTGGAAGACGAAGTTCATTTTCTTGATCACTGTGAAAAGTTTGATGCCAACAGAAATATTTTAATGAAGGGCATACAATGTCTTAATACTAATGCTTCAAATACTGTTCCAAGCCAGTTAATGACGATGGAGAATGCTCAGTCATTATTAGGGAAATTTGTGTATGGTTGTTTTGTTCTTCTATGATAACCATATTGTGTCTAATAAACCCTGAGGTTTCATGACAATACAATTTATTCTATTCTATTCTGTGAAATACAAACCACACTGAGTAAACGAGTGTACCTGCATAGGTCAATCATACATGTGCACACTGGCACAAAGGTCACGCAGCATTTCACAGTCAGCCTGGTCGTGGCCCTGCAGATGTCAAAATTACTGAGATGGAAAAGGTGTATCAAAACATCAAGACAGATGGAAAAGGTGTATCAAAACATCAAGACAGATGGACAAGGTGTATCTAAACATCAAGACAGATGGACAAGGTGTATCAAAACATCAAGACAGATGGACAAGGTGTATCAAAACATCAAGACAGATGGACAAGGTGTATCAAAACATCAAGACAGCTTATGCAACAACACGGGAGAAATTCTGGATCAAGAAGCTCAACAAAGTGTGGCCATGCTGTCTGAATTCATGAGAATATTCTAAGAAAAGAGCATGGACCTTATAAACAGATTGTGTGTCTACTCTCTCGGCGATTTGCGCCCAGTCTGTTTCTATTGAGAGAGAGAGAGAGAGAGAGAGAGGAGAGAGAGTGAGAGAGAGAGAGAGAGAGGGAGCAGCCCACGTTTTAACTGTTTTCGTTCATATCTTTCCTTAATCGGCGATACAAACAAGGCAGTTGTCTTTAAGATGCATAGGTGAGAGAGGAAATGTTTGTGTTTTTTTTTTTATCTATTCAATCCACTGCTCTCATTTTCGTTTACCCCAACACATGCATGGTCACTATGTAGCTATAGCTACAACCTTCGATCGTTGTACACGTCCGTCAAATGGTGTGATTGGACCAACGGCCTTCGAAGGTGATTGGAGTGAGGAGGAGGTGGATGGGTATGTGTGTGTGTGTGTGTGCATGTGAGGGTTGGGGGTGAGGGAGAAGAAGGGGGAGGGGGGGGGCTCCGGCGGTGAAGATATAGGTGGAGGGAGGATTTGGGAGGATGTGGGGGGGGGGGGGGGGGGAGAGCAGACTCAGCACCTAGCCCTCCCCCGCCCCCCCCCCCCCCCCACCCCCCCCCCCAACCCCCACCCAAAGCAACTGCTGAGGATCAACGCCTGCTTTCAACACAGCAGGAGGCGGTAGCCACCACCGCCATTGCCTTCCCATCGATCACCGCGGCCTGTCGCTCTCTCCTCTCGCCCCTGACGTCACGGGAGAGGTCTGTGGTGATGTAAACAGCGGCTGTGCAGATTCCCACCTGCCGCCGTCACTGCTGCTGGCTGTGTGGACTACAGATGCTGGAGTTCTCTCCCTTTCCCTTGCTGTGTTGATAGTGGCAGGCCTGGTTGTAAACGTGAGGTGGATGAAGTTGGTGGCCTTCTCGCTGACATACATGTGTACGCATGTCCGTGCGTGCGAAGATGTTCATACCCCAATACCTCCCCGGCCCTTCCATCCCAGTTTGTCTGGTGTTATCATTCTAATCAAAACATGAAATAGAAGATCACAGACGCACACAGACAGACAGACACACACACACGCGCGCGCCCGCGCTACACATACTCTCTCTCTCTCTCTCTCATTCAGGAACGCACACACACGCGTGCGCGCGCGCGCGCACACACAATATATATATATAATATATATATATATATATATATATATATATCATGGGCGTATCGGGCAATCATTTGCCCAACTTGAGAGCGACAAAGGACGTCAGCAAGCTGGTCAAGAGATCCAGACACAGGCTGAACCAAGAAATTGTACCCCTGCAGTGGCAAAGCCCTACGGGTCAGACGAGTCGCCTTAAAAGTTGCTCGACTGTAGCTACGTAAGAGGCCTGTGATCTGTCTCGAGGACAAAGCGACGTCCACACAAGTACTTGAATAGCTTCTCCACAGGCCCATGCGATAGCTTAGCCCTCCCTTTCTTGGCTGCCACGGCAGGAATGTATCTGTTCCGCTGGTCAGGATGTGTGCGGGTTACCTTTGCTGACATGTTCTTCCGCGTGTCATTCACCTTCCCACCACGCTGTTTGATTGAGCGTAGAAGAGGGATGTACGTACTGACTTTAAGGGACAAGAGCTTTTGTGTATTAACTGCATCAAGCGGAAATATACTGTGTCCCACGGTCACTGGGAATTGTCTCTGGGTGGCCGACGTGTCTTTTTGCCACACCTACTGTATCAATAGACCTGGGAAGAACTGCTGGTGGAAAAAAAAACAACCAGGTAGCCGCATCAATGATTGTCAAGACCCATCTGAATTCATTGTTGTATGCAGGAGAAAAAGATCCAATAAAATCCACAACAATATATATATATATATATACACAGAAGTATAAACAAAGCTTGCTCTTATGTCTTAGATTGAATAAATAAGGGGAGATAAGCATTCATATCTGCAGTGGTAAATAATTCTGCCGAACTAACAGTATGTGCTTGAGTGGGTGAATGGTAAAAAATAAAATTAATGCTTCTCAAAACGAGCCTTCAGTAAACTTATAATCTCCAAGGGGGAGACATCCTCCAATAGGGAGGGAAACTCACTAACATATAACTCCTGGTCAGATACCGATATTTCGAAACCTGATCGTTTCTCCTCAGTGACCGCGAAGAGTGATAATTTGACTCCTCTGCCTTTTCAGTTTTAAGAAGAATGCAATCCCAGAAAAGGCTGGTGTGTAATACCGTAGTATGTTTGTTGAGTTTTCAAAAAACAAACCAAAGGTGCCACCTAAGAAGCAAAAGAAAATCATAAAGAGCAAAACAAGCTACATTTTCTTGTGAAAAGTAGAAAATATAAAAAAAGAAAACCTCTTAAGACACACGTGCTGAGGGCCAGTTTTTGGAATGAATCCGCAAGGGACTAAAATACACCAAACTAATAAATTCCAAGGATAAGTACCAAGCACCATTCCAGCAACTTAGAGAGAGCAGCTTGGTGTTGCTTGGTGTTATATATATATATATATATCAATAAAAGCCATATTTTAAACAAGAACAGGACGAAGATTCACTTTTCGTTTTGTCTTCTGGCAAATGGCAATACTCCCTGACCGTCCTGCGAACCCTCGGCCAGAAGAACGATAAAAGGATCTCGCTGAAGGGTGCGTTGCATGTCACTGTGACCTGCGGCAATGCCGTCATGGGCATGACTTACGTGGCGGCGTTGAGGAACCAAAAGTTACCCGGTCACAGAATGGGTGTCCTGAAAGAAGCGCTACAAGACACCATCAGCAACGGGTGTAAGGAACTGTGGCAGGAGCCCAGCGGGATAATGTATCTGATTCACCACTTCTACAGACTACGAGTTCGAGTCTTCACTATCATAAGCCTGAGTCAGTAATACTACAAATATCACCACGACAGCTTCGAGTCATCATTTCTACATTCCTGTGTCAAAGGTATTAGTATTTTACTACTACAGGCCTAAGTCATCACAACAACTGCTATAATTACGACAGGCCTGTGTCAAAGGTGTTACTATTTCACTACTACAGGCCTAAGGCACCACTGTTACTATTTCACTACTACAGGCCTAAGTCATCACAACAACTACTATGATTACTACAGGCCTATGTCACCACTGTTACTATTTCACTACTACAGGCCTAAGTCATCACTGTTACTATTTCACTACTACAGGCCCAAGTCATCACAACAACTACTATGATTACTACAGGCCTAAGTCACCACTGTTACTATTTCACTACTACAGGCCTAAGTCACCACTGTTACTATTTCACTACTACAGGCCTAAGTCATCACTGTTACTATTTCACTACTACAGGCCTAAGTCATCACTGTTACTATTTCACTACTACAGGCCTAAGTCATCACTGCTACTATTTCACTTCTACAGGCCTAAGTCATCACAACAAGTACTATAATTACTAAAGGCCTTTCAAACAGTCACCCCTGTCACTATTTCATCGCTACAGGCCCAAGTCATCATAACAACTACTATGATTACTAAAGGCCTTTCAAACAGTCACCACTGTTACTATAATACTACGACAGGCCTGAATCACAATGCCTAAAAGCGTGAGTTCTATCTACTTCGGCGTTAAGCAGCTGTTACTACAAGTCTAAATCGTTGCTATGAGAGGTGTCGGTCTCCACTACGGCAGACTTGAGTCATAACTACTGGTGTAATTACTACTACAGGCCTGTGTCACCATTGGTTACTACGATTCTGACAACAGACCCGTTTGGTCATTCGTTGTTGACATTTTCAATACCATAGATTTTAACGCCGCTACTACTACGACTACTACTATTGCTGCTGCTGCTGCTGCCGCCGCTGCTGCTACTGCTA
This sequence comes from Conus ventricosus, assembly GCA_018398815.1. Lineage (NCBI taxonomy): Eukaryota > Metazoa > Mollusca > Gastropoda > Neogastropoda > Conidae > Conus > Conus ventricosus. Next base: position 17,142,205 of record CM031615.1, read on the forward strand.
CTACTACTACTACTACTACTACTACTGTTGTTACTACTACTACTTTTGTTGTTACTACTACTAACTATTACTACTACGACGACGACGACGACGATGACGACAACGACGAGTACTACGACTACTACTACTATTACGACGATTGCTACTACTACTACTACGACTACTATTACTACAACAACTACTACTACTACTATTACTACTACTACTGCTGCTGCTGCTGCTACTTTCGTTACCCTTACTACTACTACATAAAAAGATACTGCTGCTGCTGCTATTTCTACTCTTGCTACTACAACTACTACTACTCCTACTATCCTATCCTAATGCTGCTGCTGCTGTTGCTATTGTACCACTACGACTACACTACTACTGCAACTACTGCAACTGCTACTACTATTACTACTACTACTACTACTACTACTACTACTACTACTGCTGCTGCTTACTTCTACTGCTGCTTCTACTACTGCTGCTGATGCTGCTGCCGCCGCTGCTGTTGTCGTCCTGGGTCATAACCACTACTAGTACTTGGGATGTGTCAAGGAGCGTGAAACCTCTCACAAAAGGCATTAGACGCTTGGAGGCAAAGGGACGTTGTACATGGTATACAACTAGGTAATAGACCAATTAACCAGGGTACCTTACCCATCGCACACGGCCGAACTGTGATGAAGGACGTCGAAGCGGTCAGATGACAGATGACACCTAGGAGAGATTTTTCGGACCTGCCCGGTGGCGAAAGGGGGAAGGGATGTAACCACTACGACCTCGGCGCTCCAAGTGAGCGTTAAATGCTCAGTCAGCTGAGGTTCTTTTGTAAACAGTCAGTGAGAGCAGGAGTTTTGGATTTGTTTGGATGGTATTGCCGTGGGTCACTGTGTTGGTTCTATTGTCAGGCTGGTTGAATGCGTGTGGAGGTTGTAGTAGCCCTCCTTAAGATAATTACTGTGTTAAATGACCACCGAAGTCGGCGGGAATTTTCGATGTCCATCTGGTGCTAAGTGTGTGTTTGCTAATCAATTAGGTAGGGGTGTGTGTAAATGCTGATGTGTGGGAGAATGTAGCGAATGGAGAATTCGGGGAACTTGTGAACTAGGGGTTTGAGAAGCAGTGTGGACAAAGGCATGGCCCGAAGGGGGATCCTTTGTTTCCATCCCTATATAAACTGAGGGAGAACAACGTGAGGAAGAACAACACCAGGAGAGAGAGAGAGAAGGAAAGGAGAGAGAGAGAGAGAGAGAGAGAGAGAGAGAGAGAGAGAGAGAGAGAGAGAGAGAGAGAGAGGAGAGGAGTGAGCAGGACAGAGAAAGGGTCGAGAGAAACGTGGTCTGGGAGATAGAAGGGACAGCTAAGTCTTAGGGTTGAAGACAAGCTGGAGAGAAGAAAACTAAGTTTGAAGCCCAGAGGTGGGTGAAGACAGACAAACTGAATTTAAAACCCAGAGGTGGGTGAAGAAGACGAAGAAGAAGAGTTCTACGTCGAGATCCCAGAGACGACCACGAAGACCCAGTCCTGAAACCTGGAGCCAGTCAACCAAGGGCGTCACCATCAAGCAGTGCTGAAGAAGACTTGAAGAAACTTGTTCAAGAACTGTGGTGTGGTGTGAAAGCGTGGTTGTGTGTGTGAAACCTGGCCAGGTAAGAAGTCATTTTATTATAACCCGGGATTAGGAAGTGTTGATCTTTTGTGTGTTGATTTGTGCATCTGTGTAATTGGATATTTCATGTTTGATTATAAGTAGCATAGAAATTGTATTTCTTGTGCTCAGTCGTGTTGGGAGAGAAACGAATGCGTGACATCCCATTCCCAGAGAGAGGTGAATGTTTGGTGTGTGCATGAGTGTGCATATGCGTGTATGAGTGCAAAGATAACCTTGGTGTGTTTAAACCTGACTAATAATACATCAACTTAGTGCACTTAAGCAATACCATCACGATTTCCCCCGTCCTGGACAAAGTGGCGAGCCTGCCAGGATTGGTGGCCCAAATTAGTTTCAGGAGGGAAACAAAGTGGTACTAGAGTAGTACTGGGGCGAAGCGTCCACTAAAGGCAATTTTAATTAGCTCTTCTAATTATTTCCTTTAGTTCTTTGAGTGTTGAGTATTGACTTGTGTGTAGGGGTAGTTGTATTAATCAAGGTCGTTCAGAGAAACGAAAAACAAGGCTGTAGTCTTAACTCTCACAGAAGCTGTGGTTTAAGATTAAGGCTCCTTTGTGTTAGGAACATTTCCACTGGTTGGTGTACTCGTACTGTTTAGTAGATAAACCGTGTACCAACTTTTCCGGGTCTATAAGAGTAACTGTTTGTGGTGCTAAAGCATATCAGAAAAAGAAATGGCTGAAGGAAGTTTTACCCCATAGAGAAACTAGTAAGTTTGGGGAAAGAAATGGGATATACAGGAGATGAACTCCGTAGATTCATTGAAACTCAGCAGAAGACTGAGAGAGATGAAAGGGCTGAAAGAAGGAAGTTTGAAAAGGAGCAGCTTGAGGCTGTCAAAAGAAATCTAGAGGCAGAAACCACTGCGTCAAAGGCTAAAGCAGATGCAGAGAGTGCAGCTGCCAGAGCAAGAGCAGATGCAGAGAGTGCAGCTGCCAGAGCAAGAGCAGATGCAGAGAGTGCAGCTGCCAGAGCAAGAGCAGAAGCTGAATCAGAGATTCTATCGAAACAAATTGAGTTGGAAAGAATAAAGTCTGAAAATCACAGTGAAATGGACACCAGTTCTGAGTCAGTAGGCCGCAGACTAAGTTGCGCACCTAGACTTAAACTCCCACTGTTCAGAGAAGAAACTGATTCGATCGATGCCTATATCAGTCGGTTTGAATCGGTTGCCGAGCACGAGGGCTGGCCCGAAGATGACTGGGCAATAAACCTGTCTGCCTTGTTGACAGGTCGTGCGTTACACACAGTTTCCACCTTACCCAAAGGTGATCAGAGGGATTTTGACAAGGTGAAACAGGCAGTACTAAAGGCATATGATTTGACTGAAGAAGGTTTTAGGCGTAAGTTTCGCGAGGCGAGAATCGAACAGGGTGAGACATACACACAGTTCGGAGTTAGACTGTATCACTATTTCAACAAGTGGGTAGAACTTAGTGGAGTAGACAGTGATTTTGAAGGCCTCAAGACACTGGTAATGAAAGAACAGATACTCGATGGTTGTGGGACGGGCCTCACAATCCACATTAAGGAAAAAGGTGCAACCACAATAGCTGAGGTACTTCAGACGGCAGAGACTTACCGGGGAAACGGCGTGATTTACCTGAACAAGAGGAAAGCCCGGAAGCATATTCAGAGGATAGCAGGCCAGCACATGACTCACATAATGAGTCAGTGGTACACACCGTAGGCCCACGGCGTCACGTGAGCAAACAAGGGTGAAAACCAATAGCCATGTGGCTAGGAATGAGCGTACCTGTTTTCTGTGCGATAAGACAGGGCACTTGGCTAGGGATTGTATATTTAAGTCACAGAAGGCAGCAGCAATGAGGATCAGGCCAAGAGAGAGGCAGGTAGAAAAAGATGAACAAGATGACAGTGTTATTTTGTCTGGGGTTGTGCTGTGTGTTCACAGATTCAGGCGATAACATGGATGTGCACAAGGCAGAGTGGGGGACAATGTGGTTAATGTCATTAGAGACTCTGGGTGCACTGGC
>CM031615.1:17151499-17176499 GCA_018398815.1 Conus ventricosus
AATATTTTCCCATTTTTGGGGGCGGGTTTTACAAGTCTAACGGGGGAAGCCGTATGATCCACAACTGAAATTTGGTTTTAAATTGTGAAAGTCCAAAGTTTGGGGGTTTTAAAAAACGCTCCTACATTGAAAGAAAGCATGTTCAATTATTCAAACTCCTTTTTTAAAATTTTTTTTTTAAATTTATAAAAAAAAGATGCGAACTATATAACCCAAAACAAAACAACGTGTGCCCTTAACTACCATTGACAATAGGCCGCAATTTGGGGTTTGCCCTTAGAGAAATTTGGGTTTAAAGTTATGTGGGCAACATATCTGAAAGGGGTCAGAATAACGGTTAAGTTAATGGCGAAAAAGGCATCACGTAACATTAACAATCCCAGGCTACTAAAACTTTTGTTTTTTAAAAAGAAAAAACTTACGATTTGGCTATTGTTTAACAACACGGGCAAACCCTCAAAATTATAAAAATTTCCCCAGAAAATAAAAGGGGGTACTTTTTCCCCTAAAAGGTTTGGCTCAAATTTTTAGGCTTTAAAGCGTGACAAAGATTTTTTTTAGTACGAGAATGTTTATCTTTTTTTAAAGGAAATAAAACCTTTGTTTTTCTCGTAAAATTCCATTTTGAGTCTTTTTACAACGTTAAAACAGTGCAAAATTTTTTTGCCGGTTCCATCTCAGTTCTAAAGGTTTTTGCTACCAACGGGGGCGGGGGGTTTGCGATTATCATTTTATATCGTTTGACGGGACAGCCAATTTAAAAATTTAAATTTGGGGAACTAAAAATTCTTGGGATGTAAAAAAAAAATAATCAAGATGGAAAGTAGTTTTTGTTTGATTTATTTAAAAAGCTAGAAGTAGAAGAGATACTGGAAAAGTACAAGGGGCCAGTCCCGCGGAGTTATAAAACTTTGTTAATTTTAAATTTTTTTTTTTAAAAGTTAAAAAAAAGATGTTAAACTTTTTAACCAAGAAAAGAGGTGTGTTTTTTAACGATCCAATTTTTAATTGGCGCGGGGTTGTAGGATTGCCCTTAAAGAAATTGGTTTAAGTTATGTGGGGAACGTATCTGAAGAAACCCCAAAAAAATTGGATAATATTGTAACGGGGGGGAAACAAATTTAAATAATGTGCAAATACCGATGGTTACTAAAAATTTTGTTCTTTAAAAGAAAAATTTGCGAATATGGTTATTGTTAAAATTAACGAAAACAAACCTCGAAAACCCTATACATTTCCCACTAGAAGAAAAAAGAGTTCTTTCTAAGGGGTTGCAAATCTTTGGCTTCCGCGGGGGAGCGATAGAACTTTGTTTAGTTTTAAGAGAAGGTCGGGGAATTTGAAAAGGGGTAATCCTTCTGATTTTTTGTGAACCCCAAAGTTTATGTCCTTCAACAGTTTAAAAACAGATACTAAAATTTTTTTTTGTGGTACCCGTTACAGTTCTAAAGGTTTTTCCAAATGGGGAGGATTTTGCATTATCGATTTAAACTCAGTTTGGAAAAAAAAAGTGAATTTAAAAGAATAATTTAAAGGACCTTAAATATTTGTGTAAAATATAAATCCCCGCGGAAAGCAGTTGTTTGTTCTGATTTTTAATGGTATTGAAAAAAAGAGCGCTCTGTAGTCATTAGGGTTTTTTAAAATGTGTGCGTGCGTGGGCGGGGGGTGGGGCGTGTGGGGGTTTTTTTAATTTATTTTAAATTAAAATGCGGGTCGTTTTGCCCTGGTTTAAATGCATTGCTTTGAGGGCAAAACGCCCCTCTACACTCAACACAAAACCCCACCAAACAAACAACAAAAAAAAAAACCCAAAAAACAAAACAACAAAAAACCCAAACAGCCGCCAAAGCATTTTCCCGAATTTTAATAAAAAATTTTTAAAAAATCACAGGATTGTTTATTCTATTGGGGGGCCTTTCAAAATTGGCCCAGCCTGAAGCAGGTAGCGGGCAAAGAAACAAACAATAACGCAGCCAAAAAGCGGGCAGGCACAAAGGTCATGGGGCCCGAAAAAACCCGAAACAGCATGTTCTTTAAACTTATTTAAGCCGCTTCTTTTACTTTTTTTTAAAACCCGAACATGCATGATCTTTTATTTATTTTTTGGGAGCCGCGTCATTTACAAATTTTTAAAACCGTCATGCATGATGGGTTACTATTTTTAAACACTTGTCTAACAGTACGCACACACAGTGTGATACTTCTGTTGTTCTGTTGTTGGGTAGTCTCATTGGGCCTTCTGTTTAGCCTTGGCAGCAATTAATGCCATCTGTTCATGTATATTCTATTCTCTTCTAGTACGCGTGTTCTTCTTCTGTCCATAATGGAGTAGAAGGTTGAGAAGCGGCTTGCACTTGTTGAGCCATGCCTACTGGAAGAATTAAACTAGTCTGTTGCTGCTTGCGATTCACAAATTTCCTTATTTAGTTCTTGTGAAGAAGGACTACCTAATAATTCTGCTTCTTAACAAGAAGAAACACTATCGCGAGACATGAAATCAAACAGCAGAAACACAGTTTTTAAAGTCAAACCCAGTTTTCCAAGCACGTCTTCACTGCTCGACGCCACACTAAGAAATGACAGAACAGGCTGCTCAGCTGCTAATGCAGACCTGCCTACCTCATGTTATGCTCATCAGTAATAACCACAGAGATTTTCAGTAATTTTGCATTTTCCTTCAGAATTCCACAGACGCGTAATACACGGCGTTTTTGAACAAATAATGTGTACAAAACTCCAACTACATTTTTAACATTTTAACAAAAAATATAAACAGTAAAAAAGGAACAAAAACAACAAAGCAGAATTAAAATACCTTGGGATGATGGCTGATGACAACAGACTCAGGACAGAGTTTCAGGTCAATTCAAAGGTGATATACTTGACAGTTTGTAACTTACACAGCAGTCACCACAGATGACACCACTGATGAAGAACCTAATGTACAACCCCCCCTCCCCCCCCCAAAAAAAAACTACAAAAATGTGTGTGTGTGTGTGTGTGTGTGTGTGTGTGTGTGTGTGTGTGTACGTGTGTGTGTGTGTGTGTTGCACTAAGCCTTGTATTGTGCCTGAGAGATTGCTGAGTCTGGAAACATCCTTTTCATTTCGCCACTATCTTGTCAGCACAGCTCAGGGACAAGTTGTTTCCGCAGATCAGCTCACACAACAGTCTTTCTGCGTTGGTGATCTTCCGTGTGTGGGTCTGACGGCTGCTCTCGCTGGATTTCGTAAACAACGATGTGATCTTCTGACTGGAGGCACTGGCAGCTGTCTCTTTGTGCATTTTCCCTGAGATATGGCGCTTGCAGTCATTTGCTCCCCCATGTCCGATGGAGAAGTCTGAATTGCACACTGAGCAGTATACAAATCCAGGTCCAAAGTTTTTTGGATTGCAAAAGACAAGGCCAAGTCCGCGTGTATTTACTTCGGAACACTTGCTTCTTCGCCTTCTTCCGTTGTGGCACAGTGGTTTTCGAACCCTCGTCGTCGGTTTCATGCAAACGTTTTGAAGATTTCTCCGCCATTTTCACAATCGCCGGCAAAAAATCGTTGAAACTTTGTCTTACAATGGCTGAACAAAAGGCTTCGAATGGCGCGCACAGATGTGATGGCGCGTCGTGTTGGCCCACAGCACCACATTGACCAATCGCAAGTTCCGAACCATCTGTGGTTTCGGCTTGAGTCAAGGGAAGTTACTCTGTGGTCTCGGAAAGGTCTAGCAGTCGACAATTTTTCGAGTCTGGAATTTGCGTAGTTTTTCAATTTTCTTTTCCGTAATTTCGCACGGAAAATCGTACCTCCGTAATGGGGGGTTAATTTCCGTAAGATACGGACGATTACGGAAGGGTAGGCAGGTCTGCTAATGTCACGTGATTTAAGCCCAGCCCGGCAGAAATGACCTCATACTCCCTGCCATTGGGTAAGCGCTCATCGTGCGATGAATACAATGAGTCGCATTGCAGTGGTTCGCTGTTGGAACACTAATTGCAATTTATCGATTTTGCCGTGTCGAGTAACGAGTAACAATAGCAGGACCATGTCAGGACAGTAATTGCACTTTATCGCTTTGCAGTATCACGTAACAACAGCAGCAGGTCCAGTCTGTAGTAGAGCAGTCAAACCATATAAATGTTAAATGTTTAGTTGATTTTATTTCTCGGAGAGCATGTAAATATGTGAGTTCACGATCACCAAATCTATCTAGCACGTAAGCCCCCCGTTTTAAATTAACGATTTGGTCGATTTTTAGAGGTTTTGAGGCGTTAATTTTAGTGTGAAAACAGGTGTTAAAATTGGCTAAAACTGATATGTGATGGACGCGAGTTGGATGTGAAAAGGGGGTTTTCGTGCAAAATAAGGGTGTCTGAACTCACATATTTACATTCTCTTCAGCATGTTGTGTGCTTAAAGATGAAACTCGTTTCTGGACAGCTGCTTCAGATTCCAGCTGTTGGAACTGAAATTTACCGAACGCGATAAAAAAAACATGCCTGATCCAAATTTGTATAAACTATGCCTGGGTGTACCCCCTAGAAAAGACAACCTACTAATCCATGTCGCAAAACAACCACATGACGTCATGAATAGCAAAAGACAATAGCGGCTCCCTACACGGGCACATATAAATGGTGGTCTAAGCGCTGATTATGATTTGTCATGATAGCGATTAATTACCACAGACCTTTAAGGTTTCTCGTGATAATTAAAGTCCGAGTCCGAGTCTGACAGCACACGCACGCGCGCCCTCATAAACACACATACACACACACACACACAACACACACACAATCGCAAGCGCGCACGCAGCACATATGTACACCCACACACACAAGCAACAACAAAAGTCTTGCCGAACACACAAATAGAGAACATTATACTTATTACGCTGTCACGGGCCAGTTCCTTTTCCTCCTTTCTTTTCTGTATCTTCTCTGTTAATTGTTTGCTTTCGCTCATACGCCTTTTCTGTTAGCTCTATCTACCCTATTTAAATGTATTTTCTTCTTCCCGTCTCCTTCACCCTGTCTACTACAACTGCCTGTCCCCTTCACTTGAAATGCGATATTCGCCCAGTCCACTCTTGTCACGTAGGCCAATCACTCAAGCCCACTTTGTAGAAGCTGGCCGCGCATGCGCCTGTGTTTGTCTTGGGCAGAATGTGGTGTTTGCTATAGGTGTGAGTGTGTGGGCTGACACAAGCCCCCACTAGGGAAGTGTGTGGTCTTGCTTGAACACAACTTAGCAGTTTTTCACCTGCTGTTACCCACTGAGTATTGCCTATTGGCGTCTCTGGCTGAAGATCCAAGTATCGGACCTGCCACCTGTAGGACAGACGTGGACGCAGACCGTAGGGCCTGCACGGAGACCCAGCCGTCCCTACTAGTGCTTCAGTGGGAAGCCAGGGCACTCTGCGCTGCACAGCGCTACAGCCGTCGGCCGGATTGCGTGTGCCGGGGCAACATCGCAGTGAACCTACTGCTGCGGCCGCGTTCCTGTTCCCCTCCTTCTTGAGGTGAGAGGTCTTCATCGCCTTGCTGTGCTGCCCCCACTCTCTTCAACTGTTCTTACTACAGGAGGGGGGTAGAGCCTTTCCACGTTTGGCTACCAGAAGTCCGTATTCTCCAGTTGGGGGGCGGGGGGGGGGGGGCGGGGGGGGGGCCCTTTTTGGAGAATCGAGCTCTTCTGTGGAGTCGTCGACTGTGAAGTTAGTATGTGGCTGCGTTGTTCTTTCTTTTCTACAAGGACTGTGTTCGTTCATGTTTCTTCGCTGTTTTTCGCGTGAACCCCAGTTCCAACTTGGCGTGTCCGGTCTTTGTGAAAGAGTTCAAGTGTATGACAGCAGTAGTAGTTTATCACGGTTAAGTTAATGTTTCTCCGACATAGATTATGAGTGATATTGTTTGTGGTGTTTTTTACACACGTTATTGGTAACTTGTTGGGGGGCAATTCTTTGCAATGATACAGTTACATTTTGTGCTGGTTTTGAACCATTTGGATAGTCACTTGTTAAGTGATATTGGGCTCCAATATTGTATGACTCTGTTTCTCTTCTCTTCTATTTTCCAACCTGTCCTCTTTCCTTCTATCCTTCTAACGTTACTCTCTGATATTTTTTCATTTGAGAGAGTGTGGTTGGATTGTTATGTATATGTTTTTTATGATGGTAAAAAGAATTGAGAGTGTACCCATGTCTTTGTCATATGCTGGGTGATGGAGCATATAAGGATCACTAACCCCCCCCCCCCACAAAAACAACCACATCCATTAATGGAGTTACATTGGTGAGATGGCGGGGTATCGGTTAAAGAAGGAGGTTTAGGAGGTTTGTGGGAGGGTGTCTCTTCTTGTGCTGTTCCGTGAATGCAAGGGTAATGTTAGCTGGTGGGAGTGGGAGTTGGTGGAGTACCGGGCTAAGCCAGGACCAGTCCACAGTAAGGATTAAGTAGCGTTGCCGCCTTTTGCTGAGCGCTCTTCCAATCCTCTGTTGTACTCTACTTCTTCTCATCTTCCTCCTCTCACTTTCCTCTATTTTCAATCTCATCATTTTTATTTTCCCGTTTTCCCGGCTATTTTTGTGATTTGTCGTGATTACCATGGCCGAGTCTTTAGAAGGAGTCATGACTCGTCAGCGAGGTCGCTCAACCTACGCGACGCGAACCTGCCGCCGAGGATCCAACAGTCACTTCAGCTTCCGTCCTACGTTCGCGTCCTTGGATTCAGGAGTGTCGACCCAGTACACCTCGACTCCTGTGAACTTCCTCTCCAGTATCGTATTTCGACTGTTACCGCACGTTAACCAACACTACTCCTGGGTTTTCGTTGCTTACGCCGTCTCGCGTCACGGACACAGTGATGGCAGGGAGACTTTCCGACTGACGATTCGATGAGAGCTTGAAATAAGGGCCTTAGGGGATCGCTTGCGACTCACCGTGAGCAGCTTCCTGCATATGTCCCCAGGAAAAATGCGTCGAGAGAGCCTTAGACTGGAGCCTGTGCGTGAAGAGTCCAGAGACAGAGAGCTAAGTAGAGAAGAGTTCCCAGATTCAGGATGCTCGGAGAGAGAGTTGGAGGAGACAAGAGGAGCTAAGTGATAGAAAGTTCAAGAACTGAAGAACTTAGATGAGAGGCTGAGTTTACGTCAGCAGAGCTTGCGGAAATACAGGCAGCAGCAAACAGGACAGTAATAGTAAATTTGAGAATATGTTGGATAGCACAGGCTCTAACTATAAATTGAGCTGACCCCATGCGACGACCACACCGATATCGACACATACCTGGCACACTTGAGCGAGTCGTCACCGCTAACGGTGCCGAAAGAAGTCTGGGGAAAAAAATCTAGGTTTAGCACCTCAGCTCGAGGAAAGGCAACGCAATTCTTGTCAGCTAGAATCCGAACAGCGTACTGATACTATGAAGTCCTCAAGAAAGCGCTCCTGGAAGAGTACAAGAGAACCCTAGATTTCTACCGCGCAAGTTTCGGAAGCCCGCAAGGAAAGAGAAGTCCGCCGAACCTGTCAAACAGTTGCCCCGGCGCAATCGATGGTGTATCTGGAGCGGTGATCGCGTTTGGGGGCTTGTCCTGATACCTTGAAGTGCCTGTACGACCTGATTCATAAAGAACAGCTAGTAGGAACCTTCACTGGCGAGTTAGCCTACCTTTTTTTTTCTTTTTGTCTTTGGAAAGAGACCCAAGACGCAGAGGGAGCCGCTGATTTGGCCTTGCACTTCACCTCGGAGCCAAGGGAACTAAACTGAGCAATCCGGTGCAGTCATCAGCCGACAGCCAGTGACGAAGGTGGTGGAGGATGGGGGAGATTTGGTGTATTGCAAGTAGCAGTAGAGGGGGATGGAGGTGTAGGATTATGTTGGGGGGGGTGGAGTAAATGGGTAGGGAGGGCGGAGTAGGGAAGATTGTGCGAAGGTATATATAAAAGAAATGAATAATTTAGGATGTGAAGTGAAACAAAGAGGTGGTAAAGTGGCAATCAGGTAGGTCATTTTTGTAGGATTGACCGCACAACCAAATTAGCAATGGGGACAGATACAACTACATGGGAGAAGTTAACTGATGTAACGGTTGTCCACATAGCCACGAGTGCGAGAGAACATTCAACCCCGGGGAAATGTCGAGTCAACGCCAAGCTGCAACTGTTGCAAGGATTGCGGAAGTAAACTTGTTTCAACCGAAATTTGTCAGCCTCAGACACACAGGCAACTATGCGGATGTGGAAAATGCAGACTCGGGCTCCTCCGGCAAATACCCCACTGCAGTGGTAGATCTGGAATCCTTCACCATTGTGACAGAGTGATCGCCGTCCGTGTCGAAAGATTAGACCAGAATGTCTTCAGTCGGGAATCAGGTCAACGATAAATGAGAATAGCTGGAAGTTTCTCTGTACCCTCGACGTGAAACTTATAGCAGGCGAGTGCAGACCCAGGACAGAAGAGAGCGGAAGACAAACCCGTCCAACCCGTTCCTGTGATTGACATTCTAGTCAGGAAATAATGACTGCAAAGTTGCAAACACTCCAGCCGGAGATCCACCATGTCAACTGCTAGCAAACCGCGCGTCAAGGCGGGACGAGGACCCGAGGGGCGCGAACTGTCTTTCCGCTTTGCCAAGGGAATCTCCAATAGTCATCTCAAAGGATGGAGAGAGGTACACACAAGAATGTGTGCCAACATATCTCGGCAAGACTGTGCTACTGATCGCTCATGATACCCCAATGGAGGTCACCTAGGCCAAAAAACCAGAGGGCGGATTTGGTCATCGTTCTAAGGCAAGTTTGTGTAGCGACGTCCCGACGGTATTGCCAGACTTGCTTCCAGTGCCAGAAAAGTGTCTCCAAATGGAAGGTCCCGAAGCACCGCTAGGAAGTTTTCCTTGGGGGTGGTTTTGTAGACGGAGACTCCATTTGACAAAGGTTGGGGTCGATCACGTTTGGACCAATCAAGCCAGCAGCAGACAGTGGAGCACGTTTTTCGACCTTGTCCAGGTGGGACTTGCTTACGAGTCACCCCGAAGCAGTCACTCTCAAGAATATCGAGCGGAACGGTCGCCGAAGCCCTTTGGACAATGTGGACCAGACTGGGGTTCCTTGAGAGTGCTGTCAACCAAGGGGTCGAATTCACGGCAAGAGCAGGCTGAAGGGACGCACGCCCCCCCCAAACCATGGCTGCATGAAATGGAAAGTAAGAGAGGTTCAACGTAACGTTTAAGACAATGCCCCAGCCGCTGTGCAACTGAGGAACGACGAACTGGATCGCAACATACCTGCGTTGCTCTTCGTGTATCGTGAAGTTCCCCAGGAGAGTACTGGTTTTTCCCATGTTGAAGCTGACTCTAGCGGAAAACGTTCGAGGCCCCATGGCTATATCTTGAGAGATCTGTGTGACGAAGGAGCACCAACCAGGACAGGAAGTTCCTGCAGGACAGTACCGTGTTCGACCTCGCAACAAGATCGAGCAAACCTGTAGATAGCCAAAGAGCTTAAGCATGGAAGGAGAAAGACAGAAGAAGTTCTTCGATCGTCGGGCCGAAGCGCCGCTTCTTCAAGCCAGCGACCGTGTGTTTTGCTTCTGCTTCCTTTAAGCACAACAAACTGGAATTAGCTTGGAGGGGCCCGTTGACGTTGGAAGAAAGGACTGTGACAGTGACTACATAATCATGGTCAGCCAGAAGAAGAAATATATTCCCATGTCAACCTGCCAAGGGATTCATGGAACACCTGCTTCTCTATCGTCGGATGGCCGACATCAATGAGGTCCAGGAAGAACCGCAGAATGTTCAGACTTTCCGACTGATTCTTCCTCTCAGGCAGAGGAGACAAAGTAAGCTGTGAATATTAGGACCCAGCCTTTCCAGAGATTCATGCCAGTATCGGCGAGATCTTGTCCAGCATGAGGAGGTAGTTACGGATCTTCCGCTGAGAACCTCATCACACCAGGTGCACGAATCAAGTTTGCATGCAGGGCCAGCCGATAAGGACCAAGCAGTTATTCCACTTCCTTTGCGACGTCTGATCATACCATCGCAGAAGGAAGTGAAGACGATGCTAGAGAAGGATTTATTGAACCGTCTTCATCCCCCTATAGCTCGCCATAGAGGAGTTTTAGTTTTTGTTGTTTTTGGGTGTGTGGTGGGTACGGGGGTGAAAAGGGAGGCAAGGAAGAGGGTGTGCTGGGGCATTTGACGAAAGGAGAGATAGTCCACAGGAGTGTGGGGTTAGGGATTATGAGAAATTGAAGTATTGGAGGTAATGTTAGGGAGATTTTGGTGGGGGGGAAGGGGTAAATGGAATTATAAAAGCTGGATCATTTAAAAGGGTTACTGGCAGATCCACATGGCAGAGGAGGACAAACCAAAGACAGCCTTTTACCACACTGCAGGGATTTTTTTCAATGGACGTTGATGCCTTTCGGTCAGAATAACGTCAGGAGCCATCTTTTCTCGGATGAAGAGGTCAACTCCAATCGACCGCTAACAACCCAAAGTAGACAACGTTCAAGTACGACGTGCAGAAACTAACCTCGTACAAAGGAACTCGCATCAGCATTGTCTGAAGCTAATAAATGTCCTACACAGTGGGAAGCCAATAGTCAGCTCGTCGACCCATTGGCTTCATGGGTAAACACGCATCGATGCGTCTCACGGACCTGAGGTAATAGTGGGTCAATTCAAAATAATGCTCGGCCAGAACCGCGATTAAAACCCATAAAAGATCAGGAGATGCCTGCGTGCCTACAACGAAGAAGGCAGATCAGAACCTTCTTGGGCACGTCGATTCTACCGTCGGATTCATCCCTCATTTCGCATACATTGCGCTTCCACTTACGGATGCTACAGAAGATGACATCCCAACAAGGTCGATGGACTTCCTAAGTGCAGACTGCGTTCGCAAAGATTAAGGAGAAAAAAAAACCCCCTCTCGTCAAGAATCAGAGTGTTCATGCCTAGGCACGAACAGCCGTTCGTCCTTCGGACTGACGCCTCTGACCCAAGTACTTGTGAGCTTAGCTGCTTCAGATCATGTCCAAGGACTCAGATCGTCGCTTGCCGCCAGCAAAAACGCTTGCCAGCCGAAGGAACTACACAACCATTGAGCGAGAATGTTTGTTCAGTATCTGGGCAGTCAAGAAATTATAAGGTCCGTCTTGTACGGGGATCTTTCGTGTCCAATCAACCACAAGCCCTTTGGAACCATCTGGAAGGACTGAAGTCAACCATCAAGAGGTTGATGTGCTGGCTCTTGCTTACGAGCCCTTAAAAAAATATGACATCCTGTGAAGGCCATTCAGGGAACGAGAACGAAGGGCAGACTACTCTGCCGTCTGTATGTGAGAATCCGGGATCAACTGGTCGTGTTTGTTCGACTCAACTCTTGGTTTCGTCTTAAGGGGAGTATTGTTTCCCCCCCCCCCCCCCCCCCCCCCCCACCCCGACCAAACGGAACCAGTGTCATTTTCCTCCTCTCTTTTCTGTATCTTCTCTGTTAACTGTTTTTGCTTTCCGCTCATAGCGCCTTTTCTGTTTACTCTATCTACCCTGATAAATGTATTTTCATCTTCCGTTCTCCTTCACCCTGTCTACTACAACTGCGTTTTTTGGGTGTGGGGGGGGATTCCTCCCCTTCACTTGTAATGCGATATTCGCCCAGTCCCACTCTGTCACGTAGGCCAATCACTTCAAGCCACTTTGAAGAAGCAGGCCGCTCGTTGGCCTGTGTTGGTCATGGCGAGAATGGTGGTTTGCTATAGGATGATGGTGTGGGCTGGCCCTAGGCCCCCACTAAGGGAATGTGGGTTCTTTGCTTGAACTCAACTTAGCAGTTTATTCCTGCTGTACCTCTGAGTATTGCCTATTGGCGTCTCTGGCTGAAGAGCCAGTATCGACCTGCCACCTTAGGACAATGAGCGTGGGACGCAAGACCGTATGGCCTGCCCGAGACCCAGCGTCCTTAACCTAGAGCTTCAGTGGAAGCCAGGGCACCTGCGCAGCACGAGCGCGACAGCCGTCGGCGAGATTGCGTGGTGCCGGGGGCACATCGCAGTGAAATCCTCGCGCTGCGTGCCGCGTTCCTTTCCCCTCCTTCGGAGGAGAGGTTTCATCGTCCTTGCTGTGCTCCCCACACTCTTCTACTTTCTTACTACAGTTATGGGGTAGAGCCTTCCAGCGTTTGCTCCAGAGTCCGTAATTCTTCCAGTGGGGGGGGGGGGGGCGGGGGGGGCGGTGGGGGGGGGGGGCCTTTTTGAGAATCGAGCATTCTGTGTAGTCGTCGACTGTGAATTAGTAGTGTGCGGTCGTTGTGTCTTCCTTTTCTACAAGGACTGTGGTTCGTTACTTGTTCTTCGGGCCAGTTTTTCCGTGAACCCCAGTTCAACTGGGCGTGTCGGCTTTGGGAAAGAGTTCAAGTTGTATGACAGAGTAGTAGTTATCACGTTTAGTTAATGTTCTCCGATCATTGTTATGAGTGATTATTGGTTGTGTGTTTGACCACGTTGATTGGGTTACTGGTTGGTTGTCATTCTTTTGCAATATACAGTTACCTTTGTGCTGGTTTTGAACGCATTGATAGTCACTGGTTAAGTGATTTGCTCTACTGATTGTATGACTCTGTTCTCTTCTCTCTATTTTCACTGCCTCGTGCCGTCTATCCTTCTAACGTTAACTCTCTGATATTTGTCATTAGGAAAGTGTGGATTGATTGTTGATAATATGTTTTTTGTGGAGTGATGTAATTAAAGAATTGTGAGTGTAACCTGTCTTGTCATAGAGCGTGTGGTTTTGCGAGTTGGGGACATAAAAGGGATCACTATCCCATTTCCATTAGGGGAGTTACATTCGCCCGCCACACGCTTGTATCAAGACATGCGTTCATGCCCACAGTATGGCACCGCGTCATGCGCACGTGCATAGGACACATACACCCACACACACACTTACACACACACTTACACGCACGCTTGCACACACACACACACATCACGCACGCACGCACGCTCGCAAGCACCCCTCACGGTCACACATTCGCTGCGCGCGCTCACACACACAACACACTCACACACACACACAAACACACACACACACACACACTCACACACAACACACACACACAGACACACACCACACACACACACTAATTAATTCTAAAATAATCCATCCGGTAATCAATTTCCTTCTGCTGAAAATGAATTATGGCGAAAGCTTCTATTTGCTTCGCCTGTCCTGAGGCATTATTTACTAGTGCAGGGAGTTGCGGAGTGTCGTGTGGGGGGGGGGGGGGGGGGGTGGGGTATGTGGCGGTGGGAAAAAAACAAGTACAGTCAATTTGAGGACTTCCGTGTCCAGTGTGAGTCCCAGAAGCCAGTATAGTGCCAAAACACTAACAAACAAACAAAAAAAAACCAACAGAACAAAGAAAATCGAACTCGCGACATTCGACAACAAACGCGACGCCCTATGAGTGAGCTAACCAGGGTAGGTTCCCATAGAACATGAAGGGACGGGGAAGGGTCCTAACACCTTTATCCTGTTGCGCGTGACATAGGAACCCTCCCCCCTCCCCTCCCCCTCCTTCACCCCCCCCCCACCCCACGCCCGACAGCCTCATCCCCTGTCCGAACCTCCCTAAAGCCCGCTCGCCGCAGTATCAATGAAGGGACAGGAAGGGGAGAGAGAGGACGATGTGAACGCGGCATGACAGACAGACAGACATACCCATCGTCTCCAGGTAGTCGGTGGGTCCAGAGAAGTATCTGTGGCTGAACCTATTCACCCTGGCGTACTTGTCCACCAGCATGTGTTCGGCCACCTCGGCCTGCACCATGTCCACTGTGTCCCAGCCCTCGATGTAGGACTGCACCGTGGGGATCTGGTAGGGGAGGAGAACGTATAAATGAGGGGGGGGGGTTAACACTTAACAACTCTTATTTTAACGCTCGCGCGGGCTCGCGTGCGCGCGCGCAAGCAAGCACACACACACACACACACACACACACACACACACACACACACACACACACAACACATACACACACACACACAGGACACCACTTTTGTCATCTACACACACACACACACACACACAACGACACCAACTTTTATTAACACACACACACACACACACACACACACACACACACACACACGCATACCTCACACACACAAACACAAACATTACTACCATCTTTTATTCACACATGCACACATATTACCACCAACTTTTATTCACACACACACACACACACACACACACACACACAGAGCCACCAATGCTCACACACACAAACACACGCACACACACACACAGAGCCACGAATGCTCACACACACACACACACACACACACACACACACACACACACACACACGGGCCCCAAACTTTCACCAGTTCTACCTGCCTTTTGCATGGTGGAGTTGGTCTGCCTGATGACGAACTGCAGCAGCTCCAAGAAGTCGGACTTGGGAGGGAAGAAGGTCATGAGATGCTCGTCCAGGACCAGCTCCTGCTTCAGCAGGGCACTGTCAGGTGGTAGGCCTCCGACAGGTGCTCTACATAGTGGCAGACGCTCCGGTACACCAGGTCTTTTAACTAAAAGGTCAGCCGTCAGATTAGAAAGCAGCTGGCATGTGGCAAAAGCGCAACTTGTTTGCACGCTGCGTTAATAATAATAATAATAATGAATACTTATATAGCGCCTGTTCTCGGCTAGAGACTAAGCTCTAAGCGCTTTACAATCCACACTCGTTTACACAACGGGCTGCCTACCTGGGTAGTGCCGACTGAAGAGCTGCCAGCTGGCGCTTCATTCAGTCGTTTCCCGTGTCATCCAGTCGGTATCGTTCAATATCGATCATTCATTTTCCTTACTTCCTTCATTCTTTCCATTTCTCACGCAGGGTGCATGCTTTGTGTAACGTGTCATCCATACCAACGGCCAAACTGGCCTACTCTTCCGAAAGTTGGCGATGGGATTTTACGTGTGTGCAAGATGTTATGCGTGCGTTTACACCCGGAATCTCGGTTTATAGTCTCATTCGAAAGACTGTGTGGGAAATGGAGTCAGAACCAATGTTAACTCCAAGGGAAAAATCCCCCTGTACCGAAACGGCCCGGCGGAGGTTCGAACCCGCAACCCCAGGATCACCAAGACTACGAGTCCGGCGTTTCTACCAACTGAGCTATTACGGCTCCCGTAATAGTTTAAGTTAAACATACACAGTGAGCAGACGACTGTTAGCATACATACAACGGCGCATTCTGGCGACGAATCAGGCTCAAATTTCGGGTTGGGATACAGCGGCTTATGCTTTAGAATAACGAATAATTCAGTTGTTGGTGTGTGCATTTTGCGCGCGCGCACACACACACACACACACACACACACACACACACACACACATACGCAATCGCACACACACGTACGCGCGCACGCACACACATACACGCACGCACGCACACATGCACACACACACACACACACACACACACACACACACACACACACACACACACACACACACCACACTCAAACGCACGCACATGTCTGAGAGGCAAACACAAGTATGCAACCATTTGTAGCAAAATAATGATGACAATTATATTGTAAAATTGATGATGGTAACGATGATTTAAAGGCACACAGCTTTTATTCACCAATAGTCTCAAACTACAAGTACACACACACACACACACACACACATATAATTTATATATATATATATATATATATATATATATATATATATATATATATATATATATATATATATACACACACACACATAAAAACAAGCAATAAATAGGAAATATTGCACTAAAACTTATAGCATAGTATCTTTTCATAACATCATAATTAACGGATTGGAAACACAACTGGAAATGCCCGGCTCAAAGAGACAGAGAGAGAGAGAGAGAGAGAGAGAGAGAGAGAGAGAGAGAGACAGACAGAGAGACAGAGAGAAGCAGCAACAGGGACACAGGGAAATAGCACCGTTCACCTACACCCAACCCTCCAAAAGACTTTATACTGACCTTGTTGGACATGAGAGTTTCAACGCATTTGTAGAAAGAATTTACTCTATCAGGTCGCAGGCCTAGGGCTTTCTTGTCACTCATCAACGCCGCCACCTCAGAAACCAACTGGTGACAAGTACACGATTATCAAGTGCGTGTGTGTGACTGTGTGTGTGTGTGTGGTGTGTGTGTGCGCGCGCGCGCGCCGCGCGCGCGCGCGTGTGTGTGTGTGTGTGTGTGTGTGTGTGTGTGTGCGTGCGCACGCGCGCCGTATTGCTGGTGTACGTGTGCACAGATCATACCAAGCAAGCTGGGGTCAAGTTGCTTTACGCATCTATTTATATATGCCGAGTGCAAACAGCAACGCTCGAATATATACTGAGAGGCAATGAAAACGCAATCCCCATTTCGTCCCCGAAAAATGTCACCTCAGCCAAAATAATGTGAATTATGCACGAGGCATGCAACCTAGCACGCGTATGTTGTATTGCGACGATCTGTATTGACAGGCACAGTTGGGTTCATGACGTCATGAGTAAACCACTCCAACACATCTTTTACTGATAACTGCAAAACACGTGCAACACAGGCATACTGTGATTGCATGCAAACAGCCCATGACTGTCCCCTATAAAAACACACATTGGCGTTTTACTGACACTCGTACGCACCATGCCGCGGTTAACTACAGACCAGAGAAATCAAGCCATTGGCATGCTGAGGGCAGGCACTGCTCACATCAGGGCTGCACAACATTTCAATGTACACCCATCAACCATAACCCGTCTTGCGACTCGGCACCAAAACACTGGAAGTGTAAACGACCGTCCACGCCCAGGCGTCCAACGTGTGACGACGGCACGACAGGACCGCTACATTGTCACGCAGCACCTCCGGAATCGTTTCCAGCCAGCTGCACAAACAGCCCGCAACACTATTGGGACTAGAGAAAGACCAATCAGCAGCCATACCGTGCGTCGGCGTCTGGCAGCAGCAGGGCTACGGGCACGTCGACCATACCAAGGTCAGATCTTAACCCATCGCCATCGACTAGCACGCCAGCGATGGGCTGCCGCAGGTGGCTTTCTGGGGAACAGGGTTTGGGGGTATGTTGTTTTTTCGGATGAATCCCGGTTCAATGTCTCTTTCCCGGATGGCCGTGATCGTGTGTATCGACGTCAGGGTGAACGTTTCGCGCAACCCTGTGTCATTGAGCGAGATCGTTATGGGGGTGGAGGGGTAATGGTCTGGGGTGCCATAAATGCTCAATTTCGATCGGAGCTTGTGTTTGTGCCAGGCAACTTGACGGCAAGGCGTTATATTGACACTGTTCTTGAGCCAGTTCTTCTTCCTCTCTGGAGACAGCATGGTGGCAACAGACTAGTGTTTCAGCAGGACAATGCTCGACCCCACACAGCCGTTCTCACACGAAATTTCCTTCGGACAGCAATGTGGATGTCATGCAGTGGCCCTCCGTGTCCCCAGACATGAATCCCATTGAACATTTGTGGGACGAACTTGGACGACGTGTGCAAGGTAAGCAGAATCCCCCAACTACCGTTGCTGAGCTCACCCAAGCATTGCAGCATCACTGGAACGTGATACCGATCCGTATCATCCGTCGTTTGTGCGCTTCAATGCCCCGACGTTTGCAAGCTTGTGTTCGTGCTCAAGGGGGACACACCAGATATTGACAGTGTATTCCTTCTGTCGCGCCTAAATGGGCTTCACTTCAGGCGAATGTGCACCTGTTATAGGCAAACTAATGTACAGTGGTCGCACTTTTGTCACACGTATTTGCTTTGATGTGTGTTTGTTTCATTTCAATAAAATTGTCAGTTGACAATGGAATTGCGTTTTCTTTGCCTCTCAGTATACATCTAATTCCACGGCGTGTAGTCGAGTACATTTTTTTAAATAGACGGTTGTCGAATGATCAGCCCGGAAACAGTGACTGCGAGTCACCCAACAGCAGTGGTTGGCTTGACAAACTGTCATGTGCGTGTCTTCTTTAAGTTTGTTTTTGTCTTGTTTCCGATGACAGGGTTGTGGAAGGTGGAATGAAGTGGGATTGGGGGGGGGGGGGGATGAGAAGCAGTGAATGACATCGATCACATCCAAGTGGGCGGAGGAGAGGGGTGTGTTGCGCACGGTCCTGTATTTTATGGTGTCCCTCCGGGCTGGACTCGGGGAACGTCTTAAATAGTTAAAAGTCATGGCTTAGATACAAGCTGATAACATCCAGGCTTTTGGCATTTCATAACTGCGATTTTTTTTTTCCTGCATGCGAATATCTTAAATTTTAGCCTAACATATAAATACACTGGTTTATAGCAAATCAACACAAAAATCCGTGCTAGAACGAACCGCTTCTTGCAATTATCAAATGCCGCTGGCTAACCTGCCGCAGGAAATTTTCTAAAAACTTGTACAAGTGGACTTGTGCTTTCAGTCCTGATACATGACGGCATTGGAACCAGCTGTCGTCTGTTCGTTATTTTTGAATAAGCACACTTTGTTGCCCACGAGCGAACTCAAAGACACCGAACACACTGGCACTAACACCAAAATTAACGGTGGATACAGAGCGGATGATGCACGTATAAGCCTGTGCGACAGCGCTTATTGAATTATAACGAATGTAAGTATGGCAATGACCGCATTGCGCTGATAGTCTTTAATCGGCACGCTTTTTACGACATTCTTTTTTACGACATCTTGTAACTGCTACGTTCTAAAAATAGATACAATGCAGAAATATGCTGGTAAAGGGAGACAATATTCACGAGACCTCAGAGGCACTACTGATAATACAATTGAAGGCCAACATTATGAACACAAACACTCTAATGCAGTACATTTACAGATTTACAGAAGAGTAATCACTATGCTCATAGTTTGTGTTTTTTAAGAAAGAAAAAAACACACCAAAAAAAAAACGAACATAAAATTATGGTGATAATCGAGGCCATGAAAAAGAACAGAATAGCAAATAAATTAACGATGGGAGCGATGAATGGTAATCAGAATTAATGTAATTTAATACTTGCGTCGTTCTCAAATTATCCTCACTCTTCTCCAGATCCACGATGATGCTGTTTTTCAGACCTTCAAACTCCACCACGCCATCCTGTCTGTAGCCACCAGGAGGAATGAAAACAAATAAACAAATTGATCATTTTACAGCTTGTACATGCTTTGGTGATAATGTGCCAAGGCCTCGTTTTTCTGGTTCAGAGAAATTATCACGCACGCACGCACGCACGTACACACACACACACACACACACTGAGGGAGAGACAAAGCGGGAGTATTACAAACATCTTGCGGCCTTGACTGACCCTGCAACCAACGAAAGCAGCTTTGCGGTAGACATCTACAATCTGTAAGAATACACAACCTGTTCACACACACACACACACACACACACACACACACACACACACACGAGAAGAAAATCATTTATTAGAATTGACCTTCCCGCGTGTGTGAAGACATGCTGCCACTGTAAGTGTGACTGAACTAATCAAACCACCTATCTACATTTACTTGAAATTTCAGAATCCTGAAAAAAGACAGAGAGCTAGCTGTCCATGTTGCACACTGCCTAAAAGCTCGTCCAATGTAGCACTCGACCACACTGTATCATGTAGCACCATCATCACACTGTCTTATTTGTTGACCACAGACACTGGCTTCTTCCAGTCGAGAAACGCGCGCTGCTTCTCTTGAGTCAAACGATCGGGCTTTTCCATGCCTATCGTTTCGCCTCAAGTCGTTTTACCCTCTTTTTGATCTTGGCAGCATAACCTTCCCTCCACCCCACCGGTAAATTCTTATCTGCTGTTATTTTGTCAACAGGATGGGATTCCTTTCGTCATTCATAAAGCCTCGACTTGTTTAGTTGATGCTAAATGAAAGTAAGCACACAGTGTTCTTCATCTTGTTCAGCCAAGTGACCTCACTTCTGCCACCGTTGTGTTCAGCGCTCGGTTTAAAGGCTGTTCTCATAGGTTTCATTGTGCAAAGGCCGTACTATAAATGTGTTTGTGCTTGTTGAAAAGTGGCAATCGATCATTATTCATAAATCAAACGACGAGGCAAAGTTAAAAGCTTCCGCTTTAAAGTATTTAACCTCAAAACAGCTTGTTTCCTAGCCTGAAAACGATGTTTTGTTACCAAAGACATGACGGCTCGGCGTTTTTAAGACCGGATTGAAAACATGTTAACCTGAACTCGCTTTTGAGCACACACACACACACACACAAACACACACACACACACACACACACACACACACACACACACACACACACACACCCTATCTCTCTCTCTCTCTCTCTCTCGATATATATATATATATATATATATATATATATATATAATATTATATATATATATATATATATATATAAAGAAAAGGAAAAACATTTTTAGCGAAACCAAACAAATCAACTTGTAGTAAAAATATTTAGGCAAAACGAACCTAGGCAGAACGAAAATGTGCTAAGCATAAGTAGGCGAAACGTTTGTAAGCGGAAAAAAAAAGAAAAAAAAGAAAAAGAAAAAAAGAAAATGCCCCATGGTTGTACCCTGCTGCAAGATGCTCCACTAGCGGTCGAAATGCCAGCAAATGTCAGACCTGTACTTGGTGATGTCGACCAGCACGATGTTCCCGAAGAACTTCTCGCACAGATCCAGGACGCCTCTCATGGCAGGATGGGTCAGGTGCAGTTTGTCCAGGATCGCCCGCCTGTTCTTCCTGAAGTCCTCATGCCAAGGGCGGGAGAAGTCGAGACCCCTGCACAGGGGACACAACTGCGGTCACGCTCCGTGCGATGGACCGAGCGAGCACAGCCCTCTTCACAACTTATTCCCCTTGGTTTACATGGTTACAGTATCGTAGCACCCATTGCAGTGAATTGGCCAATATCCCCTCAGTTTAAACAGCTTACTCATCAGCGTCAACCCTTGATCTTGTTTTCGTTTGAGGAAGAGGTGCATGACATTAATCGTTTAATGTTAAAACATACTGAAAACAGCTTACGTTCCGCTGGCCATAACTAAAAGCTTATAATGACCAAGGGGTTTTCACAAGAAATAATTGAAATCTTAAAATGATTGTAACTGGCTGATTTGCGAATCAGCACAACTAATGTTTTGATGTCATAGACACACATACAAAAAAGTTCACGTTTATCAAAGTTTTGCACAACGAGTCTATGAAATGTATATATGTATAAAAGAAAAATCTGGCACTTCCTAACTGTATCGTTATTCCCTTACAAACATAAATCGGCAAACATTCACTTAGCTTTAGGCCGTTTACGTTGAAATTCCGCGGGCTTAACATTAAAGTATGCATTTGAATGCGTATCTTATTATCATATTTTGAATTAGGTGGCGTCATCACAGTGTACCACAGGTCCCCTGACTATCCCCTCTCTCATCCCCTCTCCCCATCCTCCAACCCACCCACCCCCGAAAACACACACACACGCGCGCGCGCGCACACACACATACACACACACACACACACACACACACACACACACACACACACACACACACACACACACACACACACCTCGTGCCGCGCTTCCCTCACCCATTCCCTCTCCTGGAATATTTATCCTCGCGCGCTGTATTAGCGGTTTGGGTGAGGATCAACTCTGAATGAATGAAAACACACTTCGTGCTCCCAGACTGACAGACACTCACACAGGTTCCGTGGGCGGCGGTCCTGCCTCCTCTCCCTCCAGGAAACGGTTGTTCGGCGGCACGATCAGCACATGTTGAACTGAAAAGGAGCATCCATCCTGGGGACTTCAGCATCGATTTTAAATGGTTATGCCATCTGTGATGTGATATGTTGTATCGTATACAGGACCCGGGCACAAAATATGGGGAGACTGTGTCCCAACAAGAAAGGCTCAGTTGCACAGAACATGACAGGGATCAGGAAGAGAGACACGCTCGAACAAAACCCTGGATTTGACAACAAATGTGATACACGAGTGTAGTGGATAGAAAGAAGGGATTCAAACAAGAATGAAGAAGACGACAGAACGAACTGCCAGTCTGATGCATGAAGTGGGGAAAAAACCCACCGCCCACCCACAATGAACTAATGAAAACGTAATAATAATCATTATTACAATCATTATTCATTGTTATCATTACGAACTGCCAGTCTGATGCATGAAGTGGGGAAAAAACCCACCGCCCACCCACAATGAACTAATGAAAACGTAATAATAATCATTATTACAATCATTATTCATTGTTATCATTATTATTATCATCGTCATCATTATTATCATTATTATTATCACTTTTATTATTAATATTATTATAATCCCCATCATCATTATCATCATTATCAATAGTAGTAGTAGTAGTAGTAAGAGTAGTAGTAGTAGTATAGCGCATAATCTCGGTCAGAGACCAAGCACTGTTGCCTACTCGGGTAGAGCCGCGTGAAGAGCTGCGCTGGCTCTACATTCAGTCGTTTCCGTTTCATTCATTCATTCATTCATTCACTATCAGTCAATCAACTGTCTCCCTTCATTCTTTCGGTTTATTCACGCAGAGTGCACGCTATGCGTAATGTGTCAATCAAACCAACGGCCAAGTTGGCCTTCCCTTCCGAATGTTGGTGATAGGACTTTACGTGTATACGTGATGTTGTGCATACGTTCACATACGGAGGCGCGGTTCATAGTCTCATTTAAAGTACTTTTGAAAGGAACGTATTGTCAGAAACGATGCCTTGATGGCATCGCTAACTCTGAGGGTAAAATCCCGCTATGTTGGTGGAGATTCCAGTCCTCAACCCTCATGATCTCCAGAATGACAAGTCTGGCGCTCTACCAACTGAGCTAGTTGGGATCCATAATGAACGATGACGAATGATCATTGTAATAACAGTGAAGATGAGAATGATGATGACAGCAAGACATCAGAATAATGAAATACATAACCTGATTTTAACCTGAAACAATTAAACATCGGAACCACGCGTAACTCCGATCTCTCTCTCTCTCTCTCTCTCTCTCTCTCTCTCTCTCTCTCTCTCTCTCTCACACACACACACATACATACATAGATACACGCACAGAGCCACAAATGCTCTCTCTCTCTCTCTCATCTCTCCTCTCTCTCTCTCTCTCTCTCTCCCCACACACACCATACACCACACACACACACACACACACACACACACACACACACACACAGACACACACACACACAACACACACACACACACACACACACACACACACACACACACACACACACACACACACACACTCACGGACGCACGTTCGCGCTTGCTCAAAAAGAAGAGGAAGGGGTGTGGGATAATTTGAAATTAACTATGGAAAAACACTTGATTATATACATTTTCATGAATTAAGAGAGTAAGATCTATCTTGCTCGGTGCCTTATTTCTAGCTTTCACACAAACACATTCGCGCAAGGATGCGAGAGAGAGAGAGAGAGAGAGAGAGAGAGAGAGAGAGAGAGAGAGAGAGAGAGAGAGAGAGAGATATACCCATGTGTTTCTTCATGCTGTCTGTATACAGCTGGCGGATTTCCTCGAACAGTTCGTCCCGACAATTGCTCAGGGCGGGCTTGTTCTGGAGGTGCCGAGGCAGCAGATCCAGCATTCGGCCCTCGCTGTCGGCCCGCAAGGGGCTGATGGGGCACTCTCCACAGCCGCCTTCCGCAAGAGGTAGGCTGTCTGTCAGCACATCGACCCCCCAGGTTAAGCCTTTGTCAGCTTGTCAAGAGGTAGGCTGTCTGTCGCACATCGACCCCCCAGGTTAAGCCTTTGTCAGCTTGTCAAGAGGTAGGCTGTCTGTCAGCACATCGACCCCTCAGGTTAAGCCTTTGTCAGCTTGTCAAGAGGTAGGCTGTCTGTCAGTACATCGACCCCCCAGGTTAAGCCTTTGTCAGCTTGTCAAGAGGTAGGCTGTCTGTCAGCACATCGACCCCCCAGGTTAAGCCTTTGTCAGCTTGTCAAGAGGTGGGCTGTCTGTCAGCACATCGACCCCTCAGGTTAAGCCTTTGTCAGCTTGTCAAGAGGTAAGCTGTCTGTCACGACATCCATCCCTCAGGTTAAGCCTTTGTCAGCTTGTCAAGAGGTAGGCTGTCTGTCAGCACATCGACCCCCCAGGTTAAGCCTTTGTCAGCTTGTCAAGAGGTGGGCTGTCTGTCAGCACATCGACCCCTCAGGTTAAGCCTTTGTCAGCTTGTCAAGAGGTAAGCTGTCTGTCACTACATCCATCCCTCAGGTTAAGCCTTTGTCAGCTTATCAAGAGGTAGGCTGTCTGTCAGCACATCGACCCCCTCAGGTTAAGCCTTTGTCAGCTTGTCAAGAGGTAGGCTGTCTGTCAGCACATCGACCCCTCAGGTTAAGCCTTTGTCAGCTTGTCAAGAGGTAGGCTGTCTGTCAGCACATCGACCCCTCAGGTTAAGCCTTTGTCAGCTTGTCAAGAGGTAGGCTGTCTGTCAGCACATCGACCCCCCAGGTTAAGCCTTTGTCAGCTTGTCAAGAGGTAAGCTGTCTGTCAGCACATCGACCCCCCAGGTTAAGCCTTTGTCAGCTTGTCAAGAGGTAGGCTGTCTGTCAGCACATCAACCCCCCAGGTTAAGCCTTTGTCAGCTTGTCAAGAGGTAGGCTGTCTGTCAGCACATCGACCCCTCAGGTTAAGCCTTTGTCAGCTTGTCAAGAGGTAGGCTGTCTGTCACTACATCCATCCCTCAGGTTAAGCCTTTGTCAGCTTGTCAAGAGGTAGGCTGTCTGTCAGCACATCGACCCCCAAGGTTAAGCCTTTGTCAGCTTGTCAAGAGGTAGGCTGTCTGTCACCACATCGACCCCTCAGGTTAAGCCTTTGTCAGCTTGTCAAGAGGTAGGCTGTCTGTCAGCACATCGACCCCTCAGGTTAAGCCTTTGTCAGCTTGTCAAGAGGTA
>CM031615.1:17181499-17203999 GCA_018398815.1 Conus ventricosus
CTTTCTTTTTTTTTTCAACTAATCTTTAAAAAAAATGTTAGCGAACCGCCAAAAGAAACGTGGACAAACGAGTCACAAGACAAAACACGACGCGTTTCGACCTCTTAGGTCTTCTTCAGACAAGACACAAACAAATAGGACAATGAACATGAACATTTTTTTAAAAGTCTAATATCTGGAATAGGATCAACAATACTTGGAACAATCTCCCAGAGTCAGTGGTTTCTGCGCCATCAGTGGATGCTTTCAAGAGAAGACTGGATGAACATTGGAAAAAATCTACCATCATTGTATAACCCTATTTGCCAAGAATAACTTCTGGAAAACTGAGCTTGCACGCATGCTAGAAATCAAAGTTAGAATTAGATAGACGAATAGGCTCTTTAAAAGTAGAGCCTCGATCGCTCTTAATACTATACTATACTATAGTCTATACTATAGGCTATATACTATACTATACTTTACTATACTATACTATACTATACTATACTATACTATACTATACTATACTATACTTATACTAATATCACCAAGTGTGACTAGACTCTAATTAAAGAAACTCACTCACTCACTCTTCCTGTCTCATAGATAACTCACATGGTTTTCAGCAGTAGCCTCCTAGTCTTTTCTGCCTTCCGGTGGGTGTGGAGAGAGCTTTCTGGCAAATCGGTCTATGCCGTCTTTCGGTTGGGCCCGAAGTTTGTGGGCTGGAGATAGGGCATTTTGCCTCCGGGCAGAAGGTCAGCGATGTTCACTTTGCTCAGATCTTCGCCTGAAGACATGCTAGGCCCAGCTTTCAAAGAGTGCTTCGAACCCGTCGACATCGTTTACTCTGTTTCTGCTAGAAAGATACACTACGAACAAGAACGTCCAGTCAGACGAAAGAGTTGTGCTTTTTTTTTTTTTTAAACAATTGACGTCAGATTTTTCTTTCTTTCTTTTTAAAATGTCGCCTGCTGATGACGTTTTTTTGTTTGCTTTTTGAGTCACATTTAATCTATTTTGTTGAGAGCAGTAGATGTGAATAACAAGCTGAGGGGGAAAAAAAAATCTGAAAATTTTGTCCGCTTTCGGATTTTGTCAACTGCGCCTCTTTCTTTTTCACTGTGTGTGTGTGTGTACGTGCGCGCACGCGCGCGCGCATGTGTGTGTGTGTGTGTGTGTGTGTGTGTGTGTGTGTGTGTGTGTGTGCTAACTATGCCTCTTGTCTCTTTACCAATGCAACAGCATTTTGAAATCGTCAGGATTCGATGGCAAACCGAATGACAACCCGGGGGCTGCTTTGGGGGTGCTGTTGGGTTCTTTTTTGAACTCTTGGTGGGGAGAACACCGCAGAATTATGAACTGTGGTGTGTCTCTATTTGAACCAGGAGCGCAGACACAATCAGCCGTGTCTCCCTGATGAGTCCGATCCAGCGGACGAAAGGCCTAGGAGCAGGCAATACAATAGATCTGCCTTCAGAAGGGATCACAATGTTCTCTCAGGCAGTAGTGAAGGGTTTTTCATATTTATAATATATTTCCCCCATTTTCTTCATCTTCATTTTTTTTCTCTCTAAAAGTTCAAATCTTTGCAAAGTCATTATTATAATGGCGGAAGAATTGTTAGCCTGCACTTGTTTTCCCCCACTACTTAATTGTTCAGCAAAGAAAGAAAGAAAGA
Organism: Conus ventricosus; assembly: GCA_018398815.1. NCBI lineage: Eukaryota > Metazoa > Mollusca > Gastropoda > Neogastropoda > Conidae > Conus > Conus ventricosus. Next base: position 17,183,163 of record CM031615.1, read on the forward strand.
CAGAAAGGACAGACAGACAGAAAGAAAAAAGACTACAACCAAAGGATCTTGTTCTGAGGATGGGGTAGGTGTCAAAGTGAGGTGACTGCAGGTGGAAATTGAATAGACATCAAAGAAAAACAACTTTGCCGAAATATTGTTGCTTTTAGCCAGCCGACCGCAAAGGGTCATATCAGGACTGTCACCCGCATCGAAGTCAACACACAACTTCAAAATCAGAAGGGATGTAAGAGGATGCGGCCTGTGTGCAAACGGCACAAGACTGTTTCTTCTGTACGGCTTGCCCTTGGAATAATGGCTCAAAACGCTTTCAGGGTTGGTTCGGATTTGGGAAAGCAGTTTGTTATCCGTCTGCGGAGTTCCATTCTTCTTCTTGTCAGAGGTAGAGAACAGGGAAAGGGGCATTCTGGGCCACTTCCGCCCTCACCCAGTTTCGGGCGGAAAGTAACCCAGAATGCCCCTTTCCCTGTTCTCTGACAAGTAAGACTTCAATAACCAAAAATAACGATTATCTACAAACAAACATACTGTGTAGGGTTATCCGTTTTCAATACTAATTTACTAAACTTTTCAGATTTCAGTTTTTGTTTAATCCTGTGTTTTTCCTGGTCATTTTCAATAATATCATTTTCGCGCAAACATTCATCAAAATGAGTCTCTGTCTTTCATATGAAATTAGAACTACAGTCTTTAACTGTTCTCTAAGTCTTTTAAAACCGAGTTATATTTTGACATAAAATCCACACACTATTCCTGCATGTCTTCCGCTGAAAGCTAGTTTCGACAAAGTGTTTCTCTTTTTAACTATGTCTCTTTCTGCTGAACAGTCATCTATAATAAATAGTGTCTGCGTTCCTTCAAAACAGTCTATAAAACTGTTCTAAACACTCACTCAGTTTATTGCTGGGGTCAACTAAAATATATGTCTCATCTGTCCATATAAACCTTCTATCATGATATGCTTTGTTCCATTTAAGTGTTGGACAGAAAACCACAATATGATTAAAATTATAACGATAAACTGTTTGTAACAGGTCGAGGATAAATATTGTTTTTCCACAACCAGTCTGCCCACAAATCAATGAGCAATGAGGAGTTTTTGTCATAAAGTTTAACTGCCCCATAGTTTTATAACAGAGTTAATCTAATCCAGTTATTATTTTTATCATACTCTCCGTCAAAACTTGTTCAGTATAATAAAACCCTACGAGGCCTAAATGTGTAAGATTAATCCATTCAGTTCTGTAAGATTGTTTCTATTTAAGTCAACAGTGATTTTGTTGCTTGTTGTTATGATCTTATATCCTCACCATTGTGATAGAACGACGACAACAACGTTAAGGCGTTTAACGTTCTAAGTTTTGCCAGCTAATATTATTCCTTTTATAAGGTCATCACTAACGCCACAACCCCATCCCTCTCCACATCTTTAAAGACAGAAATTTCAAATATCATTGTGAACGTGTCTCCTAATTTTCTGCTTGGAAAGAACTGTAATTTTGTAGAAGCTTTTTTTACAACTGTTTCTTTTCTGTGGAGGATGTACTGCTTTTTTCCATACGGCGTTATTTCAATTTCTTTCGACTATTGTCGTCCGGCATAAGACTTACATGTAAAGGGCAGAGTGAATGCTTTTCTGAAACTTTTTTGACGGCTAAAATATGTAATGGGCTTATGAATTCAAATTTTATTTCCCATTCTAAATATGGTTCTAAGTGCCATTTGAGGTCAGGTTTTCGAACTATTTTATATTCATTCTGGCCAACATTATTTGCCTCTAGATTGCGCAGCTGTTCTAGTTTAGGAAACTTTTTACTGTCGCTAACCTCTTTGCGTTTATAATCACCATCTTTAGTGTACTCAACCCATACAAAGTGCCTATCTCACCGTTCTGTTCAAAGTCCGCAACGTCTGCAAGGTCTTTTAATTCTAAGGTTATTACACCTCACAGGCGTAATGTAACTCCTGGTTCTTCTGGCCCACGCGACATTATTTTTAGTAGCGTATTATTTTATTTCCAAAACAATGTGCAGGTTATCACATTTTACGACTTTCCCCGTTTTGTCTTTGATTTTTTATATTAAATGATCCGACCCTCCACAAACTAATCTTTTAAACTGTAATTAGGGAATTGTATAATTTCATAATCGCAATATGCAGCTTTCCCTGACGGCAGAGGTCTTAAAACAGTTGAGGGCCTTCCATCATATAAGTTTTCATCAGTGCTTAGCTCATCCAATGACATAGAGTAATGAATGTAATGCAGATTGAGCGGACTTTCCCCCTCAAACGTAGTTTCATCTGGCGAAACACTAAAACTATGAGTGGGTAGATTGCTAGTTGTAAAGCCTAGCTTTTAGCTAGCTCTTTATCAAAATCGTATTTTGCTTCTTCAGGTTTGAATGTTAATATTGTTTTTAGATTTGCATTGTTAAGTTTAAGAGTAATGTCTAAGTTATCATTGCTTCTTTTAGTGAGCAAAACCCGTAATAACCATCAGGTATTGTTAACTGTTTAACGTCGTTTGTTCTCCTTCATATTTTGTAATCTTATTATTCCCCTGGCTTCAGTTATATTAAACCATACGACTTTGTAAAATATTTTCATGGAGCGCGACCGTTTTGGGCCCCGCAATTGTTATCAATAGCATGTTCTAAAAACGATGGACGGTCTTGAGTTGTTATTGTTACAAACATTTTTTAAAACAAATTAAAAATGAGTGCTTTCAAATATACTGATGCAAAATATTCTGTGGGCCGCACTACAATCCTAAAAATATAGCAACTGATACTCTTGACATTGCTGTGACCAGACTGCCTCTTTTCATAAAAGGTGAGTACTCCATGAAGAGCTATCTTAACCCCCCTATTGAAAAGAGCACATCCAGAAAGCGTGGTTTAGTCATCCGTTGCAGTTTTATCAGAACCAGTTAAACTTTGCTGTGTTTTGTGCATCAAACTGGGTGTGGGTGTCGTATGCTAATCATTTAACTCATCCTGATCCTTTGGTGAGGTCAGTGTACAGATTTCATTTTTATTACACCTTCAGACGTATTTTGACTGAACTGCAAGCGCCATTACGAATGACAAATCGTTTAATCCATTCAGCAACAGAATAGACATGAAGGCTTTTGAAAGGATCTGTAACGAATTTTAATATTAACATCAAGACAGACTTTAGACAAAAGTTGGATCTTGATCATGGCATAGGCACCCCTTATTTTCGGGGCACGCACAGAAAGTATAAATATGTCTTGAAACCTCCTTTCAAAATTGTTCAGCCTGGTCCATAGAGCAAAGAGCATAAAACAGCATGGACAACATTTATCTTAGACACTTCTAAGGGCCTAACTAGAGCGGGAATAGAAACGAATAAACGACTCTATTCGTACTTACGTTTGGTGTTTGCTAGGTTCGCAAGCACAGGCAAGATCGAGCATAACTGATCTTTCTACTGGCTTTGATGCACAAAAACAATACTTAGCAAATTTAGAGGACGCCATTAATTCTACAGTTGATTTACCTTCAAGTATTCAAAGGTACCAACATGTTTTACAATACGCAAGATCGAAAGTAGACTTTGCTGTTGGCACTGGTTTATACATGCTGCCTTCTGACCTCAGACTCCAGATAGGTACAATAATAAACTATAATAATGAAATTCTTATAGCAGGCAATGAACAGAAGGTTGGGAAAAACGACATAATTCTGAGCCAGTATATTACAACAATTAAAAGAACACCCAAGATTAAGTCATCTAATTCCCGAAGACCAAACCCCCAAAGTCATTGAAGACTCAGCAAAGCTCGCGGACTCTGTTCGCGATGACCATGAATATGAAAAGACAGCGCTTGTCCTTGGATTAACTGGCATAGGATTACTCGGTCTTTATCTTACTAAATAGTAACCCAACTATTAAGAGAAACTAATGCCATAAGTGCTTGGCCATAAAGCCAACTACTTTGCTTGCAGTAGACAAAAGCCAGTAACAACACCCCCTAATATACCCGGTTAAAGCGTCCACGGCTTTACTGGCTATTTTTTTAATAAATTCGCAAGATGATCAAGCTGTTTTTTTACCCATGATTTATCAGGTGGAGGCGATGGTGGCGGAGGCACTGGACTTTGACCTCCACCGCCGCCTGTAATAGCCAACACCAGTGTACTTATTGCAAATCCTAAGGCTGTTATAACGCTTACTAATGTGACTCCTTGCTCTCTAAACAGTGTTCGGATTCGTTCTGCTAGCGTTGTGTTTTCATATAAAATTTTTCGGATAGTTTCTCTTATTCTATTCACTTGAGTTCGTATTGGTCTCGGTTAGTAGTTAGCACTTCTAGTCTTGCTGATCTTTCTTGTTCAAGATCTTTTAGTCTTTGGGTTATTCTTTCTTTAATATCATGCCCTAAGTTGGCGTCATCAGCCTCAACGAGTTTTTCTTTTTCTCTTCTTATATGCCATCTAGTTCACCTAGTTTTGCTAAATGTTTGTTAATTTCGCCTCTGATGGTTCTTAAAGCATGATCAAGGGCCTCTATTTCTCGCAGGGGTTTGCGGTGAGTCGTGTATAGTCTTTAACGCTGTTTCTTCTGAAAAACTGGATTCTGCTTCTATTACATTTATTAATTCCCCTGCTGATTGATTTAATTCTTTAAGTTCCATGTTTTGCATTTGGTTATCTGTTGGGAGTTCTTGCAGTGTGTTTGAAGTTTAGAAACTGCCTCCGCCCTTATTTTGGCCTAACAAGGCCAAGGCGATTTTGTCGCTCGCAGGGAGTCTATTTCTATTGAACCCACGGCTAAAACTTTGATGGGTCTTTTTTAGTTGGTAAGCTGAACAAGTTGTCCTTGGTCGCTCCTCACAAACAAATGGTTATCTTTTACTTCAAAATCATTAGGGTCTATAAATTCGGGAGGTTCTTGGCCTAAACTTTGGTATAATGATCTGACCTTACTTTCTGTTAATTTATACCGAACTTGTTGGTAATGTACTCCGATTTCTGCTAATTCATCATGCAATGAGAGCCTGAGCGATGCCGCTCCCAAGGGGAATCACTCATGTCGTCTCCACGATCAAAAACATCATAATCTTCATCTTCAATGCCTGCCATGTTTCTTTAATAATTAATTTTTTTATTTTGTTTTATAAAAAAATGTTACATGCATATGGCTTGATTCTTGACCCGCATAGAAGACTGAAAGAACCCTTTGGCGTGTGAAGGGAAATAACGGAATATTACTGTTCCAAATAATCCATCTACTATTGATGCAGATCAAATTCTTACTGTCAAATTTCCGGACCTAGGAGCAGATGAAGTGATTGTGCCAGGCTCTGCGCGTCTTACTTTCAAATAGTACTTGATTCAACAACAGACACAAACAGGACAGTTGTCCAGAATTTGGGGCGGGCAATTGTTAAGAAAATTTTATAAAACTTGAGGGGCAAGAAATATTTTCTTTACACAATGCAGACATATTTTTAACCTATTCTGATCTATGGCTAACCGGGAATGAAAGGGCTGATCTTGCGTTTCAAGGAATAGAAAATGAAGAAGCACTAAAACATAGAATAGGTGCGCAGATACTAAAGACGGCAAAAAAAGTATGTGGCTGTAAATTTTGCGTTTGGAAATCGCTTTTCCATTCCCTTAGATTTTGAGTTGTTAAAAGCGCATGCACCATACTTTCAAGGAGCATTAAAAGACAGACTGTCATATGAACTAACTTTTAACGAATACAAACGTGTTATCAGATCAACAGACACCGAAGCAAAGTACAGCATTTCTGACATCACGTTAGAGTTTGACGTTGTTAGCAACCCTAATTTAGCAAGGCAGATTGAGCACCAATTCAGTCAAAAATTAGCAATATATATTACGAAAGAGTGATTCATCATACAACATATCCTAGAAGCAGGGCAGACACTATATGGAATTTAGTTTTAGCGTCTCAGCAAGATCGCTTAAAGGTATTTTATTGCTGTGTGAAGATGAAGAACCATTCAAAAGAGGAAGTGAAAAGTTTTTTAATCCAAAAATAACGAAAGTACAATGTTCGATTGAGGGCAGTCCTAACCAAATCTATGCTAGCGGGCTTAAACCTTATCAGCATTTTGATGAAATAAGAAAACTGTTTGGAGGTGGGAGGTGTAGAAATCCAACAGTTGACCTTGTGGCTAAAGATCTACACCTTCACAGTGTAAGACTTGATGATTATTTAACTACAAAATACGGTTTATGGATTGACCTAAGGTCAACAGAGGATAATCAGTTGCATGGAAGCGGGAGAGCTGTGGAGGAGACGTAATAAACATTCAAATTGATAAAGAAGAAGAAAGCCGATAAACCGCTTAATGTACATTTGTTTTTAATATATGATGCGCAGCTGAATATGAAGATAACAGATTAAAAGATATACAATACTAAATTATTTTTATTTTATAAAAAGCATGTCTGTTCAAGTTTATCCAAATGTGCTACAGCGCCGCCAAAAGAGAGATAGTAGAAACCCCTAACATAAAAACCTTTTAGATTAACAAACATTACGCAAATGCAGCAAGTACTAGAGCAAGACCTTTCAAAATACAGCAAAACCAAACGAAGGTATTCTGCTGCCTTTAATGCTGTTAATATGTTAATACTGGAGCATCGACTATAAGTGCTCTATCAGCAGGAACGAGTGTTGGTCTCTTAGCAAAGGCATAGGCGCACCGCAGCTTTACCTCTAGGAGGTTTGTCTTTAGCTCTCGGCCTGTGTTCATTAGCCGTAGGTGCTGCTAGCAAAAAATTAAAAACTAAACTCCAAAAGCACACAGCTATGGTTCAACTAATAACAGCTAAACTTAGTTCGTTCAAACTGACAATAAATAAAGCGCTTGTTGACTCAAACATCACGGATGAAGAATTTAATCGTTTACAGGCGATTTTGATGACTACAAAGACAAAAAGTTTGATCTTCAAAGAAAGGCGGGTGACAAGTTTTTCTCAACAGCCAGACCCGAGCAGATAAAAAAGGAATGCTTAAAAAAAGTAAACGAGACATTAAACTCTGTTCTAAAGCTCACATTAACAACACCAAAAGGTGTTTATACTTTAGTTTATGAGTCCAAGCGCAAAAAGACCGTTGATATTGGTTCTGATTAAGTATTTTTTTTTAATTTAAATAAATATTTTGGCTTAGAAAAGAAAGACAGCATGGCTAAGATATATGAAGGACAGACGAATTGTTTGAAGGAATGCTCGAGAGAGAGCGTTTATCAAGAGCACTGAATGATATTGATTTAGAAGTCATTGATTCAGCAAACGTGCGGGCAAGCGTTGTTCATGCTATTTCTCAAGTTCCAAGTAAACTACTAATAGACCCGCCAGTTAAGTAATGTTAGCTGTTTTAATCGACTATGTAACAATAAATGAAGAAAATCTAGAAGTCTGGGTCTCGACTAAACAACAGACTGTTCTTTCTCATAACGACTTAACACCCGGTTGGGCAGACGAACTGCTTACACAGTTTGACGCTGCGGCTGAAGAAGCCAAAATGAGAGGCTCTGGTTGGTCAGAGGGCGAAAGTCTTAGAGATCAGATTAAAACAGGCTAGTATGCACCGATTGTAGGCAAGGCTTACATTCCGTTACCTCGAGAGTTGGTTTTAAAGAGAGCAGTTTTAAACATAAAGAATTCAGACAACAATGTTTCATGTGGTGTGTTCTTGCAAGGCTGCATCATGTCCGCGAACACGCAGAGAGAGTGACTAACTATCGGCAATACACCAAAGATCTTAAACTTCAATGGAATATCCTTTCCTGTTAGTGTAGACCAAATTGATCCAGTTTGAAGAGCAAAAACAAACCAATAACTGTTAATGTATACACATGGGATGAGGAAACAAATTTGGCGCCAATTAAAGTGTCCAAGAACAGTCCAACATAGGCGAACCAGACAAAAAATCATGTTGACTTACTACTAATGTTTTCACCAGCGGGGCTACCCCATTACACATTGATACGCACAATGAGTAGATATTGAGTTATACTACAAAACAAACATAGCAAACAAGAATTCTGCAGAAAATGTTTAACAAGAATTCCATCTGCGCAAGCTGCGAGTGAACATATAAAACATTGTAAAAGTTTGTAGACTGTAATACAGAAACTAATTACGCCCCCACCCGGATCTAAAGTTAGTTTTAAGAACTGGAAAAAAACTGCAACATTCTCCATATGTTGTTTACGCAGACTTTGAATCACTCATTGTTCCTTATGAAGGGCCAGCGCCACAAAAACTTCGAAAAATCAGTCTTAATGAGTAATCATCAGATTTGTTCATTTGCCTTCATTGTTGTTAGGTCGGATGGCGTTTATTCAGAACCAGAATTATATAGAGGACAGATGCTGCAGAAACATTCTTTAAAACGCATGCAGCAAGTGCGTAAAGCCTGTTCTAATAATCTAAACTTATCTGAAATCATAATGGTGCTGAAGACCAACAACAGTATGACTCAGCCACGCATTGTTGGATTTGCGGTTTAGAGCTAACGCCCAAGAGTGTAAACCCCACAGTAATGACCATGATCACATTTAGTGGGAAGTTTAGAGGTGCAGCGCACAGTAAATGCAATCTTCAACTAAAGTTTGATCCAAAGACATGGAAGCTGCCTGTATTCTTTCACAACTTGCGAGGTTATGACTCTCACCTTATATTGCAAGCAGTAACCAGCGCCTTCAGGGTAGCATGCATTGCACAGTCATCAGAAAGTACATGTGCTTTAATCTAAATAAACATGTCTTTTTATGACTCTATGCAACACATGATGGGATCATTAGAGTCACTAGCTATGTCCTTAAAGTCCTGCCCAATAACGGAAGAATATTTTGACCCGACTCTCGTTAGAAAGGGCGTTTATCCTTATGAGTACATGAACAGTGGGAAAGGTTTGATGAAGACACACTTCCTCCTAAAGGCGCGTTCTTTTCTGTCTCAGAGGAAAGGACATTAGTGATTCTGATTACCAACATGCTCAAGATGCGTGGCAAAAGTTAGAGTGTAAAACGATGGGAGGACTATCATGACTCCTACTTGATGGCTGACGTTTGTTTGTTGGCGGACGTCTTTGAAATTATAGAAAGACCTGCATGAAACATTACAGTTTGGATCCTGCGCATTACATTTCTGCGCCCGGGATGAGTTGGGATGCTTTCTTAAAGTTTACTGGAGTACAAATTGATTTATTGTCTGACCTACCAATGATTCAGATGATAGAAAACGGATTGCGTGGAGGAATTAGTATGGCGTCGCATCATTACTGTAAAGCAAACAACAAATACTTGGACGACTATGATCCGAGTAAAAGGTCTAACTATCTCATGTATTTAGATGCAAACAATCTGTATGGATGGGCAATGGGCGCAATCACTTCCGTTACGCAAACTTTAAAATGTACACAGGCGGCGATCCGAATAATATTCAAAAGGCATTAAAGTGGTTGGGCAGTTTAACGCGATCAGCAGCGTGGATACATTCTAGAAGTTGATTTAGAATATCTCATGAACTCCATGACCTGCATAATGACTATCCATTAGCAGCAGAAAGTCTAAAGATGGATCCAAGAGAGCCGCCTAAACTTGTGCCTAATCTTCGAGGCAAAAAAAATTATGTCTGCCATTACAGACTTCTACAATTTTATTTAAGACATGGGTTGAAGTTGACAGCAGTTCATCGCATAATAGCTTTTGATCAAGAACAGTTCATGAAACCATACATCATGAAGAACACTGATCTCAGAACTAAATCCGCAGATGCTTCAGAAAAGACTTTTTCAAGCTGATGAACAACAGCTGTTTTGGAAAGACTATGGAGAATCCGCACAAGCGTAAAGATGTCAGATTAGTCACAGAGAGAACGAAGCAATTAAGCTGACTTCAAAACCTAATTATCAGGACTTTAGAAGATTTCATGATCAGCTTTTTGGCATAATGATGAAAAAAAAAAAGTCAAATTAGACAAACCTGTATTTATTGGGTTTACTGTTTTAGAATTATCAAAGCTTTTGATGTTTAGAGTTTCTTTATGACTACTTTAAGCCCTCGTATCTGAGTCCAGAGTACTTTACACAGATACAGACAGTTTTGTTATAGATATTCCTACTGAAGACATCTATAAAGACATGGAAATGGAAGTAGCTAAAGGACATGCGGGATGGTATGATACATCTGATTACCCTAAAGATTCGCCTTTGCATTCAATTATAACAAAGAAGGTTTTTAGGAAAGATGAAGGATGAATTATCTGGAAAGGTGATCAAGGAGTTTGTTGGTTTAAGGTCAAAAATGTACAGTATTTCGAGCCAGGAGAAATCATTAAGAAAGCAAAGGGAATATCTCGCAGTGTTGTGCAGTCAAACATATCACATGACAACTACAAAGAAGCATTGTTGGCAATAAGACTTTTCATCATGACAACGTAAAACTACGATCTAATCTACATGAGATCAACACAACTGTTGTAACAAAGAAGTCATTAGATAGAACAAACACAAAACGGGTGTTTGTTAATCCAGAGTTTTCATATGCAATCGGGCACTGGAGAACCGTAAATTAATTAAAGCGGAACTGTGTCTGGCGGAATTATCTGCAGTTCTTCTTTCACAAAAGATCTTTGAGGAGCTGGTTGTTTTGTTGTGTCTAGTTTCTCGTAAATAATACACGGGCGGATTCATTTTTACAATTCTTTTTATTTCATATGGATCAACACTCCAAACTGGATCTGTTGCCCTGATGCGAGTGTCCCCTTCTGCTTCCCCCGGTAAATAAAGGTACCTTACTTTCAAACCAAACGGTAATAGTTTGCTGGCTGTACTGGAGTCTTCAGCAACATTTATTGTTTTTCTTTTGATTGCTTGTACTGGTTTTAGCCCTTTAAATTCTTCATTATTCATTGCTCGCAAAACTGAGGGCAGTCTTCTAAACCCATTCTGTGTTGCGAGAATTGTCAATCAGCTCTCTGTGATACTGGTAGGAGAAAGTCTTTCGGCTAAACTGTTTGTTAAAGTTTTCGACTAAAGCTGTGATCTGTGAACTCCTGGAATGCCTCTTTTAATGGTAACTCTATGTTTTAACATAATTGATTCACTTGGCCTTTAAATTCTTTTCCATCATCGACTTGAACCATGCGAGGGAAAGTTAAGGGGCCTCGCTGGTATATCTGCTGTATGGCAACAGCAAACAGCAGAAGCACTCTTTTGTGTTAATGGTTCTGCATCTTTGTATCTTGAAGCCATGTCAATGACTGTGAGTGCGTACTTAATCTTTTTCGTCTAATCCTATCAGAGGGTAAATTATAGAAGATCCATTTGATGGGTGTGTCGTTTGGAGTTGTATTAACAAAGTGTGGTCTCTGTATTCGTCTAGGGGCAGGTAAATAAATTTGCCAAATTGCTTGTTTAGATAACCATTCCTTTGCTGTTTGTTCACTGACTCCTGCCGCTTGGCTTAGCTTTTTAATTGCTGTGATGCCCTTCCAATATCCTTTGGGCGAATAATAGATTTTGTTCTTTTTTATTCAGCCAATATTATGTGCAACAAAATACACAACGGTCATACCAACGACAATAAACCCGATTTCTTGCATCTTTTGTTTTTCTGTTGGTTGATAAAAGTCACTGAATTTTGGTGGGGGCAATGTCTCGATTGGTTTGCCTGTTACTAGATAATATTGTTTATTGCTTGATCAACATTTTTAAATGTGTAAGCTGCATGCCCTGTCTTTTCAGTGTGTCATTAATAAATCTAACTGCTCAAGTCTCTGCCTTTCATAGGCGTCTTGTGCAGCTGCTAGTTGCTCCATAGCTTTGTTATGTCTTTTTCTCTCGCCGTCATTCCCCAGTTTACTAAATGCGAAATTACTTCCGCTAAAAGCAAGCGCATTCACCACAGGCGCCGCTATCATTATTGCGAGTTGAAGCCATTTTTTATAAATGTATTTTTTTCTTACATATTTATATTGTCTGGAATTATTCCTTGCTTAACTAGAAAATCTTTCGTAGCAACCGAAGCTGCAATGATAGCAATCAGCTTTGCTGAATCCTCAAAGTCTAGTTTGCCAAGATCTGCTGGTTTAATTCTTAACAGGCTTTTACCAAGCATTGAGTATCCTACACTTAGGCCCCCAATAACAGCAGTAATGGTATACAAGGTTAGCAACAGTTTTTTCGGTGCTCATTTTTATAAAATAAAATAATTATAAATTATTAAAAAACATGAACAGTGATGATCTACTACAGCTACAAGGCGGCCTAAACTGCCTGAACTTATGAATGACCAAGTTGATGATCAAGCTATTATGCCCAAAAAGGAAAGGCTGTATTCTTTGGCAGCATGTGGAAAAAACAAAACAGTTCCTTGGAACTGAATTCAGCATAGAACAGATTCAACAGATGTCGCCGCAAGACATTTTAAAGTATCATAACAGGTATGAAGCGCAGCTGGGGTCTAGAATGGTGAAAGTGTGGGGCAAACGGTTCTTAGTTTGTACATAAACTAGTCAGTAGATTTGCTCCATTGATTCTGAACAAGATCTTACGTATGATTTAACGCAAGATCCAGTTTTAAACAAAGTCATTAGGTCTCTAGGGTGTGATTTATACTATAGATTTGGAACATTATTGTCGCCAGTAATCATGGGATTAATAACTTTTATCATATAGATTTTGTTTCCCTTCAAAATGAACGAGCTGGAAAATCAGCAGAACAGAAAACACTGAATCAGGTGGAGAAAGTAACCAAGCCAGAAAATCAGCAGAAAACGCTGAATCAGGTGGAGACCTTAAAAATCCTGGGCGTGTTGAAGCAGGAAAAAAATTAGCAGAGTGGAACAGACAAAAAAAATTAATGTTACAGAATATGACTCATCATGAAAACATAACACCGCCAACGCCAGAACAAGTTGATTCAATGCCAGCTATAAAAACTCCATGTGATTCAAGGGCCCCAAAGTCATTCATGGAATATTGAACTTAAAACTGTTGCCATTTTTGGCGCCCTTGCTGCTGCTGGGGGCAGTTATTATGGTTATAAAATATATAACCAATGGCAACAAAAACAAAAGAAGTTAAACAACCTGAACCGTTTAAATACAGAAAAAGACAACTGCACGCCAAACCGTCAACAACAAAAGATCATTTTGATCCATTTATAATGCAATAATATTTTAAATTTTTAATAAAAATAAATCATGGCGTATTATAAAATGATAAAGTCAATAAATAAAGACATGGAGTCTAATAAAAGACATTTCCATAGACCCGAATTGTAATCAATGCGGTGCTTCGGATGTAAGACCTTCCTTAAATCTATGCAGAGAACTCTGAGCAAGACATCCTCAACGATGACACGTTTTTTGAGGGCGTGTGTGTACTATATTAGACATCTACTATTTAAGATAAAAAACATAGCTTGTATTTTTTTGATAATTATAAGATAACTTAATAAGAACTTGGTTGTACTTAAAGGATGACTTAATCAAGAACTTATTAAGAACTTGATCAAGAATTAATTAAAAACTTAATCAAGAACTTATTAAGAACTTGAAGTAAACTTAATTAAAAACTTAATTAAAAACTTGGGGTAACTTAATTAAAAAAACTTAATTAAGAACTTGGGGTGTGACTTGGGGGTGGGAGTGTGTGTGGTGTACACAGGGGGTGGGGTGGGATGGACGTGCGTGCGTGGGGTGGGGTGGGGGTGGGGGTGGGGGGGCGTGCGTGCGTGGGGTGGGGGGTGGGGGGACGTGCGTGCGTGGGGTAGGACAAAAACACACACCACACAAACAAACAACAAACAAACACACAATAGACAGGACAGTGCTTGTAGGAAAAGTGAAGTGCAGGGCGTTTGAAGCAGGTTTTCAGAGAGAAATGTTTGCCAGGGTAGGTTGGCAAGATGGCTACCGATCATGCATGATCGTTACTATATTAGAACCACGTCAGAGCAGCAGATGGCTGCCGATTCATGCGGCGGTTACGCGTACGCAGAGCAGCAAGTTGTAGGTTAGCAAGATGGCTACGATCATGCATGATCGTTACTATATTTAGAACCACGTCAGAGCAGCAAGATGGCTGCCGATCATGCGGCTGTGACGGTGTGCAGGTGGAGTAGAGGGGGCTTTGTGGGTCAATCGGCAAACTCTGCGATGGGCCTAGTTTTGTTATATTAGAACCACGTCAGAGCAGCAAGATGGCTACCGATCATGCATGATCGTTACTATATTTAGAACCACGTCAGAGCAGCAAGATGGCTGCCGTATATACAGCCTAACAGCGTGCGGGGTTTGGACTACTTAGTAATTAGCGAACAGCGCTATCAACGGAAGGCCAATCGTCGAGGAGCAAGAAGTGCTCAGCAAGGCCTGGGAGGGAGGGAGGGTGGGGAGGCTTGAGGAATCGCCAGTAGTTAGTACACCGTCATTGTATTTTTGAAGCATTTTATATGAAGATAGTGCTGGCTACACACTACTCCTCTCCATACTGGTAGATGTACTAAGGTCTGCCTAGCCCTATCTAGTTTTGCCAGAACATTCGAAAATCGCCATTCAGTTGCATAAGGGCACACTTGAAGGCAGATGAACTGGTTAGAATTAGAAAAGTAGAAAAGTATACACATCTTAATACACAGATCAGCTTGCTACATGAACACTGAATCTGTAGTTAACAATCAATCAAGTCTAATACAAACTGGGAACAGCAAAAATGTTTCAAATAATACGAATCAGCCGTGTTTACCTCCGCCTTAAGAAATGAACGCCATGTTTTTTAAACATGGCTTTAGCTGTCCCAAGCCAGCTCCCAACAATCAACGCGTGATGGTTTGTTTTGCTTCAGCCACTTTCAACAATGCAGCGCCATTTATAGATAAGGAACCATCTCATCAATAGTCAAACACGTATTAAAACTGGCTACATCTTGTTTCATTTCCTTGAACCAACAAACCTTTAAGATAGTCTCTCCGGTTTCACAACATGCTTCGCCTACCTTCAAGACAACTACCAGTTAAGCGCAATGAAGAACAGAGGAAGAGGCGGCTCTCGCTGTATAGCGAGAGGAAGTGTTAGCACACGCCCGCTGTGCGGGCAGACATGTGAATAGTTGGCTTGCACTTCACTGACTGACTCAACTAATTCTTTCAACAATACTCTAACATGCAGTTAAAGTAAAACTTATGGTCTCGAATAGCACAAACCTGTTCTTCAGTAACGTTTTAGCCATTTTTAAAATAACACAATTAAAACACAGTGGCCACAACAAAGCGCAGTCGAAACACACAGCCTTCTTGTTCAATAGTCTGAGCAACAATGGCAACCCCAGTCGTGGGCACGCGACAGCCTCGATTCGGCGTTGTCGACGTGGCAATGTGGTGTGAGCGGCCGCTGATTGGCCAGGCTGTGACAGCGCTGCCACGCAAGCAGTGTTTGCGTAGGAAGGCTGATGTCATGCTAGGCAGGAAGGAGGGGGGAAGAGGGTAGAGGAGGTGCAGCAGTATTGATTTTTTGGCCTGTGTGTGAGTGTTTCTCTGTGTGTGCATGTGTCCGTGTTAGTTTGTGTGTGTGTGTGTGTGTGTGTGTGTGTGTGTGTGTGTGTGTATGTGTGTGTGTGGTTTTATTATAAAGTTGTAGCTGATTCCATGTCTTCCACACAATTTAATCTATAAAGCTGTTGAAAAGTATTTGTGATTCAAAAACTTTTTCTAACTTAAAATCCCACTGTCTGCTATTGCCATACGCAAACTTACACCACCACAGCACTGGGTGAAATAAACACCCAAGTGTGGGCAGGTAGGCCAGCAACTAGCAATTAAAGCTTACACCGCCCTGACGGAGTTGACAGTACTGAAAGAGAGCCGTGGGAACAGACACGTTTGTATATAAAGCGCGTTCAGTCACGGATGCTTTTCCTACGTTACTCTATGGGGCGTGTTCAGTCCTGGCTACTTTCCCTACGCTACTCTCTGAAAACTTTAGTAAATTAGTATTAAAATGGATAACCCTGCACAGTATGTTTGTTTGTAGATAATCGTTATTTTTTGGTTATTGACGTCTTACTTGTCAGAGAACAGGAAAAAGGCGGCTTTAGGGCACTTTTGCCCAAAAACTGGTTGAGGGTGAAAGTGGCCCAGAATGCCCTTTCCCTGTTCTCTGAGGTCTCTGACGGCCCCCGAACAAAAGAAACAAACAAATGACAAGACGAATACCACTCGTTGAGATCTCTTTGATCTTCTTCAGGCCAGACAAACAACATTGAGGACGAGGAACACGAAGAAACAAGCAGACAGTCGCTTATCTCCTCAAACGGGCGCCAAAAAAACCTTACGTTTTCATTATTTGGATGTTGCTTGTCGAGCCCAAGGAGACCAAAGAGGTCGAAAACGCGTCGTGTTTGTCTTGTGATTTGTTTATTTCGTTCGTCCGTGTTTTATCTTGTACTTTGTTTGTTTCTTTAGTCATTTTTCTTTGAAAGTCAGTGGAAGGGGACCACTAAAAAGAGTGTTGATCATACTGTTGATGCAGATCGCAATACCACACCCATACGCACGCACACCATTAACCAGTAGGAATTCAGGAAAGGGAAGTTTCAGCCAGGGGGTGTTATCGATTTTGGAGGAGAATCAAGCTGGCTCTTTTTGGTATCGCCTCCAGAGAGCACTTGGATTTGTTGACTTGGATTCATGAGTAGGGCACAATTAACAAAGTCAGCAATCCTCTCTTGACATCGAGTGAGAAAATACACCACCTGTAGTGATGCAGCATTCTCTCTACAAGCGTTTAAAAACAGAATCTAACGGCACGCCAGTGTAGGAAGTGAAGGGTAGAAAAGTAAAAGGAGAAGAAAACACTGACAGGAAATAAGCTGTAAACCTAAAATCCTTATGTAAACCAGCCGCCGTGGCGAAGTGGTTAAACGTCGCGAACTCCTGGCTAGGTGGTCGCGGGTTCGATGCTCATCAGAGTTCATGTGAGATTTTTCTGCCCCGACCGGCTCCTACCAAGAGTTGAGTTTGCTACGGGCTCAGCTGGGAAGACTGGGACCACACAGTCGAGTTTCATCCACTTAATGGATGCGTCTCTGAGAATGTGCTCAAATTTCCTGACCAACACTGCAGGTGCCTGTATCTCTCGGGCCTGGTTGACGCCGGGATATATTATGAAAGGAAGCGTAGAGTACAGCCTGTCATGTAGTCTCAGACCGAAATGGAAATCCGTAGGATCATCTTAATCATCCTCATTCTCATCGATCAGCATTAAGAAATGTCTTAAATTCTGTGGCCCTTCATGCCCTGCTCTCATGGTGACCTCAGTTTCGATGTCCTCTCCACGTCTGTGGCCCGTGTTTGGTTCCGTCGGGGTCACCGGTATTGGCCAGTCCATGGGGGCTGTCGTTGGACGGACGTGGTGGCGCCCTCGGAGGGAGAGCTCACTCACGCCGGCTCCGCGACTAAGCAATTATTGTCGTCAGTAGGGGGCTTAGTAGGTGGTGTCCTGCGTATGTTAGATCAGCACAGGCGTCACTGAACACCACCGAAGTGACTCGGCAGCAGTGCAGTGTCTCCTCCGGTGGGTTGCCTCTTGACGACTTGACATTGACTGCTCCCTATGGATTGCTGGTGCCGGGGCTGCGGTGGGACTGACCGGGCTGTGGTTGTGGACGGGGTGTCGGAATGAGCGGCGTGGGTGCACTGCCTCTGAGGTGGCACAGAAGGTTGGGACAGCGAAAAAAACAAACAAAAAATCGTTATGTAGAAATTAATAAATAGGAGAGGGGAGGAAAAGCGTGGGATCTTTAAACTATAGCTGAAGATCCCATGAAAGATACAAAGGGAGGTAAAAAAAAAGGAGTCCAACAGTTCGAGTGTTCAGCTCGACTATTAAAAACAACGCAAGGATTGACAATCATGTCAGTGCTGACACCAGTTACGAATGGCACAGAACACAGATGTGCGGAGAGATGCGGAGAGATTATTAAAAAAAAAGAAAAAAAGAAAAGAGGGTTGGGGGGTGGGGGTGGGGGTGGGGGAGGGCAGGGGGGGGGGGGGGGGGGCGGCGGAAGAACATAAGAAGTGACAAAAGAGGGTGTTTTGAATATAAATAGAAAACCCTTCACTAGCAGCACATGGGAACCGTTGTAGTATATCTGTTTAACATCATTATGGTTCAAGACTTTTTTTCTTCTTTGCTTACGATGATACACCGCCTATTTTCCGGCGTTGGGAGACGAGTTTGACAGTGGGTGCAATACAATTTACATCATTCCGAACAGACCAGAGTAATCGAATGAACACACACACACACACAACACACACACCACACACCACACACACACACACACACACCACACTCGTGTGTGTGTGTGTGGTGTGTGTGTGTGTGTGTGTGTGTGTGTGCGTGTGCGTGCGTGCGTGCGTGCGTGTGTGCTGCGCGCGCGCGCGCGCGCGCGCGCGCGTGTGTGTGTGTGTGTGTGTGCGTGTGTGCGTGCGCACGATTGTGCATGCATATCTATAATTTGGAACGTGCGTACATGCGCTAAAATGCGAGCGCGGTCAAGATGCGAACAAAATCTGTAATATTCTATTCATTTACGTATCATACTGTTTTTTGGACCTTAAAATGCATCAATAAAAACAAAAAGGAAGGTAGATAACACTTTTTTTTTCTTACACGAACCTCGAAATAGACAGAGAGATGATTTATTCATTCACAGACCTTGCTATGTGCAAGCAACGCAAGCATTACAAAGAGAGAGAGAGAAGAGAGAGAGAGAGAGAGAGAGAGAGAGAGAGAGGAGAGAGAGAGAGAGATGAAAAAGAACGCAAGCGGACGGACAAAAATTGAGAGGAAAAAAAGAAAAAGAAAAAAGAAGAGAAGAGAACGTCTCGTTTGTTCCCCTTGGGTTGCCAGATATATCCAGTTTGATTCTGAACAAATGTAATTTCATTATTCTCTCCCTTTGGTTCCTATTGTTGCTTTTTTTTTTTTTTTTCTTCTTATATTTTTTACAGTCGCGTTTTTCACTGATCTCTCTCTCTCTCTCTCTCTCTCTCTCTCTCTCTCTCTCTCTCTGTCTGTCTGTCTGTCTGTCTGTCTGTCTCTCTCTCTCTCTCTCTCTTCTCTCTCTCTCTCTCTCTCTCTCTCTCTCTCTCTCTCTCTCTGGTTCCTATTGTTGTTTCTTTCTTTTTTTCACAAACGCGTTTTTGACTGATCTCTCTCTCTCTCTCTCTCTCTCTCTCTCTCTCTCTCTCTCTCTCTCTCTCTCTCTCTCTCTCTCTCCTCTCTCTGGTTCCTATTGTTGTTTCTTTCTTCTTTTTCACAAACGCGTTTTTGACTGATCTCTCTCTCTCTCTCTCTCTCTCTCTCTCTCTCTCTCTGGTAGTAGTGGATGGGGATGGGACTGCCTTGCTGGAAAACTGTTCATTTGATAATCCCCTTGTAAGATAATGACTATTGTGTGCTTCTTTCTGGTAATCTTAATTGTCGCCGTTGTAACATCTTGTAGCCAGTGTCCGTTGAAAATGATCTTCATTGTCGATATTCTAAAAGAGATTTTGCAAACATTACAAAAAAAATTCACAAGATTCTGTTATGAATGGATTTGGTAAGTCCTTGCTAAACATGTGCACCGCGTTAAACTTGTGCATTATGAATGGTATGTGTTATGGCGACCCGAAGGACGATTCACGTACATTTGTGATTTTGGATGCAGTGTTATAGATTTTTTTTATTTTTTATATCTAGCGATCTTCTTGCTTATGTGCGTGATACTTGTGAATTAAAAGTTTTAGACTGTACGGAAACACTCATATTGCCTGTAACATTGTTAATTTCTTTTCCAAATGAAAACAGTATAGATATTTTGTCTAAAGATTAGAATGTGTTCATTGAAAAGTGTGTTTGGAATCCTGATTGTATTCAACAGTTTAATGATGTAGCAAACAGTGAACGTATACATATGATGTTAGATGATGCTACTCACTCCGCTGATATTGATGTCAATGTAGCCCTGGCAACATTTAATACTTGTGTGAAAGAGATGGCTTCGAGCATGAAAAAAAAACAGAGTATGTGTGAGTGGGAGAAAGAGACATGAAGACTGGTATGGTACGGAATGTCGAAACAAAAGGAAAGAGATGCGAAAATTGTTAAAGAAATTGCGTGGTTCTTTAAAAGTAAAGACATCACGTCGTTCTCAGCAGGAAAGCGATAGATGTGCTTTCTGTGTAGCCCGAAGGGAATATATAAGAATCTGTTATTCTATAAGAAAAGAATGCATAATCGTACAATGATAGCCTCTATATATAGTCAAACGATTTCTGGGAAACTATGCATCAAATTTGTCCAAAAAAGAAAAATGTAAGAAACGAAATTACAGCAGATGATTGGTTTAAAGATTTTAACATGCTGCTGGAAAAAGATGATGATGTTACTTCTCCGGAAACTGAGGAAATAGATGATGGTATAGATGATGATGATGATGATTTCTTTAACAGACCAATTTCTGAAGATGAAGTTGTGCTTGCATTAAGAAAACTTAAACCCAAAAAGCTGCAGGACCTGACGGGATTATTGGCAAAATATTAAAAGTGCGAGTGCATTCGTTGTTTCTTTCTTTGTAAAATTTTAATGTTCTTTTAAAGAAAGGATTCCACCCAGATGGTTGGACTGAATCGATTATATTGCCCCTTTATACTAAATGAAACGCCAATAATCCGGGAAGTATCGTGGTAAAGGTTTATGTGATACAAGCAGTAAGGTATATGGTAAAATAATTAACAGTCGCTTACAGGCCTGGGAAACTGAACACAATAC
>CM031615.1:17211499-17218028 GCA_018398815.1 Conus ventricosus
ACAGCAGGAGACAGAGTCTGGAATTTCACCTTTACTCAAGAATGGCGATTCGAATGATATCAGAGGCACTTCGCTATGTAGTACATGTAGCAAACTTCATAGCTCTGTGTGACGGGTCTCCGACGCTCCCCCTCGTTATGAAAATATGACTTTCATATTCAGGGATGCAGGGGGTTATAGACAGAAGTATTTACGCTTTCACAACCAAAATGCACTCTCGCATAGGCACACGCATTCTGTCACTCACATCGGGCCCGCACAAAGGTGACGGGAAACCAATAACATTTCATAGAAAATAATCAACTTTATTTAACTTGACTCCGAGCCCCCACCCGTCACTACACAACACAACTATCTGTATCATACAACAATGTAAACAGCATACAGACAATTTCATAAATCGCATCCCCTTTCCTTCAATTACTCTTCATTAACCAGGAAAGACAATATTCCACAATTCTGTTTGCACACTTATAAACTTAAGAACAAATAAAACGTCCGTAACTTGCCAGCATTCCTCGGTTGACCAGTTTCTCTCATCACACTGTGTGACTACGAGCTGAAGCTGCCACGCCGTTGTGTCCTCCCGATTGGCCAAATCCCAGTTGGGGGACACTGGCAACGTAGCTTGAGTCGCACCCTCACACCGAGTCTCCCGGACTCCACCGTACTTCGCCCTCTCCACGGAAAGGGCTCCTGTCGGCCTCTCCCACAGGTCTTCTCTGGCTGCAAACACCCCACCATTGTCTGGCAGCTCCCTGTCTAGGCTCCAACAGGCTGACACGTCTTGCTGTCGACCGTCCCCACACGGGAGACAATTCTTCTCGTCGTCGGCTCCGAGGCTACAGCAACCTCCACTGTCTTACGTCCCCACCCAGGAGACAAGGCGACAGGTAACCTCTGCTTCACGCTGTATTTTCTTGAGCCCTCAGCAAGACGGGCGAGTTCACTTTCCCTTAAGTGAGTCCCACACTTCCTGGTTTTCCAAGCACCTTATATTCATTCTCAAACAAGAGAGAACCCGAGTTTAACTGGCTCAACCAATGGAATCATTGGCACACACACATCACACGATTTGTACCAATAAATCCCAAAGTTATTTTTATTCCACCAATGGAATCACAAGTCACCTACACATACACACACACACCACAGCTGCAAGCGCCAACAAAGACTTGGGCACCCAGTGGTTAATGCATAACCTCCTATTCAAACTCATGTTCGATTCCCCAGAGCTACCCATTGTACTAACAGCCTGGACTTCTCTACCAGCCAGGACTGATGCTTCAAGTAGTTACTACCTCTATAGACAACAAGGCGCAAACCACTCAATTGGCCGCAGCCTTCCATTCATTCCTCAGAACAAGGACGACTGAATGGTCGCTGTACTCTGCCTGCAGGCTGACGGTCACCTACCCGTGACGGTCACCTGACACGATCGCCTTCCCTTCAGGCCCACTGGAGAACCCAGTGAATAGCCAGCCAGTGGTCGGACTGGACACTCCTCTACCCAGGACCGGCAGGTCGGCAACTCCTTGTCACTATCCCTCGGACATGTGAAACACTTCCCAGTAACTCTCCCTCCTTCAGTATGCGACTCGGGGTATTCCCCTCTGGTGATGCCTGAATTCGCACACTTGAAGACCCAAGGAACTTGCTCTCAACAACAGCAACTACCCTTAATTTGCCTAAATGCTCGAGAACATTCGGCCGACTCATGACACCCCCGTACCTAAGAATGTTGTTCCAATCAACATTTTCTCTAGGACGAATGTTCTTCCAATTGGATAAAACAACTCAGTGGCATGGATCAGTATAACAGTGCTACCTCTATGCTTTAAGACATCACTTCCATCAACATCTCTAACATGGATAATGTATCCGATTAAAAATAATAAATCGGTCAGATAGTCCATTGAATCACTCAGTCATAAACTGGCTCACATATAATCAAGAACTCTCACTATAACGTTAGCTATCAGCATGTCCATACATGTTAATTAATCATTCCATTCACTTCTAATACAGCACAGCTATGATTAACCCAAGATTCAAATTCAGGTGTGTGGCCCAACCTGCCTAACATCAAAATCAAATTCAGGCGTGTGGCCACAATCTGCTCACATGGTCTCACACACAATATGCAAATCAAACATTCATCCTGATGTCACAACTTAAGTACATTTCCACACTTTACCGAGCTGTGACAAAACAACATGAGCAAACAGAGATCAACCAGAAAAATCATAACACGTGAGCATGTACTCAACCCCGCCCCTTAATGGGCAACGAACAAGCACTATTGACAGATAAACATCAATGGAAAAAAAGAAAAATGATACATGAACATAGACTCGACCCCGCCCTATACTGGGCACTCAAAATCAATGACTCAACTGGCCAGCTACATCATTTACACAGTAGCTGTCCGTAACAGATGACTGCTCACACCACCACCACAACAGCAGCACCCCGTAGGCATTGCTCCTACCATTGTCCTGCTTCTGTTGTTCACACACCACAACAGCAACACCCAGGAGGCATTACTCCAACCCTTGACCTACTCCTGCCCCTCTCAATCTTGACCCCCGTTTGTGGCTCGCCAATAGTACCTGGGGCAGATAGTTTGCGCATTCCAGGCTTTACAAGAGAATCAGCGCACCTTTCACACATTTTAGTCCTTAAAGGAGCGCGTGAAAATCTGCGCGACCCTCTTCCAGCCTGTTCGGCAAAATCTCCCCTGACATTCAGTCCCCTTTGCATTCATTGCCTCAGGGTCTGTTGTTCGAAGATCACGTGAACTGGGCTGTCGCCCCCCATTCACTGCGACGACGATCATCTCCCCTTTTCAAAATGTTAAGAGATGATCTGTCATGTGACGTAGCCTCACATCAAGGCTGTGACGCTCCATCGCATGTAGTTAGTGATATGAATCATTTCCCCGTGCCACAACTAAAGGAAGAATATTCATGTGGCTTGACTAGTGTAGCGGGCGTCCCCAAAATAATTGTGAGTATGACTCATTCAAGAAACGAATGTGGTCATTGGGTGAAAGTGACCACTGAGTGATAGTTTAACAAGGGCTGGTAAGGTAAGGTGCTGGTCATGTGTTTTGAACACTGAGTATGCACTCACTAGGAGAAGGGGGGAAATAGTCAGTTTTAACCCAGCAGATGGCCTAAGACTCGAACCTGTCAGGACGTGGCCTCGTTGCCTGACCAGTCCATTACCAGGTAGCGATAGATAGTTGGAATGCTACAGGGGGGAAAACTTAAGAAGACATAAGAATTCATATGTTGAGAATTGAAGAAGCAGGTTACTTTACAACGCACCTATCGTGTTTCAGCCGTCACGCCCTTCACCCTTTTAACCCTTTCGCCCTTTCACGCTTTCACCCCGTGAGGTGGTTGAAGAGGCCATGGTGTGAGGAACCCACCGTAGTTTCACCCCATCAATTCAACTTCCAGGAGAGGAGTTGAAGCTCGTCGTTTCTCAGAGACAGACGTCGCGGAAGAGAAGTACGAGACTCGTATCTCCAGGGACAGAGATTCGAGTGGCAGTATATTGTCTCAGAGAGACAAGGAATTGAGAAAGCGGAGAAGCTTTTACTTTGAGGCAGGCAGGTCCTCTCAAGATTACGGAGTTTGTATTCTCCTGGTCCCGGATTTTTTTGGGATAACAATGGATGGCCACGGCTTTATAGAAGCAACGTAAGGATTTTTATCTCTCATTGTAGGAGAGATACATTGTGGAAGACGGGTTCTTTTTCTCTTCATGTAAAGGAGAGATACATGTGAAGATTGATTTGTCTTCTCCGACGTGAGGAGATATACATGTTGCAGATTTATTTGTCTTCTCAGTGTGGGAGAGAGATACAGAGGTAAAATCTTTTAACAATGGATGAGATGATCTAGTTAAATTGTTTTCCCTGAAGGAGAGTGGAGAAGAAAAACATTATTCGTAGTGAGCCTTTTGGTTGACTGGAAAGATTGCGTGTGCGATGAGATAAAGCCAGCAGAATCGCGGGTGGCAAAGTGACAGTGTGGACAGTGGAGTGCGCCCCGACTCCACATCACCGGCGTAGCTGCGTTTGTTTCTTCTCCGGAAAAAAAAAAAGAAAGATTTCTATTTGTGCCCATTGGGGTTTAAAAAAAAAATTTATATTTGTACCCTCAAGGGGTTTAGAGAAAAGAAAAAGGAAAGGTTTCTATTTGTAAACCTCGAATTTCTATTTGTCCCCCTCAAGGGGTTTGAGGGAAAGAACAAAAAAAAAAAGAAGAAGTTTAATTATTCTACTTGTTATAATATTTCATTTGGTTTGTTTTTTTTTCTATTTCTGGGTTAAAGGATGTTAGGGTTGAACATTTCTTTTGGTTGCTCTACTCCGATAAGGTTTTTTATGGGTTTTGGTAGGGATTGTCTTTTGACCCTGTCCCCACCTCAGACCATTAGCCTCAACCTTCTCTGCTCGAACCTGGCAGCAAGGGGGCAGGCGTTGAGAATCGCTGTCCTGCCCTAGAGATTAGTAGTATTGTCCTCCGTTCCCAGGATGATACCCCAACCTCTTCCTTCCCTGCGTTTAGCAGGGGGACATGGCGTTGGGATCAATAGTCCTTTCCTCTCAAATATACTATTTCGTTCGCTTTCCCCTGAGTTGGCTAGGGATTTTGGGCCCCCTTCCCCTCAAGTGTGGGATCAACTTCTCCTCGGGCGTCACCTGATAGTGTAGGTGTGAGTTCTTACCGCTCCTGCCCAAATAAACATCTTATCCTTTTGATCAATTTTTTTTGGGTTGGGTCAGATTTTCTTATGAGTTTGGTGAATGTGCATTTTAATTGCATTGATTTTTAGTATTTTGTATAATTACTGTAGTGGTGGTATATGGTGCAGTGATTTGTTTTCCGTCTCCATTGCACGGGAGCACAGTGACCACTAGTGTATGCTGTCTGGTGGGCTTCTTTTGCTTTTCTTGATTTCTGCTCACTATTCCGGCCTGGGTGTATCCTTTCATTTCTTTCACCCCCTTTTTCAAAACCGCTTACTAACCTTCTCCTCAATAGGCTCCTACTATGTTCCTTTTCAACATTTCAATAATTTAGGTAGGATTTCCGCTAGTTTGGAGGTTCTTCCCCTCTTGGGTTGGGGGTGATTCCATGGGTTTGTAAAGTTAGATGCATTTTTTGTATAAGGCGGTACGATTTGTTTTTAAATCGTTCTTTGAATTAAAGTAAGAAAGAAAGACTGGCGCGAGCAAAACATTTGAGAACTAAAACTTTATAAAGAATTTATTTTCAGAAAACTTTATTGTGTTTATTTTTTTTTTCTTAGGAAAACAGTTTTGTATTAAAACTTCATTTTGTTTGTAAATTCCAAATTGATAACAGTTGCAAATTATTTTGGAAAAATACATTCCTTGGATTTCATATCTACCCTTTTAAGTAAGCTGTTTTTTGTTTACACCGGAAATTGAATCTGTATTGTATATACTATAATTACGGTTTTGTGAAACATAATATCATCATATATCGCCTTATTTTTATTCATACTTTGAGATTGTTTGGTGTTTATATCTGACGTTCATTATGGATGATTTGATAAATATGTTAAACAAGCGGAAACGCTTGGTTTTGATGGAGAAAAACTTACTAACTATGTGCAACAATGCATAATAGGCAACAGGCTAAAAGAGAAGAAGAAAATAAGAAACTAGAAAGTGAAGAAATCTAAGGAAATAGAATAGAAGAAAAAAGACTACAGAGGGGAAATTTGAAGAAAGTAGACTTTCAGAGGGAAGCTGAAGAAAAAAGACTACAGAGGAACTAAATTGAGAAAAAAGATTACAGAGGGAAGCTGAAGCTGAAGAACGCAATTTAAGTTGAGCAGTTAGAATAGAGACTGAGCTGAATTAAAGAATACACATCGAGAACCTCACCAATAAGCGTCCGCAGCATGCCCCAAAACGCATATATTCAAGTTGCCGCCTTTGAGAAAAAACGGATGACATGATATTACTTTTCGTTTGAAAGCACGCAACGTCTGTGTTGCCAAAGGAAAAGTGACAGTTATATTGCGTCTGTTTAAGGTAGCGCTTTGACCTGACCACTCACTGCAGCGAAACAAAATTAACTTGGGATCAGTTGAAAAAGAAAATCCTCAAGAAATTTCTTTTCTCTGAAACGTTTTCACGAACGTTTCCGTTTTGGCCCCGAAAAAGGAGAATCGTTTCTCGTCGTTTCTGATCCTATGAGTATTGTTTGATCGATGATCGATTTATCTAAAACGAACAAAACTTTAAACACTTGCGAATTCCTCTTGAAGAACAACTTCTCAAGCGTATCAAATGTTCTGCCACTTTCCTTAAGAAAGGCATTTAAAACGGAGAAATGTTGCAGATCTGATCAGTATTGTGTCGCTCACTACCAGATAAGGGCTGCAGAAAGGAGAATTTTCCATCTTTGAGTCATCATGCGTCATGTACTATCCCATCAGAAGGAATTACAGGAAAGAAATTTGTGGTCCCATTTTTTTT
>CM031615.1:17218128-17229879 GCA_018398815.1 Conus ventricosus
TCCAGGGGTCCCGACAAGGGGGGTGGCCCCGCCCACTCCCGACCAGCGCGTGGCACCATCCAGTCCCGTGGTCTCAGCCACACGTGGAAACCATCCAGTCCGTGGTCTAGCCAGAGCGGGGCCTCAACCAGCGCGTGGCACCATCCAGTCCGTGGTCTCAGCCAGCACGTGGCACCATCCAGTCCGTGGCCCTCAGCCAGAGCGTGGCCTCAACCAGCATGTGGCACCATCCAGTCCGTACTCCGGGTGAAGCCCGAAAGGGGGGGGAGGGAAACGTAGCTGGGAGGAGAGGAAAAAGGGGAGGAAGGAAGAAGGAAGGAGGAAGGAAGAAGGGTACTAAAACCCCTGCCGTCAGTACAGTCTGACCCATGCTGTCAAATCTTAACACCACTCGCATGATGGGCGGGGGGAAGTCTACTAAACGCACACAGTAAACCCATCGAATCAGATATGTTCATTAGGGTTTTCTCACACGATGCAGGTAAAAGACTGCATTAAACCAACAAGTTATAAAACAAATATGAATTATCTTCACCCTTCTCTCACTCACGTTTAACATTTTCCCCTCTTGGGAAATAAACCAACACAGCGACCATCGCTTAATAACTGTCACCACATTTGAAAATAAAATTCAATGGCATAATTGTCACATTTTATAGCCACATTTCAAAACACCACAAATCTCCAACCACGCTCCGAACGACAAATCATGCGTACGCACGCTCGCGAACATAAAACTCGTTCTCCTTGCACACACAAACAGAGGGTGGCCGAAAGATAAGATCGGCGAACGTGACAGGGGCGGACGAGCGAGACCAAGCAAGTTCCAACCCTAAATCACCAGTTCTCTCCCATCCCCACCGACTACCGCATCACCAGATGCATAAACAGGAGAAAGAATTTTGGAAGTAATTTAGAATGGCCAGGTTAAAGTTTGAATTAACCAGAGAAAAGGTCTCACCCAATATTTCTCTTACAATTTCGAAAAAAAAAGAAAATTGCGCAAAAGAGAAGACTAAGCCGGCTAACAACAACAAACCAAACAAACAGACCACGAAACTGATGCTTACCAGCTACCCGTGGGTGACCCCGAAGGGGTCGGTCAAACGACCTCTCTCTACCTCTGTCCAGTCGAGAGGACAGAGGCGAAGATGCGGAAACAGAAGAAGTGATGTCCCCCTCCTACAGCCGACTGCAGGAATTGAAAGTACTGACTGAAACTCTCGATGATACGTGAAAAACCCAAAGACGGGAAAGCAGGCGCCCCAGAGACATCTTCCGCCGAGTGAAGAGCTAACCTCCCTCAGCAATGGGGGCCCAAAACAAGCCATGCTGCGTCACAGAGTGAGAAATACTTCAAACTAAAAGAAACGAAGCACGTGCGACAGGTAAAAAGACAGGCAAAGAGGCCGATAGACAGAAAGTTCGAGAGAAAGGTACCGGCCACCCGTGAACCTGCGGGATGAATAGACGGGCGTGGAATTAAGAGAGAGAGAGAGAAAGCAAACCAAAGTTGAGCTAAACTACACCAAGGTGCAACCGCCCCACAAGCCACACTAAGGACGGAACACGACAACAGCAACGACAATAAACAATAAGTAATTCCGCCACCCTAGGTGGGTCGAACGTCGTGGGCCTCGTGACAAACTCGTGACCTAGGATACATTAATGGACCTCTCATGTATATTTGTTGTAAAGCTACAGCCCACAGTGGAGCTTTATCCTTTTAAAGGTTCGGCGTCTTTGTATTTTGAAGCCATGTCAAACAACTGTCAGAGCATACTTAAACTTTTTTCTTCTAACTTTATCATGGGGAAGAAAAGAGCAAGTCCATCGGGTGGGTGTCATTAGGAACTGAATTAACAAATCGAGGCCTTATTATTCTTTTTGGGGGCAGGCAGTATATTTGCCAAATTGCCTTTTGAAAGCCAGTCTTTCGCATCTGATTCAGACACACTAGCGGCTTTACTCATTTTTTCAATAGCAGTCTTTCCTTCAATAACCTTTAGGAGAATAATATATTTTGTGCTTATCCATAAGAAGGACTGTATTTTAATTGGATTTTAAATTGTTTGTGCAAGATATAGATTGCTCCATAGCACCCACAAAAAAAACCAATTTCTGTATTTTCGTTCTTCTGATGGTTCATAAAATTCAGACAGTTCGGGCGGCGGTGATGTTAGAAACTTCTTTCCTGTCACAAGTAATACTCATTCATTGCCTCATCAACGTCGTAAATGTGTCCTCTGCATGCCCCTGTTCCTTAACTTTTTATTAGTAAAGTCTAAGTGAGAAATCCTCCTTTTCTCATAAGCGTCTCTTGCTTTGGCTAAATCTTCCCATTGCCTTGTTATGACTTTCTTTCTTCGTCGGACCGCAATTTACTAAACATATAATTGCTGCCGGAGAAGGCCAAGGCATTAACAATAGCTCCTCCTACCATCATAACTCTCCCGCCATCTTTTTATAAATCAATATTTTCTTATGAATTAATCTTTCATGAACTAATATTTTCTGGGATAATTCCCTGCGTAAAGAAAGTTTTTTGGCGCAATTCCTGTTCTCTTAACTTTTTATTAATGGCGTCTAAGTGGGCAATCGTTTTTTCTCGTAAGCGTCTCTCCCCTTAGCTAAATCTTCTATTGCCTTGTTATGACGTTTCTCTCTCTTCATGGGACCTAAATTTACTAAACATATAATTGCTTCCAGAGAAGGCCAAAGCTTTAAACAATAGCTCCTCCTACCAACAGATCCAATCCAGACATCTTTTATAAATCAGTATTTTCTAGATTAATTTTTCTATGAACTAATATTTTCTGGAATAATTCCTTGCGTAATAAGAAAGTCTTTTGACGCAACCCCTGCATGATTACAACTATAACCTTAACAATATCCTCAATGTCAACCTTCCTAAATCTGCCGGCTTCATTCTAAACATGTTTTTTGCTAACAGGGCTATAGCCATACTAAGACCGCAAAATCCCCGCAGAATGGTAATCGTATTGATAATCTTTTTCACTCATCTTTTTATTAACAAAAAAATATTAAAATAATCAAATACAAAGGCTGTCTATGTGCTTTTTAATCAAATAATCTTTTGTTGTAAAGCTAAAAATAAAGTTGCAACTATTTTTGGGCAAATCTTCTATCTTTCCCATATTAGGCGGTTTTATTCCTAACAGACATTTTGCAAGGGTTGAAAAAACGATAACCCCAAACGATAGGCACTGCATAATTAACCAACGTTAAACTCAGGGTTTTTAAAAGAAATTATATTATTTTTTATTGTTTTAAAAATGGATTGTGACGAACTATTAAAGTGTGAGGACAAGCAGACTACTCTGTAGACCACTGCCCTAAAGAAAGATTATACCTCGGGCGCTTGTGGAAAACTAAACAGTATTTAGGTGTTAACTAAGTATTGAACAGATTCAGCAACTGTCTACATCAGACGTTGAGAAGTACTACGTTAGGTACGAAGCACCTAAGGGTCAAAAATGGTTAGATGGGTAGG
This sequence comes from Conus ventricosus, assembly GCA_018398815.1. Taxonomy (NCBI): domain Eukaryota; kingdom Metazoa; phylum Mollusca; class Gastropoda; order Neogastropoda; family Conidae; genus Conus; species Conus ventricosus. The sequence goes on from CM031615.1 coordinate 17,221,643, forward strand.
TCAGACAATGATTAGTTTATATGCTAAGTTAGTAAGTAAGATGGCGCCGGTTGATTCAGAAGAAATTTAAAAATGACTTATCACAAGATCCGGTTTTAAACAAGTCACTAGAAACTCTCGCATGGACAGGGTACTACAGTTTTGGGGACGAGTTATGTCCATTCATCAGGGGATTAATTACTTTTAATCAATTAATTTTGAATCAATAAATTTTAAATCGCAATTAAAAAAAAAAGAGCGATCAGAGAAGAAGAATGAAACCCCCGCAGACATTCCGCAGGGCCCTCCGAAGGAGCAGAAAAACCACAAGTGAATGTGCCACAAGTGAGTAATGTTACTAAACTAAAAATCCGGGGACTATTGAGCGGGGCGAAAACTAGCTGAATGGACAGACTGCAAAAGCAACCAATCAGCAAAACAAAAATTGTTAGATAGTAATACAACATCACCACCAGCACCAACAGCCCCAATTAAAAACCCAAAAACAATCAAAAACAAACGATAAAGATATTATTATGAAATTGGCTGTTGTTGTTGTTGGGGGGTTTTTAGCATAAAAAAGTCTAACACCATACTTAGCAGCAAATTTACAAACCCCCACAAAGCCAGTAAAAGAAGAAGAACCAACTTCTGCAAAAAAAGAGCAACCTCCTGTTGTAGACCCATTTTCTATGGAATAGTTTTTAAGAACTAGATAAAGTACAAGTTAAGAACTAATAAAGTACAAGTTAAGTTTAGTTATAGAAAGTACTTTTTAAGTAAGTGCAAGTAAATTACAAGTAAAGTACAAAAAAAAATAAGTTCTTAAATAAGTATAGTTGGGTTCTTAAATAAGTCTTGTTGGGTTTTCTTAAATAAGTACTATGAGGTTCTTAAGTTAAGTACAAGTCAAGTCAGTCAATTAATCTTTTAAAGTTCTCCAATGTCCTACAGCATATAAAAACTCAGGATTGACGTAAGTTCTCTTGTTATTGTTAGAGACTAGTGATTTTTTGTTAACAGCAGTTGTGTTTACTTGATGGAGAGTAGAGCGCAGATTAACATTTGTGATGAAATACTTTTTTTAAACAAAGAGAGCTTGCTTGTAGTTATCGTGAGTTATATTTTTTTGACAACTTCTTTACTTATATTTTTAGCCTTCTTCATTACAGAAGTCGCTGGCAACGCTATACATCTTTGACCGCAACCCAACATTTTCCCTTTGATAACTGCCCCATAATTTCATCCTTCATTTTTCCCCAATCCATTTCTTGTTCACAGTTGAATGTAAAGGACTGTCTTAGGATAGTCCATGTGCCCGTACCACCCATCAGCTCCTTTAGCTACTTCTGTTTCTAAATCCTTATAGAAGTCTTCTGTGGGGACGTCTAGAATAAAACTATCAGTGTCTGTAAAAAACTCTTGCTTCTGGTACAGCGGTTTAAAGTAGTCGTACAGAAATTCTAACATCAATAACTTTGACAACTCTAATACAGTAAAGCCGATAAACACCGGCTTGTCCAACTTAACATCCTTTTTCTTCATCATAAGCCAACCAAGCTGTCGTTAAATCTTCTAAAGTCTTGATAGTTTTTGGTTTAGAGGCAAACTTAAAATTTTCTTGGTTTTCTTTTGTAACTAATTTTTACATCTTTACGTTTTTGTGGATTTTCCATAGTTTTGCCAAAAAAAGCTGTTGTTCATCAGTTTAAAGAAGTCTTTTTCTGAAGCGTCAGTGGCTTGGGTTCTAAGATCAGTGTTCTTCTTGATGTATGGTCTCATAAAAGGTCTTGGTCAAAAGCAATTATTCTATGAACAGCTGTCAGTTTTAGTCCGTGTCTTAAGTAAACTGTAACATCTGTAATGACACACACATTTAGTTTTTTTTGCGAAGATTGGGGACGAGTTTAGGAGGTTCGATAGGACTCATCTTTTAATCTTTCTGCGCTAGGGGGGAATCGTTATGGAGATCGTGTAGTTCATAAGGATATTCTAAGTTTACTTCCAAGATTAGCCCAAATTTGGGTTATCAGGCGGAAGCTGTGACAACGCACCTAACACAGTATTAACAACATGAGGTCCTTTTATCATTGTAAATTTCTCAGTGGGAGTGGTTGACTCATAGCCCATCCATACAGATTGTTGGCGTCTAAGTACATTAGATAGTTGGATGGTTTAGTAAGGACATAGTCTTCTAAATACTTGGTTGTTGGCTTTGCAGTAAAAGGATGTGAGGGCCCGGGTAAATACCTTTCCCCCAGCCCATCTTCAATCATCAGAAGTGTGGGTAGATCAATATTAAGTCAATCTGGATGTTTGAGACTTTAAGAATGCGTCCCAAGAAAGGCCGGGCGGGAGAGATGAATGTGATGAGTCTAAGCTGTAATGTTTCATGCATGTAGTTCTGTAATTCTGAAAGACGTCTGCTAATAAACACACGTCCCGCCAATAGAATACTGATCATGATAATCGCCATTGTTTCACAGTGTAATTCTGTCCAGGCTTTCTGAGCGTATTCATATTCAGAATCAGTAAAGTCTTTGGGCCCCTAAGACTAGAAAAGAAAGCGCCTTTAGGAGGAAGCGAGTCCTTCATCAAACCTATCCCATGAGTTCATGTATTCATAAGGAATAAACTCCTTTGCCACTAAAGATGGATCAAAGTATTGTTTAGTTATTGGATAGTCTTGTAGAGATCCTGCTAAATTATCCAAACTTTCCCCACAGATGTTGGGCAGAGTCATAGAAGGATAAAGAGTCAAGAGAAAAGTCATGTACTTTTCGAAGACTGTGCAATGCAGGTAACCCTCTTATATTCAGAAGTCACTGCTTGCATGATGAAATGAGAATCGTAACCTCGAAGGTTATGAAAGAAGATAGGCAGTTTCCATGTCTTAGGGTCAACCTTAAGTTGAAGATTACAATTTTGTGGGGGTTGGGGGGGCAGCCCCTCTAAACTTTTCCGCTAATGTGATCGTGGTCTCCTCACTGTGTCACCTAATAATTCTCTGTTAACAATCCAACCCGTGCGTAGATGAGTAATAGCGTTCTTGAATTCAGGAGTCATAACAATGCCTGAAAGATTTAGTTGGTTGGAGTAGTGATTACGAACTAGTTTTCATCTGCTCTAAAAATTTACAGCTGCGTGGTCCCCTGTAAATCTCTGGGGTCGTGTGTTGGCCGTCCTGACCTAACAACAATAAACCATAAGAACAGAAACTGATGGTGGGTTTTAAAAAAGGTTGTTTTTTTGTTTTTGCTGTTGTGGGCCATAGTACTGTGGCAAGATTGATTCAAAGTCAGCAATAAACCACGTACGGCTCATCTGCATTTTGTGTAAATTTTTAAAACTACCTTAGACCCGGTTTAGGTGTGAGGAGTTTGGTTTCACAGTCTACAAAACTTTTACAATGAGTTCTATGACTGGCGGCTGCTTCATAGTGGGGAATCTAACCAAACATCTTCTACAAAGCTCTTTCTTAGCACGATTCTTTGATGTAAAACCCATAAGTCTACTTATTGTTCTGTTAATACATAATGACTCTTAGGACCCCTGTAAACAGTATCAATCTATATGTTTGTCAAGCGGTTCGCCTAAAGTAGGAGCGTTGGGAGAAACCTTAGAGGCACTATATCAACTTCTACAGACCATGTGTATGCGCTTACAGTGATGGTTTGTTTTGTTCTTCAAACTGACATATACTTTCTATACTTACTGGAAAGGTTAAAGTTTTTCAAAAATTCAGCTCTTGTTTGTAAAGCTTCATAAATTTGAAACTCTGTTTGCATGATTTTTTAACAATGTAAATGCCTAAAACACACCCCCATAAAACACATGTTGTCAGAATTATGTATGTTTTTTAAAACTGCTTCGTTTTAACTCTAACTCTTTTGGAAGAGAAATGTAAGAATTGCCGACTAAGGATAAAAACTTTGTTTGTCTCAATTTGATTTCAAGGACTGTTCCTTCAACCAGCCAGAACCCTTAACTTTGGCCTCCTCACTTGCATGATTAAAACTGTGTAAGCATGTAGTCGGCCCAGTTAGAATTAAAGTCGTGATAGCTGATTACTTCTTTCTGTTTAGTTGAAACCCAGACTGGCATTAGTATCATCAGGCGTTATATAATCAATCAGAACGGCCAACACACTTTTACTGGCGGTTCGCGTTGAAGAACTCTGGAATTTTAGAGATAAATGTGCTAAACGCTTTCATGAACGTTTGTAGGGTTAATTTATTTCCATGTCTACTTCAAATAAACATATCGCTTAATTGTTTGTCACTACTGAATATTTCTTCCATCGTAATAGTTTTCCGTCCTTGGATTTACTTGTGGTCATCATTTTTAAAGCCAAAATATTACGTAAATCAAAAATAAATGTATATAAAAGTAAGTAAAACAAGCTTTTTATTCTTCACCCAAGCGTTGCAACACTTTTAAGACATGTCAAACCTTACAATAAAACCCCTAATATTTTAGCTTTTTCTGAATCACTACAGTCAATGTTTATCACCTTGATTGCATCGTTAAATAGTTCACTATTATCTTTTTTATATTGTCTACATCATTCTCAAAACCAATTCACTAAATCAATGTTTAACACTTTCATTGTCTCGTCAAATAGTTCATTGCACTTCTTTAAAAAACAGATTCGCTGAGTTCGACCGTCATTTTTTAAATCTAAATAAATAAAAAATAAATTGTAAATTCAGCTGTTATTCATAGTTCACCTTTTTTAATTGTAAAACTGTTCAGGTTTAAAGGGAACAGTTACTCCTTCAAGATCATCAGACACATGCAAATCAGCATCTTCAGGGGCAATATTATCAATTTAAAAAGGCAAAAAACTTTATAATTGGTTTAGGACAAGACTCTGAGATTTTACTAATGGCTTCCATTCCCCTTTCTCTATAGTTAAACTTTCAAAAAGTTTTTGTAATAAATTCATCAAACACGGTCTTTAACTCTTCTTATCAACTCCTGCACTAATCGCCCACCCAAAATCAACAATATTTCTGTAAGCGTTATAACACGTGGGGGTTCATTTTTTAAACCAGAAATTAAAAAACATAAATACAAAATTAAGTAAGTAAGGGCCCCTCCCTTCAGTGAGCATTTTTTGTTGTTAGTCGTAAAAATTGATCTTCAATTAAAGCAAATATTACTCCTTCGGGGCCAGTAGAAACAGTTAGATTAGCATCTTCAGAAACTATATAATCAACTAAAATGGCAATAACTTTATATTGGGTTTGGGGCCAAGAATCTGGTATTTTTACTTATAGCCTGCTTAACGCTTTCTCGCATGTCTATTTCGATTAAAAAGTCAGAATTAATTTTTCAAAACCTGTTTTTTAACTGATCTTTATCACCTCCCCTTCCCAATCCAACTCGTAAAAATATATTAAAAGCTCTGAACTAGTTCGGTCTTCATTTTTAACCCCAAATAAAATCAAAATTAAAAAATTAATTAATTCTGTAAACCCTTAATTCTTATGTTCCAAGAGAATGTAAATATGTGAGTTCACGATCACCAAATCTTATCTAGCACGTAAGCCCCCCGTTTTAAATTAACGATTTGGTCGATTTTTAGAGGTTTTGAGGCGTTAATTTTAGTGTGAAAACAGGTGTAAAATTGGCTAAAACTGATATGTGATGGACGCGAGTTGGATGTGAAAAGGGGGTTTTCGTGCAAAATAAGATGGGGTGGTTTTTGAACTCACAAAATTTACATTCTCTTGCTGAGCATGTTTCGCTTCCTTTTGGGGTGTTAGAATGTCAACCCCTTCTGCTCGGAGGTCTTTAAGCACTAAAGCGAATTCTATTTAGATAACGTGTCTGTTCAAAGTTTTTTAAAGTACATGTGTGTGTGTGTGTGTTTGTGTGCGTGCGTGTGTGTGTCTGTGTCTGTGTTTGTGTGTGCGTGCGTGTGTGTGTGTTTGTGAGAGTGTGTGTGTGTGTGTGTGTGTGTGTGTGCTGCGCGCGCGCGCGTGTGTGTGTGTGTGCGTGTATGTATGTGTGTATGAGGGCGTGGCGTACGAGCTTGTGTGCGTGCTTGCATGCGTGCGTGCTCGCGCGCGCACGCGCGTGTGTGTGCATGTGTGTGTGCGTGCGCATGCGCGTGGTCGCGAACGAATATCTGGACGCACGCGTGCAGTGCACAAATACAATTTCCTATAAACGGCGAAGCGACGAAGAGGGTTGAGGATTTCCTAGCGGAGTCCCACACCTTTGACGAGTACATTCCGGTAAGACTCAAATCTTCCTTCCTCTTCCTCTGCACTATCTTATTCACATGCAAACCCATACAGTACAGTCTCGCCATTTTTGTACTCCAGTTCTTATAGAACAGGGAGTACTTTAGAATGGGAACGAAGAAATGCTGTCTGTATGTGTGTGTGTGTCTGTCTGTCTGTCTGTGTGTCCGTGGTCAAAATGTGTTCCACTTGCTCCAGACAAAACTACTGGGCCGATCTTTCTAAAAATATGTACGAATGTTCATTATGGGTCAAGGATGATGCCCGACGTTTTAGTTTACCGTTACAGCCGTTACTAACGGCTGCAACGGCCTGTAACGGTTTTTTTTCTTTATGGAATATCTCCGAAAGTACTTGGCCGATCTTTTGTGAAAATTAGCAGGTATGTTCATTATGGGTCACAGATGATGCCTGATGTCTTAGTTTGCCCCGTTATAGCCGTTACTAACGTTGTAACGGCCTGTAACGGTTTTTTCTTCTTTATGGAATATCTCAGAAAGTACCTGGCCAATTAAAAAGCGGTTTGGATGATCTTGTGACAAATCGGATCCTCTGTCCATATGTAAGTGATGTAATGCTGAAAATGGATTAAACAACCGTTAAAAAACCGTTATTCTGTCGTTATTTCTTATATATAGGTGGATTTTAATGACATTTGGTATATAGAAAGGTTATCACACACAAATGGCACTTCTGTATAGTGTTCCAAAATTTGACCGTTAAAAACCGTTATTCTTGACATATTGTCAATTTGGATGAAATTTGATATGTACACAGGCTTTAGCCCAGTGAGGACTAAAATACCGGTTCAAAAGTGCATATCGGTTATATAACCGTTAAACCGTTATTTTGCTGTTATTTCTTATATATTGGGGTTTTAATGAAATTTTGTATATAGAAAGGTTATCACACACAAATGGCACTTCCATGCAGTGTTTCAAAATCTGGCCGTTAAAACCGTTATTCTTGACATATTGTCCGATTTGGATGAAATTTGGGATGTACACAGGCTTTAGCCCAGTGAGGACTAAAATACCAGTTTCAAAAGTGTATATCGGTTATATAACCAATAAACCGTTATTTTGCCGTTATTTTTTTTATATATTGGTGGATTTTAATGCAAGTTTGTATATAAAAAGGTCATCACACACAAAAAGGCACTTCCATGCAGTGTTTCAAAATCTGACCGATAAAACCGTTATTCTTGACATATTGTCCGATTTGGATGAAAATTGGTATGTACACAGGCTTTAGCCCAGTGAGGACTAAAATACCAGTTTCAAAAGTGTACATCGGTTTAAATAACCGTTATTTTGCCTTTATTTCTTATCTCACAAAGCACTTGCCGAAATTTAATAAGCGGTTTGGAAAACTGGGAGTGCGTTTAATATGCTTCGCATCTTGTTTTTCTTTGATTGGGAGACTCTTAATTCCATGAAAACCTTGTTCAGAGACGTTCCGCCCTGAACGATCTTTGAGCCTTGAAAGAGATGAACATTTTTCCATCGGATCTGGGATTTTACAGTGGAAAGTTTGTGGTTTTTTTTCAACAAACTATCGGAATGGGTTTTTAGAAGATGTATTTTAAAGAACTTTATGAATGAATGACTTGTGAGTTGATTTTAACGTGATGACAGCCCAGAAAATGGCCCTTTGTGGTCGGCTGGGCTAACACATTATCTTATCTTATCTTAACTGGATTACAGTAGTATTTGTAGACGAACAGGAATATTCTGCAGAAAAAAAGAAACCTATTCTTTTGCAGGTATGTAGTAGTCTGTATAAGAAAGTGTCAGATTACTTCTCTTTGCCAAAGACATCCTCCCACAAGTTATCTACACACGCACTATTTCGTTTTGCTGTCAACCCTCCACTTCCCCTATCTATTCCCCAAACCCTCTCTATCCCCCACCCCCACCTCTCTACCATCCTCGCCCCGCTCACTAAATTTTGCTATGCAGATTAGAGACTACGGACTATGACCTTTCTGTTTTGCTAAATACC
>CM031615.1:17230879-17248379 GCA_018398815.1 Conus ventricosus
TAGTTGATATTATACTGTGTTAACTACAGCGTTCATTGCTTTAGATTCTTGATTAAAGGTTCTGGCTTTTACTAGGCTAAGATGATGGCAATCTCCTAACCCATTCTGTGTTGCGTTCTCTGTCCATAATTTCTCTGTGATATTGATAGGTAAACAGGCCGTTCAGCTAGATTCTTATTAAAGTTTCTACTAGGCTTGTTCGATGGTTGCCTGGGATCCTCTCTTAACTGTAACATGCGCTTTAAAAAGCTGGTTTACAGACCCTTTAAACTCTTTTCCATCATCAACTTGAACCATCCTAGTGTCACGACCGACCCCTGGAGGTCTGCCCTGACAGGATCGGTCTAGGTGGGAGTGAAGGAGTGACTGACCTCACACGCTCCGCAGAGACCACACAATAAAGATTACGATACAAACCCCATTTATTCACACCAGCAAAATAAACATTCCAACACACACATCATGCACGACCACAATCAAGCACTCCAACGCACACAACCTGCACAATCACAATCAACACCCCAACACCACAAAATGCACGATTATAAATAAACATTTCACCATACGACGTACACAATCACAATTACAGCTTCCAGCACATGTAACATATACATAATTATAAAGAAACATTTCCAGCAGCGATCCCTTCTAGCACCCTGCCGTGCGTCCACACCCCTGCCTCTGTCGGGCCTACTGGGAGCACCCTGTCGCACTAGGTGCTCCGAACCGGGTCTGTTCTCGCAGGGAGTCGCTCAAAGCCGACACCCGACTCACAAGCGGGCAGTGAAGAGCGTGTCCCGGGGGGGGGGGGGGGAAACGTGGCGCTGTTACTGGAGGTCCTGGACGGGGGTCCGGCCGGCCAGTCAAGACGGCGGGCTCCTCTACCAGTCCACGTCCCGACCAAGGCGTGCCTCGACCAGCGCGTGGCACCATCCAGTCCGTGGTCTCAGCCAGCACGTGGCACCATCCAGTCGTGGTCTCAGCCAGAGCGTGGCCTCAACCAGCGCGTGGCACCATCCAGTCCGTGGTCTCAGCCAGCACGTGGCACCATCCAGTCCTGGTCTCAGCCAGAGCGTGGCCTCAACCAGCACGTGGACCATCCCAGTCCGTACTCCGGGTGAAGCCCCCGAAAGGGGGGGGGAGGGAAACGTAGCTGGGAGGAGAGGAGAAAGGGAGGGAAGGAAGAAGGAAGGAGGAAGGAAGAAGGGTACTGAAACCCTGCCGTCAGTACAGTCTGACCCATGCTGTCAAATCTTAACAGCCACTCGCATGATGGCGAGGGGAAGTCTACTAAACGCACACAGTAAACCATCGAATCAGATATGTTCATTAGGGTCTTCTCACACGATGCAGGTAAAAGACTGCATTAAACCAACAAGTTATAAAAACAAATATGAATTATCTTCACCCTTCTCTCACTCACGTTTAACATTTTCCCTCTTAGGAAATAAAACCAACACAGCGACCATCGCTTAATAACTGTCACCACATTTGCAAATAATAATTCAATGGCATAATTGTCACATTTTATAGCCACATTTCAAAACAACACAAATCTCCAACCACGCATCCGAACGACAAATCATGCGTACGCACGCTCGCGAACATAAAACTCGTTCTCCTTGCACACACAAACAGACGGTGGCCGTAGGATAAGAGTCCGGCGAACGTGACAGGGGCGGACGAGCGAGACCAAGCAAGTTCCAACCCTGAATCACCAGGTTCTCTCCCATCCCCAACCGACTACCGCATCACCAGATGCATAAACAGGAGAAAGAATTTTGGAAGTAATTTAGAATGGCCGGGTTAAAGATTAAATTTAACCGAAAAAAGGGTTCCCCCCAATATTTTCTTACAATTTCAAAAACAAAAAAAATTTTGGAAAAAAGAAAACTAACCCGGAAACAACAAAAAACCAAAAAAACACCCCACGAAACGATTTCCAGCTCCCGTGGGTGCCCCCAAGAGGGGGGAAAAAACCTCTCTTCCCCTCTGCCCAGCAGGGGAAGAGGCGAAATCGGAAACAGAAAAAGGAGCCCCCCTCCTACGGCCCATGCAGGAAATTTAAAAAGTACTGACTGTCTCCGATGATGGGTGAAAAACCCAAGACTGGGCAGGCGCCCCCAGAGACACTTGCTGAGTGAAGACTAACCCCCTCAAAATGGGGGCCCAACATGCCATGTCGCCAAGAGTGAGCATATTTTCAAACTAAAAGAAACGAACCTAAAGGGTAAAAAGACAGGCAGGGGCCCCGATAGACGAAAGTTCGAGAGAAAGGTACCCCCATGAACTGAGGATAAATAAGGGCGGGTTTAAAGAGAAGAGAGAGAAACAAACCAAATTTGGTTAACTACACAAGGGAAACCCGACCACAACCACCAAAGGGGGAGGATAACGAAACAGCAACGACAATAAACAAAAAGTATTCCGCCACCAGGGGGGGTCAAACGTCGTGGGCCCCTCGTGAAAAACCGTGAAAAACCCCCCCTTTCAAAAGCATCTTTTTCCTGAGATACATGCCCCTTTGAACCTTGACGATGGAAAAATTCACAACAATGGGCCAAACCCCAAACCCCTCTGGATAAAAGGTTGAAAAATCCAAAACAAAATTCTACATAGAATCACCCCGAAAAATAATACTACATTTACAAACAACAAAGGAAACCCTTCCCAAACCCATGAAGCAAAACCCCAAACCCATTGGTGATTCCTATCGTTAACATACTGAAAGAAAAACTTCAACTTGAACAGAGAAAAAAAAGGGGATATAACCCGGTGGGGGTTTAAGTGCCCCTCTGACGATTTCCCAAAATGTGCAAAAAAGGACTCGGAAAATAGTCAGCATCCGTTTCGGGAAACCCCTTGATAGAGGGAAAAGGGAAACGCATATTTTGCAGCTCCACTCCCTAACTATGAGTCGATGATGACTGGCCCCCGGCCCCCGGGAATGGAGAGGTTTAAATCGCCTCCAGACAAATTCCGGGCCGTAACTTCTTTTTGGCACGCCAGTGGCGTAAAATTGCCTGAGAGATTCGAACGTAGGGGCATCGTTCCTAAGGGGACAGCCCGGGAAACGACTGCAGTTTCTCCATACCGAAGTGTCGTGACCGCGATCGGATGGGGATTTGGGTCCCCCCCAGGCGACAGCCCTTGTGAATGGCCCCCCAAACCCGTGGCACTGCCCCAGGGGACCCCGCCCTCAAGCCCCCCTTAGGCGTTGTCCGGGCAGGTATCGCAAGGGGAGTATCCCAACCCTTGAGTTATCCCGGCCAAAAGAATCCGTCTTCCCGCTGAGATCCCTTGGAGATAGCTTGCCAGGGGGGAATCGTGGCCCCCGGGAAAAAGTTTCCTAAAGTTTTGGGGGAACAAAAGCGCTTGGCCAACGACTGCCCGAGTAAAAAACCCTAAAAGGACCCCCTTGTGGAGCTTAAAAGTCCCCTTGGCTTTCGGGCGAGGGGGGGCAACCATTGTCGTAGGCGTTGGACTCCAAGCCCCGGGCCCTGAAGACGAAAGCTAGCGGGATCGGCCCTTCCCAAAACCTCGTCAGAGATCGGTGAAGAACGGGACGAAAACCCTTTTCCTGCTTTTTAGTTTTTGGCGGTGGGGTGACTCCCCACGCCTGTAGGGCAAATCCGTGACACGGTTTGACTGCGTCCCTCGGGGATAGTATTCCTATGAAAAGGGGAATACAGGGGTCCTCCACGCATGGCCCAATTCGCCACAAAGTAGGGGTGGGATAAAACGAGTCGAAACGGGGGAGGTAAAACCCGCCCCCAACCCCGCACACATCGTAATGCCCCCCGGGCCCCTTTGGGAAATAAACCCTTCCCCCAAAAAGGGTGTTGATCCCCCGGGTCCCGAGTGTCACCAAGGGGAACAACAACAGGAGAAACACGGGCACTTGAATAAAAAGGGGGATGGAAACCCCACTTTTGCCGAGGCACGAGGTGGGGAAAAGGACCCCCCAGGGTCCGCGGCTTTAGGAAAACTTTCTGTTGGGCCAGGACGACCACAAAGAAAACAAAATCGAGGGCGGGGCCCCCGATGGACTCCCTCCCTTTTCGCCCCGTAGCATGTCGGCCCCTTTTTGCTACAAAAAACCTTGGGGGGTTCCTTCCGTATTGGGCGATGCCCAAAGCCCTGCGAGCTTCACAAAAAACCCCAAGGTGGAATCCGCCCCCGAATCCTGAGGTGCTGTTCGCCTATCCGGATCCCCAACTCGGGGACCATGTTGGTGGTTCAATTTAGGTAATCCTCCCTCCCAAATTGCAATGACGCCCGTACCTAGCGTTTTTCGCAGCCTATCACCAAACGCACGAAAGGCTCGTCATTATTTTTCATGGGCCTAAAATTCCTCTGTACGTCCTGGGGGGAAGGGGGGAAACGCTTAGCAAGCCAACTGATGTCTGCATAAACGCCCTTCTTTAGAGTGAGAACACCCTCCCCCTTTCGCACCGATATCCAGAAAAAAGGTGCATAGCCCTTTTGTTCCCCAGACAATTGATATGAAATAGCAACCTTGTCAAAATGTTCCGGGAAAATTCAAGTCCTCCTAGGTTTAATTGGGAAACTTTAACTTTGGGCCCTAACCCCATCACCCGCCCGTGATTAACCCCCCGATTAAGATGCGGGGAGACCGCGAAAGATTTTTTCCATTCCCCCCCTACGCAGGCCCCCATCCTGCTAGTTCCCTACGGAGGGGGTTCCTGCCTGGGGCCCCTTCCCCACGCCCCTCCCCGTTGGCAGCTCCTCTTGCGCAGAGCAGCCTCTTCCCCCACGCTGACACCTCCTCTTGCGAGAGCAGCCTCTTCCCCCCGTCTTTTTTACGGGAGCTTCCTGCCCACAGCCCTTTCCCTACGCCTTCCCCCACGGGGAGCTTCCCGCCCGCACCCCCTTCCTCGTGCCGTTTCCCGAAACATAAGGCAAAGGGGGATATTTAGCGGGGGGTTTCCCCCTCCCGACACGGGGATGACCCCCTGCCCTCCCTTTTGGGGCTCGATTCCCTAAGGAAAGTTTCTGGGGCATCCCCTTACGGGGGAAGCCTGGGAGGAGAAGGTTTTTGTCTCTGGACCCCCAAAAGAACCCCCAGGCTTTGCTATGCTCTGCCCCCTTGAGGGGAAATGCCCGTCGGGGCTCGACAGGAGACCCCCCCCGAAGAGGGGTAAAATACTCCTGGATACCCGCAAAGCCGGAATAATAAAAGTTACCCTATCGAAATACTGGTCAATATTTGGGATACAGTAAATTTTTAATACCCCTTTTTTTTCGGCACGCGTCGCCACACCACCAGGGCCGAGCGCCATGACAACAATACCTACGGTTTTCAAAAACAGGGGAAAGACAATTCCAAGAAAAAAAAAAAATATTTTTGGGGGGTGTGTATAGTGTGATTGGTGTGTGCGTGTGGCGGACAAGTTGGTGCTCCCCCTCTGGCAACACCCCGCTCTACAACAGCAACAGTGCGGGGGCCACCCAAAAAAAAAAAAAAAAAAAAAACTATGTCCGCTGCCCCCACTCTGGCAAACACCGCGCTCCCCAGCACGGCAACAGGCGGTGGGGCGGCCGGAAAAAAAAAAAACAAAAAAAAACGGGAGCGGAATCCGGGGGGAGAGAAAAAAGGACACTGGTCCCATAACCCCCTGTACTCAACAACCGGGGAAAAAAAAAAAGAAGGCTAAATACAAACAGGGAAAGGAAGACTGAGCGGCCCAAAAAGAAAAAACAAGACTTTCGGCCGTACCCTTTTAGGGACCCCGGGAAAGGGGGGCGGACGCGGGGGACTCCCCCCGGCTCACCCACCCCCCCGAGTACACCGGGTGTTCCCTCAGGGGCCCCCAAAAAACCCCTTCACGCTAGAGTCACCCACCAACCCCCCCCAAAAAAAACGCGACAAATAAATAAAATTCCAAACAACAAAAAACATTTTCTCTGCGAAAGAGAAGAGAAGCCCGAGCCCTTTCCCTCCCGGACAGCCCCCCCAATTGTCACGACCACCCCCGGAGTCTGCCCTGACGGATCGGTCTGGTGGAGTGAAGGAGTGATGACCCCACACGTCCCCAAAGCCCCCAATAAAGATTTCGATCAACACCCCCTTTTTTCACACCACAAAAAAACATTCCAACACAACATTTGCCGACCCCAATAAGACTCCAAAACCAACCCGACAATCACAATCAAAACCCCCAAACCCCAAAAAACACGATTAAATAACATTTTACCTACAATACACAACACAATTACAGCATTTTTAGCCATGTAACATATACAAATTTAAAGAAACATTTCCAGCAGCGATCCCCTTTTAGCACCCCTGCCGTCTCCCCACCCCCGCCTCGGGCGGGGCCCACTGGGAGCACCCCGTCGCATAGGGGCTCCGAACCGGGTCGGTTCTGCAGGGACGCTCAAAACCGACACCCCCGATCAAAGGGGCGGAAGAGCGTGTCCCGGGGGGGGGGGGGGGGGGGGGGGGGGGGGGAAACGTGGCGCTGTTACTGGAGGTCCTGGACGGGGGTCCGGGCCGGCCAGTCAAGACGGCGGGCTCCTCTACCAGTCCACGGTCCCGACCAAGGCGTGGCCTCGACCAGCGCGTGGCACCATCCAGTCCGTGGTCTCAGCCAGCACGTGGCACCATCCAGTCCGTGGTCTCAGCCAGAGCGTGGCCTCAACAGCGCGTGGCACCATCCAGTCCGTGGTCTCAGCCAGCACGTGGCACCATCCAGTCCGTGGTCTCAGCCAGAGCGTGGCCTCAACCAGCATGTGGCACATCCAGTCCGTACTCCGGGTGAAGCCCCGAAAGGGGGGGGAGGGAAACGTAGCTGGGAGGAGAGGAGAAAGGGAGGGAAGGAAGAAGGAAGGAGGAAGGAAGAAGGGTACTGAAACCCTGCCGTCAGTACAGTCTGACCCATGCTGTCAAATCTTAACAGCCACTCGCATGATGGGCGAGGGGAAGTCTACTAAACGCCACAGTAAACCCATCGAATCAGATATGTTCATTAGGGTCTTCTCACACGATGCAGGTAAAAGACTGCATTAAACCAACAAGTTATAAAACAAATATGAATTATCTTCACCCTTCTCTCACTCACGTTTAACATTTTCCCCTCTTAGGAAATAAACCAACACAGCGACCATCGCTTATAACTGTCACCACATTTGCAAATAATAATTCAATGGCATAATTGTCACATTTTATAGCCACATTCAAAACAACACAATCTCAACCACGCATCCGAACGACAAATCATGCGTACGCACGCTCGCGAACATAAAACTCGTTCTCCTTGCACACACAAACAGACGGTGGCCGAAAGATAAGAGTCCGGCGAACGTGACAGGGCGGACGAGCGAGACCAAGCAAGTTTCCAACCTGAATCACCAGGTTCTCTCCCATCCCCACCGACTACCGCATCACCAGATGCATAAACAGGAGAAAGAATTTTGGAAGTAATTTAGAATGGCCAGGTTAAAGATTGAATTAACCAGAGAAAAGGTCTCACCCAATATTTCTCTTACAATTTCCGAAAACAAAAGAAAATTGCGCAAAAGAGAAGACTAAGCCGGCTAACAACAACAAACCAAAACAAACAGACCACGAAACTGATGCTTACCAGCTACCGTGGGTGGACCCCGAAGAGGCGGGTCAAACGACTCTCTCTACCCTCTGTCCAGTCGAGAGGACAGAGGCGAAGATGCGGAAACAGAAGAATGATGTCCCCCTCCTACAGGCCGACTGCAGGAATTGAAAGTACTGACTGTACTCTCGATGATACGGTGAAGAACAAGACTGGAGCAGGCGCTCCAGAGACATCTTCCGCTCGAGTGAAGAGCTAACCTCCTCAGCAATGGCGGCCAACATGCCATGCTGCGTCACAGAGTGAGCATACTTCAAACTAAAAGAAACGAAGCACGTGCGACAGGTAAAAAGACAGGCGAGAGGCCGATAGACGAAAGTTCGAGAGAAAGGTACCGGCCACCGTGAACCTGCAGGATGATAGCACGGGCGGTGGAATTAGAGAGAGAGAGAGAGAAAGCAACCGAAGTTGAGCTGAACTACACCAAGGTGCAACCGCACCACAAGCCACACTAAGGGACGGATACACGACAACAGCAACGACAATAAACAAATAAGTAATTCCGCCCCCTAGGTGGGTCGAACGTCGAGGCCTCGTGACAAACTCGTGACACTAGGATACATTAATGGACCTCTCATGTATATTTGTTGTAAAGCTACAGCCACAGCAGTGGAGCTTTATCCTTAAAGGTTCGGCGCTTTGTATCTGAAGCCATGTCAAAAAACTGTCAGAGCATACTTAAACTTTTTTCTTTCTAACTTTTTCATGTGGAAGATAGAGCAAGTCCCTCTGGTGGGTGTCTTGGGGAAATGAATTAAAAAATCGGGGCCCTTTTTATTCTTTTTGGGGCAGGAAGTTATATTTCCCAAAAAATTCCCCTGTTTGAAAGCCAGTTTTTTGATCTGATTCAGACACTCTAGCGGTTTTACTCTTTTTTCCCAATGATTTTTTCCTTTTAAAAAACCTTTGGAGTTTTAATATATTTTGTGCTTTCCCAAAGGGGGACTGTTTTTAAAATTGGATTTTAAATTGTTTGTGCAAGATATAGGCTATAGAAACCCACAAAAAAACCCAATTTCTGTATTTTTTTGTTCTTCTGATGGTTCTAAAATTCGGGGACAGTTTGGCGGCGGTTGATTTTTAAAACTTTTTTTCCCTGCCCAAAAGTAAAAATTTTATTCATTGCCTCCAACGTCTGAAAAATTGTGCCCTTGATCCCCCTTTTCCCCAAAAACTTTTTATTAGTAAATTTAAGTGGAAAATTCCTCCTTTTTCATAAGGTCCCCTTGCTTTGGAAAATTTCCTTCCCTTGTTATGAGTTTTTTCTTTTTCGGCCCGTTTTTTAAAAAAAACATATAATTGTGGGAGAAGGCCAAGGCATTAACAATGGCCCCTCCTCCCTTTTTAATCTCCCCATTTTTTAAAAAAAAACCCCCAAAATTTTTTATAAAATTAATTTTTTTAGGAACAAATTTTTTGGGAAAATTCCCCTGCGAAATAAGAAAGGGCTTTTTGGCCCCAATTCTGTTCCCCTTAATTTTTTTTTAATGGCGTCTAAGGGGGAAATTGGTTCTTTTCTCGTAAGCTTTCTCTCCCCTTAGTTAAATTTTTTATTGCCTTTTTTTGGACGTTCTCTCTCTTATCGGCCCTCAATTTACAAAACTATAATTGTTTCCCAAGGAAGGAAAAAGCTTTAAACAATAGTCCTCCTACCTTCGATAAAAACCAGCATTTTTATAAATAGAATTTTTTTAAAATTAACCCCTTTCTACCCCCCCCCCCCCCCCCCCCTAAAATTTTCGGGAAAAATTCCCTTTGGTAAAAAGGAAAGTCTTTTGCCGCAACCCTGCATTTTGATTAAAACTTAACCTTAAAAATTTATCCTAATGTCAACCCTTTCCCAAAAATCGGGCCGGTTCATTTCCATTTTTTTTGGCTAACACCCCTATACCCAATACTAGGCCCGGAAATCACGCAAAATGGAAAAATCTTTAATTGAAAATTCCTTTTTTTCACTCTCTTTTTATTAACAAAAAAAAAAAAACCTTAAAAATAATCATAATACGAAAGGGCTGTTCTAGTGTTTTTAAATAAAAATAATTTTTGTTTTTTAAAGCTCAAAAAAAGTTGCCCCCTGTTTGGCAAATCTTCAAATTTTTTTCCCATATTAGGCGGTTTTTTTTCCAAACAGAATTTTGAAAAGGGATGAAAAAAAGGGAAAACCCAAAACGATAGGATGTTTAATTAAACCCAAGGGTTTAAAACCCCGGGTTTTTTAAAAAGTATTATATTATTTTTTTTTGTTTTAAAATGGTTGGTGAAAAACCTTTTAAAAGTGTGAGGAGCAAGCGGGGCTACTCTTTTAGCCCTGCTAAAGAAGGTTTACCCCTTGGGCTTTGGGAACATAAAACAGTTTTTAAAGGTGTTGAACAAAAGTATTGAACGATTCAGAAAACCTTTTTTACATCAGACTTTTTGAAAAATTTACTACGTTAGGTACGAAGAAATTGGGGGCCCAAAAAGGGTTAGTTTCGGTGGGTCAGCCCAATGATTAGTTTATATGCTAAGTTAGTAAGAAGTGGCGCCGGGGTTGTTTCAAAAAAATTTTTTAAATTGACTTTCACAAGTCCGGTTTTAAAAAAAGTCACTGAAAACTCTCGCTTGGAAATATTACCGTTTGGGGGACGATTTATGTCCATTCATCGGGGAATTAATTTTTTAACCCTTTTAAATTTTTGAATTTTTTAAATTTTGCAATAAAAAAAAAGGGAGCGTCGGAAAAGAAGTTGAAACCCCCCGGGGACAGCCCGCAGGGCCCCCCAAAGGGGCCCGAATTTTCACAAAACCACCCCCAAAAACCACCCCCTAAACCCAAACCCCCAAAAAAAAACCCAAAAAAAAAAAATTTTTAAAACCTCCCCCCAACCACCCCCCCAAATTTAACAACCCCACCCCCCCAAACAAACAATAGATGAAAACTTTTTTGGGGGGGGTTTTTTTCTATATTTTTTATTTTATTTTAATGTTTAAAATTTTGGAGTTTTTGAGGGGGGGTTTAAGGAATTTTGGAGTTTTTTTTAAAGAAATTGAAAAAAAAAAATTTTTGGGAAAGTTTTAAACTTTTTTTAATTTTAAAAGACCAAAGTTTTTTTTTTAAAACTTTTTAAAATAAAGTAAGTTTTTTATTTTTGTTTTGGGGGGGGGGTTTTGTTTTGGTTTGGGGGGTTTTTTTTAGCATAAAAGCCCAAAACCCATACTTGAAGAAAAAGTTAAAAACCCCCCAAAGCCAGTAAAAGAAAAAGAACCCAAATTCTGAAAAAAAGAGCAACCTCCTGTTGGGCCCCCTTTTCTAGGGGGAATAGTTTTTAAAAAACTAGTTTAAAAGTCAAGTTAAGAACTAAAGTACAATTTTTAATTTTTGTTTAGAAAGTACTTTTTAAGTTAAGTGAAGAAAATTTAAAGTAAAGTACAAAAAAAAAAAATTTTCTTAAATAAGTATAGTTGGTTTTTAAAATAATTTTCCTTGTTGGGTTTCCCTTAAATAAGTACTGTGGGTTTTTTAAAGTTAAGTAAATTTTCAGTCAGTAAATTTTAATCTTTTTAAAGTTCTAAAATGCCCTTAACCCATATGAAAACCCCGGATTGACGTAAGTTCTCTTGTTATTGTTAGAGACCTGGGTATTTTTTGTTAACAGCAGTTGTGTTTACTTGTGGAGAGTAGGGCAATTTAAACCCCTTTGGGGATGAAAACTTTTTTTAAAACAAAGGAGTTGCTTGTTTTAAACGTGAGTTATTTTTTTTTTTTGAAAATTTTTTATTTATACCTTTGCCTTCTTCATTAAGACGCGGGTGGAAAAACGTATAATCTTTGACCGAAACCCAACAATTTCTTTGAAAAACTGCCCCATTAATTTTCATCCTTCATTTTTCCCCAATTTTTTTCTTGGTTAAACGTTAAATTGTAAAGGATTTGTTTTTAGGTAGTCCCCTGTGTCTTTACCCCCCCTCAGCTCCTTTGGGCTCCTTCTTTTTTAAACCCTTTTTAGAATTTCTTCTGTGGGGACGTTAGAATAAAATTTAAAAGTGTCTGTTTTTAAGAAACTCTTGTTTTCTGGGTACGGGGTTTTTTAAAGTGGGTCGTACGAAATTTAACACCCAATAACTTTGCCCAAACTCTTACAGAAAACCCGCTAAAACCCCGGTTTTTGCCCAAAATTACCCTTTTTTTTTTCCCTCAAAATCCCCAACCCCAAGCTGTCGTTAAATCTTCTAAAGTCTTGATAGAAAAGGGGTTTTAGAGGAAAACTTAATTGTTTGGGTTTTCCCTTTTGTAAAAAATTTTTCACCCTTTCGTTTGTGTGGTTTTTCCCATGTTTTCCCAAAACAGCTTTGTTCTCATTTTAAAAGAATTTCTTTTTTAAAGCGTAAAGTGGGTTGGGTTCTAAGATCAGGGGTTTTTGAAGTTGGTTTTAAAAAAGGTCTTGGCCCCAAAACCCAATTTTTTTTGAACCCGCTGCATTTTTAGTCCTTTTGTTTTAAAGGGAAAAACTGAAAAACGCCCTGTAAGGGACACCCCACATTTAGTTTTGTTGCGAAGTTTTGGGTTTTTAGATTTTTGGGGGTTTCGATGGACTCATTTTTAAAACTTTTGGGGTTGGGGGAAATCGTTATGGAAAATGGTTGTAGTTCATAAGGATATTCTAAGTTTTTCCCCAAAATTAGTATTGGATTATCAGGCGGAAGTGTGCCCAAAGGAAACCCAACACAGTATTAACATCATGAGGGCCTTTTTTTATTGTAAAATTTCCCCAGTGGGAGTGGTTGACTCATAGGCCCCCTCCTTCAGATTTTTGGCGTTAAGTACCTTGATTTGGTTTGGTTTTGTAGGTTTATGGGCGTTCCCAAATATTTTTGGGTTGGGTTTGCAGTAAAGGATGTTTAGGGCCATGCCCATACCTCCCCTAGCCCATCTTTAAACATCTGAAATGTGGGGAGATAGATATTAAAATCAAATTGGGGTGTTTTTAGATTTAAGAATGCGTTCCCCAAAAAAAGGCCGGGGCCGAGATGAATGTGATGAGTCTAAAACTGTAATTTTTTATGTTTTAGTTCTGTAATTTTGAAAGAAGTCTTTCCCAAAAAAACCCCCCGGCAGCCAAATTACGGGTCATTTTTAAACGCCCCTTGTTTCAAAAGTGTAATTTGTCCCGGCCCCTTTTTGGCGTATTCATATTCCGAACCCGTTATGTCTTTGCCTCTAAGGGCTGAAAAGAAAGGCCTTTTTGGGGGGAAACGAGTCTTCATTTTAAACCTTTTCCCTGAGGTTATGTATTCATAAGGTAAATCCTTTGCCCCTAAGATGGATCAAAATATTGTTTAGTTAATTTGGTAGTTTGTAGGAAACCCGCTTTAAATTTTTCAAAAATCCCCATCAGGTTGGGCAGGGGTCATAGAAGGATAAAGGAAATCAAGAGAAAAGTCATGTACTTTTCGAAGGTGTGCAATGCGGTAAACCCCTTTTTATTCAGAAATCACTGTTGCATGTGAAAAGAGAATCGTTTTAACCCCGAAGGTTATGAAAGAAGTGGCCGGGTTTTCCCGTCTTAGGGTAACCTTAAGTTGAAGATTACCCCTTGTTTTGGCAGCCCCCCTAAACCCTTTTTTCTTTAAAGGGATGTGGTTCTCACTGTGTTTCCTAATTTCTCTGTTTATTCCAAAAAAGTGGTAGATGAGTAATAGCGTTTTTGAATTCAGGAGTAAAAAACAATGCCCCGAAAGATTTAGGGGTTTGGGTTTGGAATAGTTTATTACGAATTTTTATTTGCTTAAAAATTTATAGTGGGGGTTTGGGGCCCCCTGTAAAAACTCTGGGGGCGGGGTTGGGCCCCTCTGGAAACCCAAAAAACAATAAAAGCTTTAAAAACCGATTGATGGTGGGTTTTTAAAAAGGTTGTTTTTTTTTTCTTGCTGTTGTGGGCCATAGTATGTGGCCCGATTTATTTAAAGTCAGCCTAAACCCGTAAAGGGCTATCCCGCTTTTTTTTTAAATTTTTTTAAAAATCCCTTTTGACCCTGGTTTGGTGTGAGGAGTTTGGTTTCCCCGTCTCAAAAATTTTACAATGAGTTCATGGGCTGGGGCTGTTTTTAGTGGGGGGGTTTAACCCAAAAATCTTTACAAAGCTCTTTTTAGCCGCTTCTTTGATGTAAAACCCTAAGGGCTAAATTTTTGTTCTGTTTTAAAACATAATGATTTTAGGACCCCTTGGGAAACAGTATCAAGTTAATGTTTGTCAAGCGGTTTTTGCCCCAAAAGGGGGGAGCGTTTGGGGAAACCTTAGGGGGCACTTTTAAACAACTTTACAGACCTGTGTTTTGCGCTTTCCGTGGGTTTTTTTTTTGTTCTTTCCAAAATGAATTAAAACTTTCTATTTCTTTTCTGGGAAAAGGGTTTTTGTTACAAAGTTCAGCTTTGGGTTTTTATGCTTCATAATTAGGGAAAATTGGTTTGCTGATTTTTTAAAGGGTGTAAATGCGCTTAAAAAAACCCCACATAAAACATGTTGTCCGAATTTTTGTATTTTTTTTAAAATGCTTTGTTTTAATCTAACCCCTTTTGGGGAAAAGGGAAAAGGGGAATTGCCCCCCATATAGGTTGAACTTTTGGTTTTTTCTCAAATTTTATTTCAAGGATGTTCCTTCAGCCCCAAAACCAGAAAACCCCCAACTTTGCCCCCTCACTTGGGATGATTTAAAATGTGGGAAGATGTAGTCGGGGCCCAGTTAGAATTAAAGTTGGTTTATAGCTGATTTCTTCTTTCTGTTTGTTGCAAAACCCCCGACTGGTGTTTGTTTCTTTAGGGTTATATAACCCCTCAGAAAGGCCAAAAAGCACTTTTTCTGGGGTTCCGGTTTTTTAAAAGCCCCCTGGAATTTTAGAGATTGATTTTGCTTTGCTTTTATGCCCTTTGGGAGGGTTAATGATTTCCATGTCTATTCATAAACATATGCTTAATTGTTTGTCACACTGAATATTTTTTTCCCTGTTTAAAAGTTTTCCGTCCTTGGGTTTTAAATTGGGGGGCATCATTTTTTAAAACCAAAAAAATTTACGTAAATCAAAAATAAATGGTTATTTAAAAATGTAAAAAAAAGCTTTTTTTTTCTTTACCCCAAGGGGTTGGGAAAACTTTCAAGAATGTCAAACCCCTTTCAAAAAAACCCGCTAAAAATTTTAGCTTTTTCTTGGAAACATACCAGTCAATGTTTTTACCTTGATTGCTTTGTTAAATGTTCACTATTATCTTTTTTTATTGTTACATTTTTAAAAAATTTTTAAAAACCAAAATTCACTAAAATCAATGTTTAAACTTTCATTGTCTCGTCAAATTTGTTCATTGCCCCTTCTTTAAAAAACAGTTCGCTGGGTTCGACGTCATTTTTTAAAATTAAATTTAAAAAAAAAATAAAATTTTAAAAATTTAGCTGTTATTCATTTGTTCCCCCCCCCCCCCCCCCCCCCCCTTTTTAATTGTTAAAAACTTTTTTCAGGTTTAAAGGTAACAGTTATCCCTTTAAGATCAAAAGACCATGCAAGTCCGCATTTCAGGGGCCCAAAATTTTAAGTAAAAAGGCAAAAAAAAAAATTTTTAATTGGGTTTAGGGGCAAGACTCTGAGATTTTACTAAAGGCTTCCATTTCCCCTTTTTCCCTTTTAGTTTTAAAATTTCAAAAAGTTTGTTATAAATTCATCAAAAAGGGGCCCTTTTAATTTCTTTTTCAATCCCGCTAATCGCCCCCCCCAAAAAACATAAAAATTTTTGTAAGCGTTATAAATCGTGGGGGTTATTTTTTTTTAAACCCCGATTAAAATCTTTAAAAACAAATTAGTAAGTAAGCCCCCTTTTAAGTGGCATTTTTTGTTTTTAGTCGTAAAAATTGATCTTCATTAAGCAAATTGTACTCCCTTTGGGGGGCCAAATTAGAAACGTTAGATTAGCTCTTCAGAAGCTTTTAATAACTTAAAAAGGCAAATAAATTTATAATTTGGGTTTGGGGCCCCGAATTTTGGTATTTTTACTTATAGCCTGCCTTTTTAAAGTTTTTTGCTGTCTTTGCGAAATTTAAAAAAGTTTAGTAATTTTAAATTTTTCAAACCTGTTTTTTAACTGAAACTTTTCCCCTCCCCTTCCCAATCCAACTGGGAAAAATATTTTTTAAAACTCTGTAGTAGTTCGGTCTTTATTTTTAACCCCAAATAAAAATCATAAATTAAAAAAATTTAAAAATTTTTTGTAAAAACCCCTTAATTTTATGTTTAGAGGAAATGTAAATTGTGAGTTTACCCTCACCAAATTTTTCTAGAAAGTAAAACCCCCCCTTTTTTAAATTTAACGATTTTTGGGCGGGTTTTTAGAGGTTTTGAGGCGTTAAAATTTTTGTGTTTAAAACAGGGGTTAAAATTGGTAAAATGATATGTGATGGACGCGAGTTGGATGTGGAAAAAGGGGGGGGTTTTTTTGTTTTCAAAAAAAGATGGGGGGGTCTTGAAACCCCAAAATTTACATTCTCTTGCTGGCATGTTTCTGCTTCCTTTTGGGGAAAAGGTTTTTAGAAGGGGCAACCCCTTTTTGCTCGGAGGGGCTTTTAAACCAAAAATTTTTAAAGGGGGGAATTTTTTTTAGTAAAGTTTTTGTTCAAAGTTTTTAACGTTCCCGTTTTTTGGGGTGTGTGTTGTGTTTTTTGTTGCCGTGGGGTTTGTTTTTGTCAATTCTGTGTTTTTGTGTCTGCGTGTTTGTGTGTTTGTGGGTGTGTGTGGGTGTTGGGGTGTGTGGGTTTTGGGGGGGAGTGTTGTTTGTGTGGTTTTTTTGTTTGTGTGTTTGTGGGGTGCGACGGCTTTTGGCCCCCTTTATTTGGGGGTTCCCCCGGGAAAGGGTTTTGGGGGCTTGTTTTGTGTGGGGGTTGGGTGGTTGCGAAAGTTTGGGGCCGGTGCGGGGAAATTTTTTTTTCCTTAAAAAAAGGGGGTGGGGCGACCCCAGGGGTTGGGGTTTCCTGCCGGGCCCCACCCCTTTTTTTTCCGGGTTTTCGGTTTTTTTCAATTTTTTTTTCCTTGGATTTCCTTTCCGGGGAAAAAAAATACAAGGAACCCCGCTGCATTTTTTACTTCCGGTTTCCCTTAAAAAGGGGAAAAAAGGGAGAAGGAACCAAGGGAAGGGGAAAAAAAAAAAGGGGGTTTTGGGTTTTTTTTTTTGTGGGTTTTTTTTGGGTTTTGGGTTTTGGGGTTTTTTTGGGGGGAAAATATGGGGTTTTTTGGAAAAAGAGGGTTCATTTGGGGGGTTGGTTTTTTGGGTTTTTTGTTTTAAGGTTTTCAGCCCAAAACCCCCCCGGGTTTTAACCCGGTTTTTTTCTTTAAAAAATTTCCCAAACTTCCTTTTTTTTAAATTTGGGATATTTTCACTGGGGAACCCAAGATATGCCCCGAAATTTTTTTTTGGCCCGTTTTTTGGCCGGGGGGAAAGGGAGGGGTAAGGTTTTTTTTAGGGAATATTAGAAGGGAATGGAATTTAAAAGGGTTTGGTTGTTTGTAACAAACGGGGCCTCTATAAATGGGGGGGAAGAAAAGGAAAAGGAAAAAAAGGAAAAAAAACCTTTTTTTTTTCGTTTTTTTTTTTTTTATTTGGTGGTTTTTTTGCATTTGGTTTAAAAAAGGGGATCCCAACCCAAAAAACATTCCGGGGGCCACTTTGGGGCCCTTTTTAAAAATTTTACCGGGAATTTCCCTTTTGGGTAAGGATATGGCCCCCCCAAGGTTTTTGCCCGTTAAGGCCTTAAAAAAACCGGCCCTTTTTCCTGCAACGGCTTTAAAGGGTTTTTTTTTTTTTGGTTTTTTCCATTATTGGGGGTTTTTTGAAAATTTTGTTATTTTGGGTTTT